>CM065685.1:64061525-64109025 GCA_017654935.2 Phymorhynchus buccinoides
GTAACTACGGGCAAAACGTGTGCAAAAGTGTAGTGAGACACTAGGCTAATCTGTAGTATGACTGCCCGTGGCAAATGCCCTATTGATTCAATGGCTTTTATTGATCAAATTTGTTTTGGCCAGTCCCATACCCACAGACAGACTATCTTCAACAGATGTAAATGCTTTCCCATTATCAAAAGATTTAAAGTGTTGGAGTGCTTGACCTTGCTTTTGATCTAAACTGGTGTTGCACTGGGTCCAGTATGGTTTCAAGTCTTCAATATTTCTTAATCACGCCGTCTCATTAAACATTCCAGTGTCTTAAGAGGTTGCACAACGCGAAAAATAAAATAACTAGAAAACTGTCTTTGGGCACAGTGCGTGTGGGGAACAAACAAAATGATGATTAAGTTCAAAAGATGAGTTATTATTCAATATGGGTGGCAATTATGTTTTTTTTAATTGTGCACAAGTTTATAAATGGTGGCAATGCTTCAAAATTCTTCAATTCTTTTAATCACAAGTTTTAGAGCAAATTTTTATCCATAATTTTATAGGCATTGAGAGTATACTCCGCCTGCCTAACGTGATTATCAAGTACTGGACTTTGTACACCATAATTATGGCCTTGTCCATTTCTGGAAGAAGAAGAAGAATGGAACTATAATGAATAGGTGCTTTTGCTATACAGTAAAAATCGCGGGGCGTCAAAATTGAAGGGACTGAAATTTTATTTTGAGGCAGCCAATATTTTGAGTTAAAAAGACTTTTCAACATAGAGATTATTATACTGGGACCCACAAATTATTGTGAGTTATCCAGTGTTTTTGAGTTATCCATTTTTGAGTTATCAGTTCTCCACTGTACATGTATGTGTTTTAACAGTTAAACTGTGTTGTCCTTTTCTGTCGCCCTGATCTCTCGAACAGTATGTTTATCTGTCTGTCTCAGTGTCTGTCTGCCTTTCTCGCTCTCAGAAAAAGGTTTGCATTATTTGTACGTTATGCACACATTATCTAATGCACTGAAACGCCTACAAGCCAAGTACAACATTTTTACTTTGATTCATTTTTAGTCTCCTCGTAACAACTTCAAGCAAACATCGGGAGATTTTGACCCCTGAACTTTAAGAAAGGAACCAGCATCCTAAATGAGTCTGCAACGGCGCCGAAACCAGGGCTACGTGGTTAACCCCCCCTGGGACACCACCCACGACTACAACGCCATCGCCGTGGGCAACTCCAAGACGCTGCCGCCCGTGGTGACCACCCACAGAGATGGCATGGTGCAGGAGATCGTGCCGGTCGTCAGCTCCGACATCCCTGGTCACATCAGCACGCTGGACAGGAGGATCAACGATCTGGAGCAGCATGTCAATGTGAGGTCATGGTGTGTGTGTGTGTGTGAGCACAAAACATTCCAAAATTCTGAATGGAGAGAGAGAGACAGGGTGGAGATGAATTTTGATCTATTGATGCAATGCCTGGTAATGATTTGGTCTGTAACAGGTCCAGGAGTGCACCACCCAAGGCCTTATCAACCTGGCCTTCAAAAGGAAGGAAGTAACTCACCTCCTTAATTTGTCACAGTGGTTTGTGATGATTTGGTGTACAGCAGGCCCAAGGCCTTATCAACCTGGCCTTCAAAATGAAGGAAGTAACTCACCTCCTTAATTTGTCACAGTGGTATGCTGATGATTTGGTGTACAGCAGACTGAGGAGTGCACCAACCTGGCCTTCAGAATCGATAAAGATGTGACTAATATCCGGAACTACACACAGTGATTTGTAATTCACCCGTAGTTTGTCATTTAATTTATAGCGATGATTTGGTTTATAACAGACCCAGGAGCGCACCACCCAGGGGCTCATCGACAAAGCCTTTCAAGATCAAGGAAGATGTGATCGACAGCCTTAACTTCACACTCTAATCTGTAAGTCACCAGTCATTTATATTTTAAATGATGACTTGGTTTACAACAGACTCAGGAACGCACCATCCAAAACCTCATCGACAAAGCCTTCAAGATGCAGGAGAAGATGATTGATTCATTTGTGAATCACCTGTAATTTATTTTCTAGTGGTGATTTGGTTTATCACAGGCCCAGGAGCGCACCACCCAGGGGCTCATTCAAGGTCCAGGAGAACATGCTTGACAACCTAATTACACGTTGTCATTGTGAATCACCTGTAATTTATTTTCTAGTGGTGATTTGGTTTATCTCAGGCCCAGGAGCGCACCACCCAGGGGCTCATTGACCGTGCCTTCAAAATCAAGGAGGACGTGATCGACAGCCTCAACTTCACGCACGGCACGTGGAACGAGGAGAAACAGGCCCGGGCCATGCTGCAGGAACACATCAGAACCATCACCGCTGTGGTCAACAGGCTGAGCGGAGACATCACTGTGAGTAGTGGATAATAGTGATATTGTTCGTTATGTCCATAATTTGATAGAGGATGAGGATTTGATTCAGGGCTTCCTCCGAAATTGGAATGCAGTGAGGAGTTTGTCTAATATCACATATGATGTGAAAAGACAGTAAATTAAAGATTCATTCATTCATTCATGCAGCAAGGAGACCAGTGAAAAATGAAAACCTGATTAATCATCATGTACCTCACCCATTATGGCCATATGGCCATGGAACACGGAAGAAGATTCAGAGCCATGTTCCAGGAACATCTCAGGATCATCACTGCCGTCGTCAACAGACTCAGCGGAGACATCACTGTGAGTAGCGGATAGTATTGTTAGTCAGGTGTATTTTGTTCTTTTTCTTTGTTGATCACTTAGACAGTCTCTTGTGTCATATGAGAGCTGATGCGTCATTTTAGTGTTTTGTGCCGAACTAACAAATAGTTAGTCCCAGCATGTTCGTCTTTGGCTGGAGAACATTTTTTATAGAAGAGTCTATCAAGGCCAGAGACAATGCCCACATTGGCACCAACAATGCTGTGAAAAACCTGGATGTCCATCACATGACCACACTGACCTACCCTTTTCTCTCCCCCCCCTCTCTCTCTCTCTCTCTCTCTCTCTCTCTCTCTCTCTCTCTCTCTCTCTCTCTCTCTCTCTCTCTCTCTCTCTCTCTCTCTCTCTCTCTCTCTGTGTCTCGCATTCAGGCCATAGATGAGTCAATCAAGGCCAGAGACTGCCCATGTAAGCACCAACAATGCTGTGAAGAACCTAGAAGTTAATTGTATGACCACACTAACCTACCCTTCTCTCTCAGGTCAGGTCAGGGTAATGAGGGCAACTAGGCCTCGCGGCCTCTGAAGTGCCCTTTCAATTTAGTTTTTGTAGTATTGGGCACAGCTGTGACGGTTTTTGATGACTCAATCAGTCATGTTGGTATCTCAATTCTGTCAATTTAGGGTCTTTGTCCAGGAGGTTTTTAAACTGGTTAAGGTCTCTCTCTCTCTCTCTCTCTCTCTCTCTCTCTCTCTCTCTCTCTCTCTCTCTCTCTCTCTCTCTCTCTCTCTCTCTCTCTCTCTCTCTCTCTCTCTCTCTCTCTCTCTCTCTCTCTCTCTCTCTCTCTCTCTCTCTCTCTCTCTCTCTCTCTCTCTCTCTCTCTCTCTCTCTCTCTCTCTCTCTCTCTCTCTCTCTCTCTCTCTCTCTCTCTCTCTCTCTCTCTCTCTCTCTCTCTCTCTCTCTCTCTCTCTCTCTCTCTCTCTCTCTCTCTCTCTCTCTCTCTCTCTCTCTCTCTCTCTCTCTCTCTCTCTCTCTCTCTCTCTCTCTCTCTCTCTCTCTCTCTCTCTCTCTCTCTCTCTCTCTCTCTCTCTCTCTCTCTCTCTCTCTCTCTCTCTCTCTCTCTCTCTCTCTCTCTCTCTCTCTCTCTCTCTCTCTCTCTCATGTTATTGCTTATTCTATTACCATCTATAAATAAAATTCATGCAATTCAATTCAATTCATTTCCAGGCAATAGAAGATTCTATCAAGGCCAGAGACAGTGCCCATGTAGGCACCAACAACGCAGTGAAGAACCTGGAGATCCACCACGTGGCCACACTAACCTAACCCCCTCTCTGTCTGTCTGTCTCGCATTCAGGCCATAGAGGAGTCCATCAAGGCCAGAGACAGTGCCCACGTAGGCACCAACAACGCAGTGAAGAACCTGGAGATCCACCACCTGGCCACACTGACGGACCTGAAGGGATGCATTATGTTTTACCATTATCTGTCTTTGTATTTTATTGTATTTCACTGTATTTAATTCAAGGCCATAGAGGAGTCCATCAAGGCCAGAGACAGTGCCCATGTGGGCACCAACAACGCAGTGAAGAACCTGGAGGTGCACCATGTGGCCACACTAACCTAACCCTTCTCTGTCTCTCTGTCTCGCATTCAGTCCATAGAGGAGTCCATCAAGGCCAGAGACAGTGCCCACGTAGGCACCAACAACGCAGTGAAGAACCTGGAGGTCCACCACGTGGCCACACTGACCTAACCCCCTCTCTGTCTGTCTGTCTCGCATTCAGGCCATAGAGGAGTCCATCAAGGCCAGAGACAGTGCCCACGTGGGCACCAACAACGCAGTGAAGAACCTGGAGGTGCACCACGTGGCCACACTAACCTAACCCCTCTCTGTCTGTCTGTCTCGCATTCAGTCCATAGAGGAGTCCATCAAGGCCAGAGACAGTGCCCACGTAGGCACCAACAACGCAGTGAAGAACCTGGAGGTGCACCACGTGGCTACACTGACGGACCTGAAGGGGCGCATCGTACGCTGTGACTCGGCCATCGGCAAGCTGGGTACCGACGTCAGGTCATGCTTCGACTCCATCCGACAGCTGAACCACCAGCAGCAGGAGGTGTCCAACAGGATCATGGATAGGATCAACGGCGTGGAGCAACAGGTAAGGATCATCCGACAGCTGAACCACCAGCAGCAGGAGGTGTCAAACAGGATCATGGATAGGATCAACGGCGTGGAGCAACAGGTAAGGATCATCCGACAGCTGAACCAGCAGCAGCAGGAGGTCTCCAATAGGATCATGGATAGGATCAACGGCGTGGAGCAACAGGTAAGGGATCATGGATAGGATCATCCGACAGCTGAACCACCAGCAGCAGGAGGTGTCAAACAGGATCATGGATAGGATCAACGGCGTGGAGCAACAGGTAAGGATCATCCGACAGCTGAACCAGCAGCAGCAGGAGGTCTCCAACAGGATCATGGATAGGATCATCGGCGTGGAGCAACAGGTAAGGGATCATGGTTAGGATCATCCGACAGCTGAACCACCACCAGCAGCTGTCCAACAGGATCATGGATAGGATCATCGGCGTGGAGCAACAGGTAAGGGATCATAGTTAGGATCATCCGACAGCTGAACCACCACCAGCAGCTGTCCAACAGGATCACGGATAGGATCAACGGCATGGAGCAACAGGTAAGGGATCATGGTTAGGATCATCCGACAGCTGAACCACAATCAGCAGCTGTCCAACAGGATCATGGATAGGATCAACGGCGTGGAGCAACAGGTAAGGGATTATGGAAGATAAAAAAGACATGTGATATGCAGTAATATGCTTTGATTTCAGCTTATCACCATTAACAACCAAACAGAATGTAATTCTAGAGATTCGCATGAAATTAACCCAACTAGAGGGCGATACTAACATGCAGATGTTTTAACATTAATATTTTGGATATGCAAAAAAATGCTACAACCAGTGAACACTGTGATTTCAGCTGATCGCCATAAACAACCAAGTTGAGCGTAATTCGGGCGAGAGTCGCATGAAGTTGACCCACCTAGAGGGCGACACCAACACGCAGATGTCCATGATTGACGCCAAGACCCGGCAGATGGTGGACGACGTCAAGAACCTGATGACATCACTGCAGACCAACATGGACGCCGACAGGGAGCGGTCCGAGCAGAGGGTCATGTCCATTGTTGATAAAAACGGGGCGGCCAAGGATCTACTGATCGTGAGTGTGTTGTATTGTATTGTACTGTATTATACTGTATTGTATTGTATTGTATGATCTGGATACCGACAGGGAGAGGTCCGAGCAGAGGGTCATGTCCATTGTCGGTAAAAACGGGGCGGCCAAGGATCTACTGATCGTGAGTGTGTTGTATTGTACTGTATTATACTGTATTGTATTGTATTGTATGATCTGGATACCGACAGGGAGAGGTCCGAGCAGAGGATCATGTCCATTGTTGGTAAAAACAGGGCAGCCAAGGATCTACTGATCGTGAGTGTTTTGTGTGGTGTTGTATTGCATTGTACTGTATTGTGTTTAAAGAACAGGGCTGATTGTAAATGTGTTGTACTGTACACTATTTCGTTGTATTACATTGTGTTGTATTGTACTGTATTGTGTTTAAAGAACAGGGCTGATTGTAAGTGTGTTGTATTGTACACTATTTCATTGCATTACATTGTATTGTATTGTACTGTATTGTGTTTAAAGGGCTGATTGTAAATGTGTTGTACTGTACACTATTTCATTGCATTACATTGTATTGTGTTTTTTGTGTGGATGCTAAGGAGAGGTCCTATTCCATATCTGTGTGTTTGCTGTGTTGCGAAGTCCATGTTTGTTGTGTTGCAAAGTTCCTGTTTGCTGTGTTGCGAAGTCCATGTTTGTTGTGTTGCGAAGTCCATGTTTGTTGTGTTGCAAAGTCCATGTGTGTTAGGAATGCGTGTTCTGTTTTCATGCCTTAGGTCTTGGCCCTACCCCTACCCCTTCTCCCACTGTCATCTTGGCCCTACCCCTTCTCCCACTGTCATCTTGGCCCTACCCCTTCTCCCACTGTCATCTTGGCCCTACCCCTTCTCCCACTGTCATCTTGGCCCTACCCCTTCTCCCACTGTCATCTTGGCCCTACCCATACCCCTTCTCCCACTGTCATCTTGGCCCTACCCTACCCCTTCTCCCACTGTCATCTTGGCCCTACCCCTTCTCCCACTGTCATCTTGGCCCTACCCTACCCCTTCTCCCACTGTCATCTTGGCCCTACCCATACCCCTTCTCCCACTGTCATCTTGGCCCTACCCATACCCCTTCTCCCACTGTCATCTTGGCCCTACCCCTTCTCCCACTGTCATCTTGGCCCTACCCCTTCTCCCACTGTCATCTTGGCCCTACCCCTTCTCCCACTGTCATCTTGGCCCTACCCCTTCTCCCACTGTCATCTTGGCCCTACCCCTTCTCCCACTGTCATCTTGGCCCTACCCCTACCCCTTCTCCCACTGTCATCTTGGCCCTACCCCTACCCCTTCTCCCACTGTCATCTTGGCCCTACCCATACCCCTTCTCCCACTGTCATCTTGGCCCTACCCCTTCTCCCACTGTCATCTTGGCCCTACCCCTTCTCCCACTGTCATCTTGGCCCTACCCCTTCTCCCACTGTCATCTTGGCCCTACCCCTACCCCTTCTCCCACTGTCATCTTGGCCCTACCCCTACCCCTTCTCCCACTGTCATCTTGGCCCTACCCCTTCTCCCACTGTCATCTTGGCCCTACCCCTTCTCCCACTGTCATCTTGGCCCTACCCCTTCTCCCACTGTCATCTTGGCCCTACCCCTACCCCTTCTCCCACTGTCATCTTGGCCCTACCCCTACCCCTTCTCCCACTGTCATCTTGGCCCTACCCCTTCTCCCACTGTCATCTTGGCCCTACCCCTTCTCCCACTGTCATCTTGGCCCTACCCCTTCTCCCACTGTCATCTTGGCCCTACCCCTTCTCCCACTGTCATCTTGGCCCTACCCCTTCTCCCACTGTCATCTTGGCCCTACCCCTTCTCCCACTGTCATCCCCTACCCCTTCTCCCACTGTCATCTTGGCCCTACCCCTACCCCTTCTCCCACTGTCATCTTGGCCCTACCCCTTCTCCCACTGTCATCCCCACCTACACGTGTTTTACCATCCTGAGCTTTGCCCGCCTTATTGCATTTCATTGTCCAAATGCTTAGTGGGGGTGGGGGGTGGGGTGATGATAACAACCATCACTATCATGACATGTTGCACCAATCTGCCAACTGTTATTCAGTTTGGGTTGGACTTTGTTTCTAGTGGAGTTGACATGTCCGGGAGGTATCCCCACTCTGTCAGCCCTAAGGACAGATGGAAAGCCAGCATCAGTGCTCGCAGCATTGTCAGTGTGTTACTGTCACCTTGTCTGTTCCTCAGGAGCAGTAGCATTGTCAGTGTGTTACTGTCACCTTGTCTGTTCCTCAGGAGCAGTAGCATTGTCAGTGTGTTACTGTCACCTTGTCTGTTCCTCAGGAGAAGCTGGAGAAGCGCCTTGACGACCTGCAGTACACTGTGGAGCATTGTCAGTGTGTTACTGTCACCTTGTCTGTTCCTCAGGAGCAGCTGGAGAAGCACCTTGATGACCTGCAGTACACTGTGGAGCATTGTCAGTGTGTTACTGTCACCTTGTCTGTTCCTCAGGAGCAGCTGGAGAAGCACCTTGATGACCTGCAGTACACTGTGGAGCATTTTCAGTGTGTTACTGTCACCTTGTCTGTTCCTCAGGAGAAGCTGGAGAAGCGCCTTGACGACCTGCAGTACACTGTGGAGCATTGTCAGTGTGTTACTGTCACCTTGTCTGTTCCTCAGGAGAAGCTGGAGAAGCGCCTTGACGACCTGCAGTACAGTGTGGAGGCACGCATCATCAAACTGGATGAAGCCCTGACTGACAACAGAAACCACGTCGCTGATGTGCAGAATGTGAGTTGGAGGGAAAGAGAGAGAGAGAGAGAATGAATGCACATTTGTGTGTGTAGCACGGATAAAATTGCTATTATTGTGTCATCCTCAGCATATTGAAGCCAAGCTGATGTTGAAGATGAAAGGCAATATCAAGCATAACATTACCTCTGGGGGTCTTTTGTATGAATAGTTCCCCTCCTTCTGGAAGTTCGGTGCTTGTAGCTTCCTCTAATCCATCACTCTCTATGACTCTGCATTTTCCTGTTGTTTACTGACATCTAGTATCTTTCTGCCTTACATGTCCATTCTCCTGCCTTTTTTCAAGAAATTCTTTGAGATATTTTCTTTCATAATGATGAATATGATGATGATGACAATCATGATGGTTGTTCTCTTGCCCAGCACATTGAGGCCAAGCTGATAACCAAGCTGGACGGGAACATCAAGCGCAACGCTGATGAGATTGCCAAGCTGAAGCGCGAGTGCCGCGAGGGCTTCGCCACAGTGCACGAGTCCATCAGCAACGTGAAGACCGTCATGGAGGGCAAGAGGAAGCTGCTGGAGGACCAGCTCAAGAAGGAAATCGGACAGATCAGAAAGATGGTCGTGCTCGTGTAGAAATAGACCCGCCTCCAAAATAAGTCTTAAAAGTCAGGCATCAAAAGGAAGTTAAAAGTCTATGGGTACAAATCACATTGTATTTTCAAAGGGGCTCCTCATGATGGTTATGATCTGAACTTAGTTTCAGACACTTTCCCGTGTCCCGAAGACTGAGTCCAATTGGGGACAGAAAAAAAGGAACATTTGTCGTATTTTACGGACTATAAGGAGACTTTTTTCCTAGACTGAGACCCCTGCGCCTTATAATGTGACTGATAGTATAGTAAAAAACCCTATAATAACAAAATCTGAATTTTGTGTAAAATTTGGGGGGTGCGCCTTTTAGTCCATAAAATAGGGTAATTTAAGAGGTCCCCTTTGATGCGTCACTTTGAGGGCACCTGTTAGTAATGATTTAGCCAGTAATCTAAGAGGTCCCCTTTGATGCGTCACTTTGAGGGCACCTGTTAATGATTTAGCCAGTAATCTAAGAGGTCCCCTTTGATGCGTCACTTTGAGGGCACCTGTTAGTAATGATTTAGCCAGTAATCTAAGAGGTCCCCTTTGATGCGTCACTTTGAGGGCACCTGTTAATGATTTAGCCAGTAATCTAAGAGGTCCCCTTTGATGCGCCACTTTGAGGGCACCTGTTAATGATTTAGCCAGTAATCTAAGAGGTCCCCTTTGATGCGCCACTTTGAGGGCACCTGTTAGTAATGATTTAGCCAGTAATCTAAGAGGTCCCCTTTGATGCGTCACTTTGAGGGCACCTGTTAGTAATGATTTAGCCAGTAATCTAAGAGGTCCCCTTTGATGCGTCACTTTGAGGGCACCTGTTAGTAATGATTTAGCCAGTAATCTAAGAGGTCCCTTTTGATGCGTCACTTTGAGGGCACCTGTTAGTAATGATTTAGCCAGTAATCTAAGAGGTCCCCTTTGATGCGTCACTTTGAGGGCACCTGTTAGTAATGATTTAGCCAGTAATCTCTCAAATTCAGGACAGAATGAGGGGGTAGTGGGGGGGGGGGGGGGGGGGTGGTATGGAAACAATGGTGATGCATTATCAGAAAGATGGTCATGCTCTTGTAGCTAGGGAAGGAAAATTGTTGTGAAATGTTTGTTCTATCAATCTCGAAGACTTAGAGGGGGTAGTGGGGCCAGATCAGAAAGATGGTCATGCTCTTGTAGCTAGGGAAGGAAAATTGTTGTGAAATGTTTGTTCTATCAATCTCGAAGACTTAGAGGGGGTAGTGGGGCCAGATCAGAAAGATGGTCATGCTCTTGTAGCTAGGGAAGGAGAATTGTTGTGAAATGTTTGTTCTATCAATCTTGAAGACTTAGAGGGGGTAGTGGGGCCAGATCAGAAAGATGGTCATGCTCGTGTAGCTAGGGAAGGAGAATTGTTGTGAAATGTTTGTTCTATCAATCTCGAAGACTTAGAGGGGGTAGTGGGGCCAGATCAGAAAGATGGTCATGCTCGTGTAGCTAGGGAAGGAGAATTGTTGTGAAATGTTTGTTCTATCAATCTCGAAGACTTAGAGGGGGTAGTGGGGCCAGATCAGAAAGATGGTCATGCTCTTGTAGCTAGGGAAGGAGAATTGTTGTGAAATGTTTGTTCTATCAATCTCGAAGACTTAGAGGGGGTAGTGGGGCCAGATCAGAAAGATGGTCATGCTCTTGTAGCTAGGGAAGGAGAATTGTTGTGAAATGTTTGTTCTATCAATCTCAAAGACTTAGAGGGGGTAGGGGAGATTGGCCAGATCAGAAAGATGGTCATGCTCTTGTAGCTAGGGAAGGAGAATTGTTGTGAAATGTTTGTTCTATCAATCTTGAAGACTTAGAGGGGGTAGTGGGGCCAGATCAGAAAGATAGTCGTGCTTGTGTAAAAATAAACTTTTCCCCCAAGTCATAATTGTAAGCAAAGTTAATTTTGGGCAAAGTTACGACCTTCAATCTCAAAGTCTGGGTAGGGGGTATGCAGCATTGCAGATTAGGAGTTGGTTGTCTAGATCACCAGTTGGTGTAGAGAAAAACATAAAAACATAATGATTTCTCAAAGACTGGGAGGGGGGAGGGGGGGGGGGGGGGGGGGGGGAGAGAAATGAAGGAGATTTGATGGGATAACATTGGAATGGTGTTTTGTCAGAGATTTCTCAAATGGGACAGAAAGGTGGTGATGCTGGTATAAAAGATGGGAAAGCAGTGGGGGGGGGGGGGGGGGGGGGGGGGGGGGGGGTGAGAAATGAGGAGATTTGATGGGATTTGATGGGATCAGTGGGGATGATGTATGGTTCGTGCATTGTTTTGACTGAGGGGGGGGGGGGGGGGGTGAGAAATGAAGGAGATTTGATGGGAGAAAGGTGGTGATGCTGGTATAAAAGATGGGAAAGCAGTGGGGATGATGTATGGTATTGTTTTGACTGGGGACAAGGCCAGTGGGAAAACATTGTTGACATCAGAAAGTTTCGGGTGAAATCAGGTGAGAAGAAAAATCAGTTTAAAAATCTATTAAAAAAACAACCATAAACAGATTTTTTTTAAATGTAATTTACAGAACAAAAACTTGACAGGGTATTTTTATTTTAATAGAATCCTTAGAAATATTACTTCTAACTCCATTTTGCCAATGATAGTCAATAAATCGATGTTTGGATCACAAAAGGATATTATCCACATAAACACATATCCACATACAAATTTTCAAGTGCTTTGACTGTTGGGATGATCCCTGTAGTCTTTTAGCCATGGTATGACGACAACAACATACAAATTTGTAAGGACATCCATTCTTTTTTAATTTAAAGCAACAACAAAAAACTACCGTGTTATACTGTTACATAACTATTTTGCTTTCTGAACACTCTTAAGACAAACCGTGTATGAGAATGAAAAGTTAGTAAAATGTTGGACTATGAACGGTCACTGATGCACTGCAAGGACGTTTCCTTACATACACAAGCATGTGCGAGCGCACTCACACACAATGTGGGGACCATAGGTTTAAGGCAGAAAACAGGACAAGAAAGAAGTCAGAAGTTCTGTTGGAAGAGATAAGTTTTAGAGCTGTTTTGAAAGATTGGAGTTCATATGGTAGGGAGTTCCAGATAGGAGCACTGAAAGAAAATGAATGTTCACTGTATGTCTTAGTATTTGTACATGGATTATTTGACTGTGATCGAGCACTGCTTGCCTTATTGTGTACTTGATCTCTTGATAGTCTGTACAGCTCTCTCATTCACTGAATAAACTTACCATGTAGAAGAAAAAGAAAAAATCACTTATTTGAATCACATTTCTCCGATCATTCATAAAAGTCATCACCATGAATTGATATAAGATTTATAGCAAATAACTTCACTTATTATGGGCTTGAAGCTGAATACTGCTTATCACGATCCGTCCTCCAATTCATTATCGCTATGAGTATTTGTAACAAGAAAGAATAAAGTAAGAATTACATAAAGAAATAGGACAAAATAATTAAGAGTGTTTTTTATGTGAGTGCAATCAAGGAAGAGAAATAATGCAGTGCAGATGGTTGTGTGATCTCTTTTTTCAATGTTAGTGTGATTGTTGGTTGTTTTTTTGTTTTTTAATTTATAATGCTGTTTATATGCTTGTGATGTGGGTGTTTTTTTGCATTTATCATGTCTTAAGCTGTGATACATGAAGTGTTTTTATTACTACTTCAAACTGTTATTTAACACTATGATTATTAGCTGTATAGTAAGAATGGTTTGTACAAAGCAAAACAACACCAAAGATCAGATTAAATTAGACATGAATTCACTTTCTGGACACGAAGACTGACGCACCATGAAAATGGGAGTCTACCTTTTATGTCCACCCACATTGACATGTGAAGGGAAATGATGCTGAAACAGTTGTTATGAAATGAAGTAAAAGTAGTAGTCTTTGTCCACCCACATTGACATGTGAAGGGAAATGATGCTGAAACAGTTGTTATGAAATGAAGTGAAAGTAGTAGTCTTTGTCTATCCACATTGACATGTGAAGGGAAATGATGCTGAAACAGTTGTTATGAAATGAAGTGAAAGTAGTAGTCTATGTCCACCCACATTGACATGTGAAGGGAAATGATGCTGAAACAGTTGTTATGAAATGAAGTAAAAGTAGTAGTCTTTGTCCACCCACATTGACATGTGAAGGGAAATGATGCTAAACAGTTGTTATGAAATGAAGTAAAAGTAGTAGTCTTTGTCTATCCACATTGACATGTGAAGGGGAAATGATGCTGAAACAGTTGTTATGAAATGAAGTAAAAGTAGTAGTCTTTGTCCACCCACATTGACATGTGAAGGGAAATGATGCTAAACAGTTGTTATGAAATGAAGTAAAAAGTAGTAGTCTTTGTCCACCCACATTGACATGTGAAGGGAAATGATGCTGAAACAGTTGTTATGAAATGAAGTAAAAGTAGTAGTCTTTGTCCACCCACATTGACATGTGAAGGGAAATGATGCTGAAACAGTTGTTATGAAATGAAGTAAAAGTAGTAGTCTTTGTCTATCCACATTGACATGTGAAGGGGAAATGATGCTGAAACAGTTGTTATGAAATGAAGTAAAAGTAGTAGTCTTTGTCCACCCACATTGACATGTGAAGGGAAATGATGCTGAAACAGTTGTTATGAAATGAAGTAAAAAGTAGTAGTCTTTGTCCACCCACATTGACATGTGAAGGGAAATGATGCTGAAACAGTTGTTATGAAATGAAGTAAAAGTAGTAGTCTTTGTCCACCCACATTGACATGTGAAGGGGAAATGATGCTGAAACAGTTGTTATGAAATGAAGTAAAAGTAGTAGTCTTTGTCCACCCACATTGACATGTGAAGGGAAATGATGCTGAAACAGTTGTTATGAAATGAAGTAAAAAGTAGTAGTCTTTGTCTACCCACATTGACATGTGAAGGGAAATGATGCTGAAACAGTTGTTATGAAATGAAGTAAAAGTAGTAGTCTTTGTCTATCCACATTGACATGTGAAGGGGAAATGATGCTGAAACAGTTATGAAATGAAGTAAAAGTAGTAGTCTTTGTCCACCCACATTGACATGTGAAGGGAAATGATGCTGAAACAGTTGTTATGAAATGAAGTAAAAGTAGTAGTCTTTGTCTATCCACATTGACATGTGAAGGGAAATGATGCTGAAACAGTTGTTATGAAATGAAGTAAAAGTAGTAGTCTTTGTCCACCCACATTGACATGTGAAGGGAAATGATGCTGAAACAGTTATGAAATGAAGTAAAAAGTAGTAGTCTTTGTCCACCCACATTGACATGTGAAGGGAAATGATGCTGAAACAGTTGTTATGAAATGAAGTAAAAAGTAGTAGTCTTTGTCCACCCACATTGACATGTGAAGGGAAATGATGCTGAAACAGTTGTTATGAAATGAAGTAAAAGTAGTAGTCTTTGTCCACCCACATTGACATGTGAAGGGAAATGATGCTGAAACAGTTGTTATGAAATGAAGTGAAAGTAGTAGTCTTTGTCTGCCCACATTGACATGTGAAGGGAAATGATGCTGAAACAGTTGTTATGAAATGAAGTAAAAGTAGTAGTCTTTGTCCATCCACATTGACATGTGAAGGGAAATGATGCTGAAACAGTTGTTATGAAATGAAGTAAAAGTAGTAGTCTTTGTCCACCCACATTGACATGTGAAGGGAAATGATGCTAAACAGTTGTTATGAAATGAAGTAAAAGTAGTAGTCTTTGTCCACCCACATTGACATGTGAAGGGGAAATGATGCTGAAACAGTTGTTATGAAATGAAGTAAAAGTAGTAGTCTTTGTCCACCCACATTGACATGTGAAGGGAAATGATGCTGAAACAGTTGTTATGAAATGAAGTGAAAGTAGTAGTCTTTGTCTGCCCACATTGACATGTGAAGGGGAAATGATGCTGAAACAGTTGTTATGAAATGAAGTAAAAGTAGTAGTCTTTGTCTGCCCACATTGACATGTGAAGGGGAAATGATGCTGAAACAGTTGTTATGAAATGAAGTAAAAGTAGTAGTCTTTGTCTGCCCACATTGACATGTGAAGGGGAAATGATGCTGAAACAGTTATGAAATGAAGTAAAAGTAGTAGTCTTTGTCTATCCACATTGACATGTGAAGGGAAATGATGCTGAAACAGTTGTTATGAAATGAAGTAAAAGTAGTAGTCTTTGTCCACCCACATTGACATGTGAAGGGAAATGATGCTGAAACAGTTGTTATGAAATGAAGTGAAAGTAGTAGTCTTTGTCTATCCACATTGACATGTGAAGGGAAATGATGCTGAAACAGTTGTTATGAAATGAAGAAAAGGTAAAGTAGTAGTCTTTGTCTATCCACATTGACATGTGAAGGGGAAATGATGCTGAAACAGTTGTTATGAAATGAAGTAAAAGTAGTAGTCTTTGTCTATCCACATTGACATGTGAAGGGGAAATGATGCTGAAACAGTTGTTATGAAATGAAGTGAAAGTAGTAGTCTTTGTCTATCCACATTGACATGTGAAGGGGAAATGATGCTGAAACAGTTATGAAATGAAGTAAAAAGTAGTAGTCTTTGTCCATCCACATTGACATGTGAAGGGAAATGATGCTGAAACAGTTGTTATGAAATGAAGTAAAAGTAGTAGTCTTTGTCCACCCACATTGACATGTGAAGGGGAAATGATGCTGAAACAGTTGTTATGAAATGAAGTGAAAGTAGTAGTCTTTGTCTATCCACATTGACATGTGAAGGGGAAATGATGCTGAAACAGTTGTTATGAAATGAAGTAAAAGTAGTAGTCTTTGTCTATCCACATTGACATGTGAAGGGAAATGATGCTGAAACAGTTGTTATGAAATGAAGTGAAAGTAGTAGTCTTTGTCCACCCACATTGACATGTGAAGGGGAAATGATGCTGAAACAGTTGTTATGAAATGAAGTAAAAGTAGTAGTCTTTTTTCATGTGCATTTTATATTTGAATTTGTATGTATTAAGTAATGTATACACATATTCTCCATAATGTGTTAGTTACAAACATATTATAATATTGCAGTGCTAGGGGGTTTTTTTCACTTTAAAAAGTATACCAATTTTAGTGTTAGAGAAAATCATGTTGTATAGAAACCTTTTTTTGTACATATTAATACATGTACTAATAAAACAAAAAACACAGTTCTAGTTTGAGATCAATCAATTTCTTGTTTTGAATTAGCTGGTAATGGACAGAATCAGTCATATGCATTGTTATATATTCAAAATGATAAATGTTCAAAGTCAGATATTAACATTTTCCTTTTTTCTCATCTTGCTATACATGAGGTGCTTCAGAAACAGCAGAACAGAGGTTTTGAAATAGTAATAACACAGAATCTTCCAACCAATTTTGCTTCTCCTTTAGTTAAATTCCAAGGTGCTTGACAAATTCTTAATGAGATTTTTGTTAACTCTTACAAGTTTTTAGTTTTAAGAAAACGTATCAAGGACCCATAGCCTTTTGGCTGTAGAGTGACTGAATTAATAATTCACAGTGTTTAAGGTTCGGTATACCCATTTACACCTGGATTGAGTGAGAAAAGCAGATCACCGAACCATACAAATTTCGAACAAGACATTGGCTTTAACCACCATACACTAAACTTTTTCTTTAAATATCAGCCACATGTTTTTTCCTTAAAAGAGCAGCCACATAATATGAAACCATTGCCATTTGAAGTACCATATTTATCGGACTGTAAGGCGATACTTTTCACCAGACTGAGACCCCTGCGCCTTATAATGTGACTGCTAAAATAGTAAGAAAATATAACAACAGAATCTGAGTTTTGTGTACAATTTGGGGGGTGCGCCTTATAATGTGACTGCTAAAATAGTAAGAAACTATAACAACAGAATCTGAATGTTGTGTACAATTTGGGGGGTGCGTCAGTCAGGTGCGCCTTATGACATGACTGCTAAAATAGTAAGAAACTATAACAACAGAATCTGAGTGTTGTGTACAATTTGGGGGGTGCGTCAGTCAGGTGCGCCTTATGACATGACTGCTAAAATAGTAAGGAACTATAATCACAGAATCTGAGTGTTGTGTACAATTTGGGGGGGGGTGCGCCTTATGACATGACTGCTAAAATAGTAAGAAACTATAATCACAGAATCTGAGTGTTGTGTACAATTTGGGGGGTGCGTCAGTCAGGTGCGCCTTATGACATGACTGCTAAAATAGTAAGGAACTATAATCACAGAATCTGAGTGTTGTGTACAATTTGGGGGGTGCGCCTTATGACATGACTGCTAAAATAGTAAGAAACTATAATCACAGAATCTGAGTGTTGTGTACAATTTGGGGGGTGCGTCAGTCAGGTGCGCCTTATGACATGACTGCTAAAATAGTAAGGAACTATAATCACAGAATCTGAGTGTTGTGTACAATTTGGGGGGTGCGCCTTATGACATGACTGCTAAAATAGTAAGAAACTATAATCACAGAATCTGAGTGTTGTGTACAATTTGGGGGGTGCGTCAGTCAGGTGCGCCTTATGACATGACTGCTAAAATAGTAAGGAACTATAATCACAGAATCTGAGTGTTGTGTACAATTTGGGGGGTGCGTCAGTCAGGTGCGCCTTGTAGTCTGTAAAATACGGTTAACATCTCCCAATATTTATAAACAGTTTACAGCCAAATGCTGTATTCATCATATGTCCAGGAGTTTCTTTCCAATTTAAATTATCGCCAGTCTTCCAGGAAACCCTTTTTTAAATGTATTTGTTTATTCAGTTGCCTCTTTTATTTCTTTCATGGATTTGTTTTATTATCCATAATTTCATTTCTTCTTCTTGTTACCAATTCACCGCAAAGAAATTGTAGATGTCTGAAGTATACATGTGCATGTGTTTAAAGCCTAATTATGGTTTTATGGCTATATTATATAGCATACATTTTTGTAGAAGCAATTAAAGCCAAATGGTCAGAGAGTTTGTTTGAAAACTGGGTGTCCTTCATTTGTTTCTGTATATGTTTGTTGTAAGCTGCACACATTTGATTTGTACATGTGCGGGAAGACAAACAAAACTGGGTGTCCTTCATTTATTTCTGTATATGTTTGTTGTAAGCTGCACACATTTGATTTGTACATGTGCGGGAAGACAAACAAAACTGGGTGTCCTTCATTTATTTCTGTATATGTTTGTTGTAAGCTGCACACATTTGATTTGTACATGTGCGGGAAGACAAACAAATCTGGGTGTCCTTCATTTATTTCTGTATATGTTTGTTGTAAGCTGCACACATTTGATTTGTACATGTGCGGGAAGACAAACAAAACTGGACATGAAAAACAGACAGTATAAATGTCTGCTTAGACCAATATGTGTTGCCTTTGCAACTGAAGAATTAAAGACTATATACTTCTAGCTCTAAGCATGTTTCTCCGCTAGTAGCTTGTGAGAAACTAAATTCTGTGTTAGTTCAAAGGTGTGATTTGTACAAGATGTTTGTGCTCCTGAGATTTCATCACGCAGTCTGCTTTAATTGTGTGTGTGTGTGTTTTATAGGTTTCTTCGTTCAGTTCAGAATAAGAGGTAATTTAGAGAATGACTTTTTAAGGAAAGAAATGGTTCAGATTATCAGATTGTCTCCCCTTTTGTTTTACCTGTAACAGTTCAGATGTTGCTGAGCAGTAAAGTCTTTAATAGTTAACATGCTGAAGGTTTCAGTTTTTCCTTAACCCTTTCCCCGCCAATGTCGCATTTTAGGGCCACAATGGTTTAACACCCATATCACTAAAAGCCAGCAAATCAGGGCCCGTTAACCAAAGACCCTATTTTCGTAATTTTGGGAGGTAAGGATAGGCCTAATGTTATGCATGTCACAGAGGAATTTGCAATATTGCAGATTTTTTTTCTTCTCTACCCAGTTACGTTTAATGGTATTTTTTGGCTGAAAAATGTCTGGCGGCAAAAGGGTTAAAGTGGTCAGTTATTGGAAAAGCAAGGTGCCATGCAGGGTGACACAATAAGCATTTGAATGTACAATTTATTGTTGAATTATCGATTAGTTATCACTCATTCAGTTTGTTGCATTGAAACAAAAAGGACAAAATACTGGATTGTTTCAATATAATTTAATATTATGTTATTGTTCATTGACTTTTTAGCTTTGGGTGATCGATCGCTACTTATACACATTCACAACGCTGAAAAGGTTTTGGATTTGTTTGTACACGAATCAACTGTACATTATTACGCATAGTCCACCATGGCTGTATTCATGTGTGATGGTGATGTGTGGTTTTGTAAATAGACCTGTTTTTGTGGTGGTATGTAGACTTGTCATTTTACACTTCCAGCGTTAAGAGACACAGCACTTCCCACTTTTGTTTTTCATGTGAAATTTACACCTAGAACACACCATGCAGAGCTGATTCTAGGATTTTGAAAAAGTGGGGGGCGTTCCCCCCCTAAGAATGAAAAAAGGGGGGCAGGTCCAATGGATATGAGGGGAAGGGGGGGGGGGAGGCGGCCGATTCAATCTTTGCTAACCATGGCCACTTATTCAGCCACTCGTCTTGGAACCGGTGTTCCCTCGCACTAGTGCCGTTATCTTCGGGCTGCTTCTCCGAGACTGTTGATGCAGTAGCTGTTTCTGCAACATCTTCTGCACACTCGTTTGGCAGAGGATTTATTATTTTTACTTTGCCGCCACAAAAATCAAAGTCGAAGAGCGTCGTTGTCCGCTTCATTTTGAAGAAAATTCAACATGGCGGGTAGGACTCTCGCAACTTCTTGTCGGTAAAACGAGATGAACGCGATTGGTTGATTTACACTAACATTGTAAAGGAACCAATGAAATGTCGAAAAATCATTCATTTCTGCTCGATGCTTTCGGTTTGTGCAGACAACGGATTTAGCAGACGACGAAGGAATTTCCGCAGCGATCGGCAAAAAGTGCGGGCAGTTCTGCAAATATGCGGGCGTCGGCCCGCATTTAGACCCGATTATTGCGGGAAGGAACAGATTTTTTGGGGATTGTACCAATCCCGCACCCTAGAATCAGCTCTGATCATGTATTGTCATATGGAATGAATGACTTCCATGCCAAAGTTTAGTAATTTTTTGACCAAAAAAGAAATATCATGAACAACTTTTTTTCTCACATGTGTTTTTCTTTCCTGACAAACCTTATAAAGTTTCCTAGAATAATATGTTGTTGTTTTTTTGTTATGCAATCTGCTTTGGAACAATCTGTATAATTGCAAAAGAGAGTTCTGTGAAAAGGTAGAAGATTTACAACATTTTAAATCTTGTTATCCATTAGGAGTCCTAAAAGAAGAAATCCTTGCAGTTTTGTTGGAAACAATGATGATAATGTTGGCAGAAGTTGATTTTTCCTTGGAGTCGTGCCTGTAAGAAATCCACCGTCAGAGTGTAATCTTCAGAGCACATTCCGTTGTATTTACCCTCATGTTGTACACTTTTACAACGGCCTTTCTTACAAATCTGTGTAGAAATGTTGTCTGTTCATGTAGTTGATTCCTTGTTTCTTTCATCTTCTGGCACATGTTTCCATGAAAATGAAGAGGTATAAAAATGTCTAGTTTGATTTAATTCCGTCCATTTCTCTTACAATTATTAACATTTGCCAATGTTTTTTTAAAAGAAATCTTTACTCTGACTTATGGTCTTTTTTTTAAGCCATGAAGTCGGTGTTTGTCACAGAGATAATGGGTTTTTTAAATTTTATCATTCCGTCCACGTTTTTATGCCTTTTGTATTTTTGTTTTATTAAATCCATCTACTGAATTCTATAATGATACAGCCTTGAAGTTTTTATAAATCACCTCTCACTGTTGTACATAGTGAGTATTTCACTGGTGCATTGTTATTCAACATTGTACATAGTGAGTATTTCACTGGTGCATTGTTATTCAACATTGTACATAGTGAGTATTTCACTGGTGCATTGTTATTCAACATTGTACATAGTGAGTATTTCACTGGTGCATTGTTATTCAACATTGTACATAGTGAGTATTTCACTGATGCATTGTTATTCAACATTGTACATAGTGAGTATTTCACTGGTGCATTGTTATTCAACATTGTACATAGCGAGTATTTCACTGGTGCATTGTTATTCAACATTGTACATAGTGAGTATTTCACTGGTGCATTGTTATTCAACATTGTACATAGTGAGTATTTCACTGGTGCATTGTTATTCAACATTGTACATAGCGAGTATTTCACTGGTGCATTGTTATTCAACATTGTACATAGTGAGTATTTCACTGGTGCATTGTTATTCAACATTGTACATAGTGAGTATTTCACTGGTGCATTGTTATTCAACATTGTACATAGTGAGTATTTCACTGGTGCATTGTTATTCAACATTGTACATAGCGAGTATTTCACTGGTGCATTGTTATTCAACATTGCTTTTCTGAACCAAATGCAGCCAACTGTTGAACACAAACATTGCTGAAACTATGATTGATTGATAATAAAAAATATATATACTGTAGTTTTCATGTAAAAACAGTATGTTTTCTAGAGAGAAAAAAACAACAAAAACATTTTATTGTTTTAGTGAGGGAGTGTGTTGCTTATTAACGTCATTGGACAAAACTGAAATGCAACCGAAATGTTCCTCCACATATATATTTTGTCATCTATTATTGTTGTTGTCAGTGGAGGTAAAAACAAACAAAACACCCAGCTGTAATAAACACTGTTGGCTATGTAGCAGCAGTGTGGTTCATACTGTAACACCTGTTGATGGCTTACCCTGGACACTGTTGGCTATGTAGCAGCAGTGTGGTTCATACTGTAACACCTGTTGGTGGCTTACCCTGGACACTGTTGGCTATGGAGCAGTGTGGTTCATACTGTAACACCTGTTGGTGGCTTACCCTGGACACTGTTGGCTATGTAGCAGCAGTGTGGTTCATACTGTAACACCTGTTGGTGGCTTACCCTGGACACTGTTGGCTATGGAGCAGTGTGGTTCATACTGTAACACCTGTTGGTGGCTTACACTGGACACTGTTGGCTATGGAGCAGTGTGGTTCATACTGTAACACCTGTTGGTGGCTTACCCTGGACACTGTTGGCTATGGAGCAGCAGTGTGGTTCATACTGTAACACCTGTTGGTGGTTTACCCTGGACACTGTTGGCTATGTAGCAGTGTGGTTCATACTGTAACACCTGTTGGTGGTTTACCCTGGACACTGTTGGCTATGGAGCAGTGTGGTTCATACTGTAACACCTGTTGGTGGTTTACCCTGGACACTGTTGGCTATGGAGCAGCAGTGTGGTTCATACTGTAACACCCAGCTGTAATAAACACTGTTGGCTATGGAGCAGCAGTGTGGTTCATACTGTAACACCCAGCTGTAATAAACACTGTTGGCTATGTAGCAGCAGTGTGGTTCATACTGTAACACCCAGCTGTAATAAACACTGTTGGCTATGGAGCAGCAGTGTGGTTCATACTGTAACACCCAGCTGTAATAAACACTGTTGGCTATGTAGCAGCAGTGTGGTTCATACTGTAACACCCAGCTGTAATAAACACTGTTGGCTATGGAGCAGCAGTGTGGTTCATACTGTAACACCCAGCTGTAATAAACACTGTTGGCTATGGAGCAGCAGTGGGGTTCATACTGTAACACCCAGCTGTAATAAACACTGTTGGCTATGGAGCAGCAGTGTGGTTCATACTGTAACACCCAGCTGTAATAAACACTGTTGGCTATGGAGCAGCAGTGTGGTTCATACTGTAACACCCAGCTGTAATAAACACTGTTGGCTATGGAGCAGCAGTGTGGTTCATACTGTAACACCCAGCTGTAATAAACACTGTTGGCTATGGAGCAGCAGTGTGGTTCATACTGTAACACCCAGCTGTAATAAACACTGTTGGCTATGTAGCAGTGTGGTTCATACTGTAACACCTTTTGGTGGTTTACCCTGGACACTGTTGGCTATGTAGCAGTGTGGTTCATACTGTAACACCTGTTGGTGGTTTACCCTGGACACTGTTGGCTATGGAGCAGTGTGGTTCATACTGTAACACCTGTTGGTGGCTTACCCTGGACACTGTTGGCTATGGAGCAGTGTGGTTCATACTGTAACACCTGTTGGTGGTTTACCCTTCTTTTTGTGCTCTATGCTGCTCCTGTGTCCGATGTTATCAGTCAACATGCCTTGTCTCATGAGAGTTTTGCGGACGATACAGAAGTATATCAGTCGGCCACTCTTGCTGAAGTCGATGGGCTGGTATCGCGGACACAGGAGTGCATACTTGACCTTAAAATCTGGATGACCCACAACAAGCTGCAACTTAATGAAGAAAAAACTGAAATTATGTTAGCATGCCCAAAGAAAATGCTCAATCTTTCTACCCTTCCAGGCTCTGTCACAATCAACAACACCACTATCTCCTTCTCCTCTTCTGTCCGCAGTCTTGGTGTCACTTTGGATCAAAGTCTCTCCCTTCAGCAGCATGTGTCTAATATCTGCAGATCTGCCTATTTTGAGCTTCGTAAGATTAGTTCTGTTCGTCACTATCTCTCCACTGATGCCACAAAAACCTTGGTCTGTGCATTTGTCCTCTCGAGAATAGATTATTGCAACTCTCTTCTTGCTGGCCTTCCAAAATACCTTCTCAACAAACTCCAAAGAATCCAAAATAATGCTGCACGACTAATCCTTAAGTCCTCCAAGTTTGAACATGTTTCTCCCCTTCTGCACTCTCTGCACTGGTTGCCAATCTCCAGCAGGATCAACTACAAGCTTTCTGCTCTTACCTTTGCTGTCATGTCTGGCTCTGCTCCTACTTACCTGTCTGATCTACTTCATACTTACATTCCATCTCGTCAGCTTCGTTCTTCTTCTGATTCTCGTATTCTACAGCCTCCCTCAATTAAAACTTATGGTGAGAGATCCTTTTCTTTTCAGGCCCCAGCTACTTGGAACAAACTCCCTCTGTCTCTCAGACATTCCAACTCCCTGTCAGTTTTCAAAACCAACCTGAAAACCCATCTATTCTCTGAACACTACTGTCCACCATGATCGGATTGTGAGAAATGAAAGCGTGTGTGGATGATGAATGGCATGGGAAAGTTGGGAGACAGAAAGTGTGTGTGTGTGCATGCGCGCGCTGGCATGTGCTTATGCACGTGTGTGGAGATGTGTGTGTGTTTGTGTCTGTGTGTATGTATGTATGTACGAACGTACGTACGTATGTATGTATGTATGCATGCGCGTGTAAATGATATGCTATGTTCGTCAGTGTGTGTGCTTGTGTGCGTGCGGGCATGGGTATTGATGTGATTTGATTAAATGTATTTTTTGTAAAGCGCCATGAGCAGCTAGCCTGGAATGTGCGCTATATAAGTTTTCTTCATTATTATTATTATTACCCTGGACACTGTTGGCTATGTAGCAGTGTGGTTCATACTGTAACACCTGTTGGTGGCTTACACTGGACACTGTTGGCTATGGAGCAGTGTGGTTCATACTGTAACACCTGTTGGTGGTTTACCCTGGACACTGTTGGCTATGGAGCAGTGTGGTTCATACTGTAACACCTGTTGGTGGTTTACCCTGGACACTGTTGGCTATGTAGCAGTGTTGTTCATACTGTAACACCTGTTGGTGGTTTACCCTGGACACTGTTGGCTATGGAGCAGCAGTGTGGTTCATACTGTAACACCTGTTGGTGGTTTACCCTGGACACTGTTGGCTATGGAGCAGTGTGGTTCATACTGTAACACCTGTTGGTGGTTTACCCTGGACACTGTTGGCTATGGAGCAGCAGTGGGGTTCATTTCTGTAGATAGTATAGACACTGAAAGAGGACTGGCAATACATGTTCAGTGATTTGAACATTACAACAAACAAACAACTACACGACAAGTGCAAAGTGACGTCATTTTATTCACAAGAGACAAAACAAAACTACTGGATATTTCGGCGAATGATGTTTGCTGTTTAATTGTTTGTCTGTGTTGATAAAGGCGCATTCGCCGAAATATCCAGTAGTTTTGTTTTGTCTCTTGTGAATAAAATAACGTCACTTTACACTTGTCGTGTAGTTGTTTGTTTGTTGTATGTTCCAATGACGTTGCAGTCTGTTTCATTTTTATTTTATTTGAACATTAGTTTGTGTGTGTGGAGAGAGAGAGAGAGTGTGTGTGTGTGTGAGAGAGAGAGTGTGTGTGTGTGAGAGAGAGAGTGTGTGAGAGAGAGTGTGTGTGTGAGAGAGAGAGAGAGAGCGAGTGTGTGAAGAGAATGAAAGACAGACAGAAACACTCAAAATGCATTAATTGTTACTAATCTACAAAACGTTGCTAAATAGAAAATCTAAAAAGACTAAAGAGTGTAGACTCTTTGAAAAATGTATATTCTGAGCGCTATGAGGCAAAATATTAACCCTTTCGCCGCCAGCCTTTTTTCAGCTAAATATTTCCATTAAATTTACCTGGATAGAGAACAAAATCCATCTGCAGTATTGTGGATGTTTCTGTGACATACATAAAATAAGGTCTATCCTTATTTCCTAAAACTAAGACAATACGGTCTTTGGATAATACACCCCAATTTGATGCCTTTTAGTGACATAGGTGTTAAATCACTGTGGTGCTAAAATGCGACTTTGGCGGTGAAAGGGTTAAAATGCATACTCACAAATATGACTTGACACAACAGGCGTATAATACACATAGGCCTCATTTATTCATCAGTTTCTGGCTGAAATACACACACTTGCACAAACATACAAATGTAAAAAAGATGTGCTTGCTTCACACATCACTAAATATTTAACTAAATCGTCTTGTAACGTCCTGCAATTTCCGACACTCAAACTGCTGCCAATCTCCGCACACTCCCACTCAATTACACACACACACACAGAAGTGTACACACAGACACACACACACAAATACGTGTACACACAGACACTTTCACACAAACATTCTTTCTCACACACACATTGTTATTCTCCGACTGTCTCATGATATGCACACATTCTCAGTCTTGCTTACAATACTCCGCTTCCTGTTTGTAATCATTTCCTGCATTTGTTTTTCATGTTTCTAGTAAATACAAGGATAGATTGGAAGAATAGGCCTCGCCTACATTCTTAATCCTTATTAAATACAGTTTTATCAGTGTTCAGTGTGTCATACACCTCTCTTCGCACACACAATCATACATCTTGATTTTCCAAGTCAACCGCACTGTCTCTATCCACATAATGTTTCTTTAAAGGAACTCAAACTCTGCTTTATGTCTCAATATTTTCTCGAGTGTGCATGCGTTTCTTTAATGGAAAAATCACTGACATGAGCTCTAAAAATAGACAAACACATGGTAGGGTACTTTGCATTTGGTGGGAGTGTAGAGTGATGTACTGGGCGAATGTATTCGCTCATGGTGCTAGAAGAGGTAATGAACGCATGCACACACACACACGCACTACACATTCAAAACTATCTCATTCACATATTTTTCCAAACTCACTCAGTCACTCACTCTTTCCGCCCCATCCCTCCCCCCATCCTCTCTATCTCACGACCTCCTCCCCCCAATCTCTATCTCACAACCCTCCCCCCCCCATTTCTATCTCATGACCTCCTCCCCCCTCTCCAATTTCTATCTCCCGACCTCCCCCCCCCTCTCTCTATCTCACGACCTCCTCCCCCTCCTCGAATCTCATGACCTCCTCCCTCCTCTATCTCATGACCTCCTCCCCCCTCTATCTCACAACCTCCTTCCCCCTCTCCCGACCTCCTCTCCCTATCTGATGACCTCCTCCCCCCTCTCCCATCTCTATCTCACGACCTCCTCCCCCTCTCCCATCTCACGATCTCCTCCCCCCCTCTCTGAAGAGTCCTCCATGTTGACCTCGCTGTCCCTATCCACATATTTTTCCTGGATGTCCTGGATCTTCTGGTACTCAAACTCAGCTCCCATGGCACAGGACATGAGCGACTCCATGGTGCGCTCCTCCTTCTTCCCAAACACATAGCCGTTGGCTTTGTCTGCCGCGTTCTTCACACGGAGCATCAACTCCTTGTTCTGAAAGAAAACAAACAAAAAGTTACCTTTAAGATTCATTATAAATTACAGTCACATTTTATAACACATAACTTCCTTCTTCTTCAGCGTTCCCAGGCCATAATGGGTCCGGTTTTCAATATTCACTGGTCTCCCCGCTGCGTACAGCCAACACACTCCGATTTTGGAGGAGCTCAAAGGAGACAAATTATTTGGAAGATTTTTTTTTTTTAAAGCCTACAAGTCAGAAAGATAGTAGAGGATAGAAATCAAAGGGAAAAGGCAGAGTCAAAGAGAGTGGCAGATTAGAGGAAGCTACAAGCGCAGAACTTCAAGGTGGGGTAACTATTTTTACAAGACCCCCCGGTATCCCCATGGGTAGACTCGTGTCAGGGTCGTCCAGCTCCCCGTATGGAGGCACGAGGCATCCACCCACTGCCCCTACATAAGCGCATAGAGCTTAAAGGTATACGCTACAGAAATCTTCATTATAAATAAACATAACTTCCAAACATGATCCTCCTTCTTCCCAAACGCATAGCCATTCGCCTTTTCTTCTTCTTCATAGATCACTCTGACAGTCTCCTGTCATGAGCGCAGATGCGTCATGCTGCCGTTATGAGCCTAACTAAGAAATAATTAGGCCCAGTATGTCCATCTTCGGCTGCAGAAAATCTTTGTAAGAATATCTAGAAGAAAGGCAGGAGAATGGACCAGTAAGGCAGAAAGATAGTAGATGACAGGAAAGGGAAAAGGTAGGGTGTAAGAATATCTAGAAGAAAGGCAGGAGAATGGACCAGTAAGGCAGAAAGATAGTAGATGACAGGAAAGGGAAAAGGTAGGGTGTAAGAATATCTAGAAGAAAGGCAGGAGAATGGACCAGTAAGGCAGAAAGATAGTAGATGACAGGAAAGGGAAAAGGTAGGGTGTAAGAATATCTAGAAGAAAGGCAGGAGAATGGACCAGTAAGGCAGAAAGATAGTAGATGACAGGAAAGGGAAAAGGTAGGGTGTAAGAATATCTAGAAGAAAGGCAGGAGAATGGACCAGTAAGGCAGAAAGATAGTAGATGACAGGAAAGGGAAAAGGTAGGGTGAAAGAGTGACAGATTGGAGGAAGTGACATGCACAGAACTTCCAGAAGGTGGGGGAACTAACTGTGCAAAAGACCCCCCGGGATCCCCACAGGAACATCCATGTTAATGACAAATCAACACAAACAGATCAAAGACAAATCCTTTTTAAAAACAAATCCCAGCTGAATATGAAAATTTGTCACTCACGTGCACACTGACAGCAGTGAAGCTGACCAGGCTGTAGTCTTCCACCAAACCAACCAGAGCTTCATTCAGTCGCTTGTACCTGGAAAATAGGGGGTCCACCTAAAACAGCAACATGCATAACACACGTGTCATCGGCATGATCCATGCAAACAAATGATATAATGACATATTAAATCACAGCTCCCCAAGCAACGAGAGCTTCATTCAGTCGCTTGTACCTGGAAAATAGGGGGTCCACCTAAAACAGCAACATGCATAACACACGTATGATCCATGCAAACAAATGATATAATGACATATTAAATCACAGGCTGTAGTCTTCCATCAAGCAACGAGAGCTTCATTCAGTCGCTTGTATTTGGAAAATAGGGTGTCCACCTAAAACGTAGGAATAATAACTAAATAAGTCAGTGATATAGTGTAATACATATCATGCAAAATGCACATACAGTGGTACCTCCTTTATAAGACCTTCACAAATCATCCTAAATGAGGTCTTATAAGGGAGGGGTCTTATAAGGGAGGTAAGTTTAATACTTACAAAGAAGGGCAATGTCTCAGAGAAGTAGGTCTTATATGGGAGGGAGTCTTATAAGGGAGGTTCCACTGTAGCACTAAATCTGTAATCTTCGACCAACACAACCAAAGCTTCATTCAGACCGTTTGTATCAAAATCCTTGCCAACTCACTTTGCTGAGTCTATCGGATCTGAAGTCTTTCTCTACATCTCCCTCTCTTTGTCTCTGTCCCTGTCTCTCTGTTGCTTTCTCTCTCTATGTCTCTCTCTCTTGTCTGTCTGTCTCTCTGTCGCTTTCTCTCTCTATGTTGCTCTATGTCTCTCTCTCTTGTCTGTCTGTCTCTCTGTCGCTTTCTCTCTCTATGTTGCTCTATGTCTCTCTCTCTTGTCTCTCTGTCGCTTTCTCTCTCTATGTTGCTTTATGTCTCTCTCTCTTGTCTGTCTGTCTCTCTGTCGCTTTCTCTCTCTATGTTGCTCTATGTCTCTCTCTCTTGTCTGTCTGTCTCTCTGTCGCTTTCTCTCTCTATGTTGCTCTATGTCTCTCTCTCTTGTCTGTCTGTCTCTCTGTCGCTTTCTCTCTCTATGTTGCTCTATGTCTCTCTCTCTTGTCTGTCTGTCTCTCTGTCGCTTTCTCTCTCTATGTTGCTCTATGTCTCTCTCTCTTGTCTGTCTGTCTCTCTGTCGCTTTCTCTCTCTATGTTGCTCTATGTCTCTCTCTCTTGTCTGTCTGTCTCTCTGTTGCTTTCTCTCTCTATGTTGCTTTATGTCTCTCTCTCTTGTCTGTCTGTCTCTCTGTCGCTTTCTCTCTCTATGTTGCTCTATGTCTCTCTCTCTTGTCTGTCTGTCTCTCTGTCGCTTTCTCTCTCTATGTTGCTCTATGTCTCTCTCTCTTGTCTCTCTGTCGCTTTCTCTCTCTATGTTGCTTTATGTCTCTCTCTCTTGTCTCTCTGTCGCTTTCTCTCTCTATGTTGCTCTATGTCTCTCTCTCTTGTCTGTCTGTCTCTCTGTCGCTTTCTCTCTCTATGTTGCTCTATGTCTCTCTCTCTTGTCTGTCTGTCTCTCTGTCGCTTTCTCTCTCTATGTTGCTCTATGTCTCTCTCTCTTGTCTCTCTGTTGCTTTCTCTCTCTATGTTGCTTTATGTCTCTCTCTCTTGTCTGTCTGTCTCTCTGTCGCTTTCTCTCTCTATGTTGCTCTATGTCTCTCTCTCTTGTCTGTCTGTCTCTCTGTCGCTTTCTCTCTCTATGTTGCTTTATGTCTCTCTCTCTTGTCTGTCTGTCTCTCTGTCGCTTTCTCTCTCTATGTTGCTCTATGTCTCTCTCTCTTGTCTCTCTGTCGCTTTCTCTCTCTATGTTGCTCTATGTCTCTCTCTCTTGTCTCTCTGTCGCTTTCTCTCTCTATGTTGCTCTATGTCTCTCTCTCTTGTCTCTCTGTCGCTTTCTCTCTCTATGTTGCTTTATGTGTCTCTCTCTCTTGTCTGTCTGTCTCTCTGTCGCTTTCTCTCTCTATGTTGCTCTATGTCTCTCTCTCTTGTCTCTCTGTCGCTTTCTCTCTCTATGTTGCTTTATGTCTCTCTCTCTTGTCTGTCTGTCTCTCTGTCGCTTTCTCTCTCTATGTTGCTCTATGTCTCTCTCTCTTGTCTGTCTGTCTCTCTGTTGCTTTCTCTCTCTATGTTGCTTTATGTCTCTCTTTCTTGTCTGTCTGTCTCTCTGTCACTTTCTCTCTCTATGTTGCTCTATGTCTCTCTCTCTTGTCTCTCTGTCGCTTTCTCTCTCTATGTTGCTCTATGTCTCTCTCTCTTGTCTCTCTGTCGCTTTCTCTCTCTATGTTGCTCTATGTCTCTCTCTCTTGTCTGTCTGTCTCTCTGTCGCTTTCTCTCTCTATGTTGCTCTATGTCTCTCTCTCTTGTCTCTCTGTCGCTTTCTCTCTCTATGTTGCTTTATGTCTCTCTTTCTTGTCTGTCTGTCTCTCTGTCGCTTTCTCTCTCTATGTTGCTCTATGTCTCTCTCTCTTGTCTCTCTGTCGCTTTCTCTCTCTATGTTGCTCTATGTCTCTCTCTCTTGTCTGTCTGTCTCTCTGTCGCTTTCTCTCTCTATGTTGCTCTGTGTCTCTCTCTCTTGTCTGTCTGTCTCTCTGTCGCTTTCTCTCTCTATGTTGCTTTATGTCTCTCTCTCTTGTCTGTCTGTCTCTCTGTCGCTTTCTCTCTCTATGTTGCTCTATGTCTCTCTCTCTTGTCTGTCTGTCTCTCTGTCGCTTTCTCTCTCTATGTTGCTCTATGTCTCTCTCTCTTGTCTCTCTGTCGCTTTCTCTCTCTATGTTGCTCTATGTCTCTCTCTCTCTGTTGTCTCTCTGTCGCTTTCTCTCTCTATGTTGCTTTATGTCTCTCTCTCTTGTCTGTCTGTCTCTCTGTCGCTTTCTCTCTCTATGTTGCTTTATGTCTCTCTCTCTTGTCTCTCTGTCGCTTTCTCTCTCTATGTTGCTTTATGTCTCTCTCTCTTGTCTCTCTCTCTGTCGCTTTCTCTCTCTATGTTGCTTTATGTCTCTCTCTCTTGTCTGTCTGTCTCTCTGTCGCTTTCTCTCTCTATGTTGCTCTATGTCTCTCTCTCTTGTCTCTCTGTCTCTCTGTCGCTTTCTCTCTCTATGTTGCTTTATGTCTCTCTCTCTTGTCTGTCTGTCTCTCTGTCTCTTTCTCTCTCTATGTTGCTCTATGTCTCTCTCTCTTGTCTGTCTGTCTCTCTGTCGCTTTCTCTCTCTATGTTGCTCTATGTCTCTCTCTCTTGTCTGTCTGTCTCTCTGTCGCTTTCTCTCTCTATGTTGCTCTATGTCTCTCTCTCTTGTCTCTCTGTCTCTCTGTCGCTTTCTCTCTCTATGTTGCTTTATGTCTCTCTCTCTCTTGTCTGTCTGTCTCTCTGTCGCTTTCTCTCTCTATGTTGCTTTATGTCTCTCTCTCTTGTCTGTCTGTCTCTCTGTCGCTTTCTCTCTCTATGTTGCTCTATGTCTCTCTCTCTTGTCTCTCTGTCGCTTTCTCTCTCTATGTTGCTTTATGTCTCTCTCTCTTGTCTGTCTGTCTCTCTGTCGCTTTCTCTCTCTATGTTGCTCTATGTCTCTCTCTCTTGTCTGTCTGTCTCTGTCTCCTTCTCTCTCACTGTCTCTCTTTGTCTGTCTCTCTCTCCACCCACCTCCAATCTCTCCAGCAGATAATTCAGGTCCAGGACCTCGGTATAGAACTAGAAGTCCACACCAAAGCTCAGTGTTCCATGTTTCTCTATCAGATCTAGTACTCTCTCTCTCCCTCTCTCTCTCCACCCACCTCCAATCTCTCCAGCAGATAATTCAGGTCCAGGACCTCGGTATAGAAGTCCACACCAAAGCTGAGTTTTCCATGTTTCTCTATCAGATCGGCCTTGGACAGCAGGTTGAGGTGGGGGAGTTCTATCTGAAAACAGTAACAGGTTGGTGGTTTGTGTGTGTGTGTGCTCTGTATTGCATTGGTTAATATCAGTTTGAAGTGTACGAGCATGCGTGCGTATGTGTGTGCAAAGAATAAGCACGCAACTAAGTGTGGTAAAGACTATTTAAATTTCAAATGGTAAGATTATTGGGTAAAGCGCTACATAACTAATATTATTCTGATAATACTGATGATGATGGTGACGTAATGAAAATGAACAAGACTAGTAGTAGAAGGAGAAGGCTGACAATGGCGACAATAAGGCAGTGATGCACTGAGGATTGTAAAGCGATAGATCAAACTGTCCTGAGACAAGAGAAATCAATAGAACAATGTCTTGCCTTTTGCACAAATCAATAGGACAAAGCTTGCCAGTCTTAAACTTTAATCAGACATTTGTTCTGACATGGGAGAACACAATAGGACATATTTAAATTTAATAGGTCAATGTCCCTATGACCGGGGCCTCAGGACATCACTGAATAATGATGGTGACAACAATGACGATAATAATGATGATAATGATGATGATGATAACAATGGTGACAATGATAATGATGACAATGACGATAATAATGATGATGATAACGATTATGATGATGATGATGCTAACAATGATGACAATAATGATGATGATAACAATGACAATAATGATGATAACAGTGACAATAATGATAACAATAATGATAAGAATCATGGCAATAATGATAACAATAATGATGATAAGAATAATGACTAATGATAACAATAATGATGATAAGAATCATGACAATAATGATAACAACAATCATGACAATGATGATAAGAATCATGACAATAATGATAACAATAATGATGATAAGAATCATGACAATAATGATAACAATAATGATAAGAATCATGGCAATAATGATAACAATAATGATGATAAGAATAATGACTAATGATAACAATAATGATGATAAGAATCATGACAATAATGATAACAACAATCATGACAATGATGATAAGAATCATGACAATAATGATAACAATAATGATGATAAGAATCATGACAATAATGATAACAATAATGATGATAAGAATCATGACAATAATGATAACAATAATGATGAGAATCATGACAATAATGATAATGATGATAAGAATCATGACAGTAATGATGATAAGAATCATGACAGTAATGATGACAAGAATCATGACAGTAATGATGATAAGAATCATGACAGTAATGATGATAAGAATCATGACAGTAATGATGATAAGAATCATGACAGTAATGATGATAAGAATCATGACAGTAATGATGATAAGAATCATGACAGTAATGATGATAAGAATCATGACAGTAATGATGATAAGAATCATGACAGTAATGATGACAAGAATCATGACAGTAATGATGACAAGAATCATGACAGTAATGATGATGCTAACAATTATGACAATAAATTAAATGATGATAACAATCATGACAATAAGATGATAACAATAGTGATGATGATAACAGTGACAATAATGATGATGATGATAATGATGATAACATAACAATCATGGCAATAATGATGATGATAATGATAAGGCTCTGTGCACACTACATGCAGAAACCTCATGGGCTTACCCGCAAATAAGTAAAAGAAAAGTAAGAAAAATAAACGCATACGTCTTCATATATGCACTTATCCCAATCGCTTATTTCTTACTTTCTTTTACTTATTTGTGGATAAGCGCAGGTTTCTGCATGCAATGTACACAAAGCCTTACAATGATGATGATGACAATGACAACGATGATAATGATGATGATGACGATAATGATGATGATGATGATGATGATGATGATAATGATGACGATAATGATGACGAGAATCATGACAATAATGACGACGATGATGATGATAATGACGATAATCACGACAATAATGATAATGACGATAATCATGACAATAATGACGATGATGATGATGATAATCACAACAATAATGATGACAATGATGATGATGATAATGACGATAATCACGACAATAATGACGACAATGATGATGATGATAATGACTATAATCACGACAATACTGACGACGATGATGATGATGATAATGACGATGATGATGACGATAATGACCTGCAGCATGGTAGCAAGGGAGGTAAGTAGGACGGAGATGAACTTGGCCGGGTCGCTGCAGTAATGAGAGTCGACCAGATGCATGGCAACCAACCGAAAATCATCAACCGTCGTCAACTGTTGGACGATGTTACGAACCGAGTTGTGGTGTGTGTACAGCTCCACCTAGGAATTACAACAATAATAACAGTACAGTATTAATATTAACACACAATAATAGTGAGAGTCAACCAGATGGCAACTGATTGAAAATCGTCGACTATCTAAAACTGCTGCACGATGTTACGAACAGAGAAATTAATTTTTTTTACCATAACAACGTAAGAAAAATAAAATTGGAGCCAAAATATTGCTGAGATTTTTTCTTATTTGTTGTGGTACCCGTTTTTAAGTGAACTGGTTTCCACTGTATTATGCATACAGAGCAGCCATAGCAACATAGCCATAGCTACACAGACAACAAAAATCATTTTAAAAAAACCTTACATTGAGAGAAAACTTTGCATTGCTTGTATTGAAAGGATTGTATATGTGAGTGTGGTGTGCATGTGCCACCTTTGTGTGTGCATTGTATTGTATACGTATGCTTGTGAGCACATTTGCAAACTGTTTCAGAGTACTAGTGAGACCAAGTATGACAAAAAAAGGAGCCTGAATTTACAAAGAGCTCGCAGTCCGCAGCTGACTGAAGCCATTTTTTTTATTCCCACCCTTTCACCTACGCTACAGGTGGGAATCATTGTGAACGAACTCACTGCCTCTTACCATACTTAACACTTCCCACCTTCCACCTTCCAGGTGGGAAGTGAGAAAGTTGGCTTCATTCTTTGCAAGGTTCGTAGGCTGCAAAGTAATCGCTCTGTGTGACATTTAGGATTTTGGGTATGATCCACAAGCACCTCTCCTGTCAAGGCAGGTTTCTGTCACAGCTAGAGTAGGTTTTTCTCAAGTGTGTGTTTATGTGTTGGCGTGTGCGCACATGCATGACACAAACATGAAGACTTCCCCTGCCCGGCTGATCAAAGAGGAGGTGTCCGTCTTTAACCCTTCAAGACGTCACTGCCTCAGGAAAACATTACTGGCCTGGGGTTGCCAACACAATTATAACAAATAAGAAACGCAACAAAACTTAGCACTGTCAAAGATTGAGTTTTGACAACATTACTGGTTGATCCAAGTTTATTTTTCGCTTTAACCCTTTCGCTGACAGCCATTATTCAACAAAAAAATTCCATTAAACTTACCTGGGTAGAGAAAAAAAAAAGGTCTGCAATATGGGGGATTCCTCTGTGACATGCATAAAGTAAGACCTATCCTTACCTCCCAAAATATGAAAATAGTCTCTTTGAATAACAGACCCTGGTTTGAGGCCTTTTCGTGACATGGCTGTTAAATCATTGTGGTGCTAAAATATGACATTGGCAGTGAAAGGGTTAAAATCAGGATTACTTGTATTACAATCGCTATCATTAGTCTCCTTATTACTAGTGCTGTTAATGAAAACATTGGGGTATTTTCTGAGGCTCATGTAGAGCCGATTGTTTTGACATTTTGAACATAAATGTTTTAAATAGAAGTGCCAAACTCAAGTGAAACGAAAGCTGATGAAGGGAAGTAACTCAAACAACGTGGTTTGGAGGGCAAAACACATGGATTTAGATCAGTTTTAGACTCAGAAATCGCTGTTCCGAGAATACACGGAATTAGGCCCTGACTGGCGTTCTCCTGTTCCGAGCATACTGGGAATTCGTCAGGAATGAGTTAAGTGGTGCCAGTTTTAGCAGTAGTCTGTTTAAATGTGTACGTGCATGCAATGCTGGATACACATGGACATGATTAATCTGTGTAAACTGGGAGCACACAGACACATCACCTGTCCTGGCAGGTCGAAGATGAGGTATCTGTCTTTGAGCGGTGCCAGTTTCTGCCGCAGCCAGTGCAGGTTTTTCTCCAGGAATTCCATGCAGTACACCAGGCCTCCGTTGGGGCCCAGCTTCAGGTGGCGCATGGCGTCGCCCACTGTGATCAGGTCCAATATGTTCACGTCACACCTGAAACATGCACAGAAACACACAGCTTCAGGTGGCGCATGGCGTCGCCCACTGTGATCAGGTCCGATATGTTCACGTCACACCTGAAACATGCACAGAAACACACACAGCTTCAGGTGGCGCATGGCGTCGCCCACTGTGATCAGGTCCAATATGTTCACGTCACACCTGAAACATGCACAGAAACACACAGCTTCAGGTGGCGCATGGCGTCGCCCACTGTGATCAGGTCCGATATGTTCACGTCACACCTGAAACATGCACAGAAACACACACAGCTTCAGGTGGCGCATGGCGTCGCCCACTGTGATCAGGTCCGATATGTTCACGTCACACCTGAAACATGCACAGAAACACACACAGCTTCAGGTGGCGCATGGCGTCGCCCACTGTGATCAGGTCCGATATGTTCACGTCACACCTGAAACATGCACAGAAACACACACAGCTTCAGGTGGTGCATGGCGTCGCCCACTGTGATCAGGTCCGATATGTTCACGTCACACATGAAACATGCACAGAAACACACACAGCTTCAGGTGGCGCATGGCGTCGCCCACTGTGATCAGGTCCGATATGTTCACGTCACACCTGAAACATGCACAGAAACACACACAGCTTCAGGTGGTGCATGGCGTCGCCCACTGTGATCAGGTCCAATATGTTCACGTCACACCTGAAACATGCACAGAAACACACACAGCTTCAGGTGGTGCATGGCGTCGCCCACTGTGATCAGGTCCGATATGTTCACGTCACACCTGAAACATGCACAGAAACACACACAGCTTCAGGTGGTGCATGGCGTCGCCCACTGTGATCAGGTCCGATATGTTCACGTCACACCTGAAACATGCACAGAAACACACACAGCTTCAGGTGGCGCATGGCGTCGCCCACTGTGATCAGGTCCGATATGTTCACGTCACACATGAAACATGCACAGAAACACACACAGCTTCAGGTGGTGCATGGCGTCGCCCACTGTGATCAGGTCCGATATGTTCACGTCACACCTGAAACATGCACAGAAACACACACAGCTTCAGGTGGCGCATGGCGTCGCCCACTGTGATCAGGTCCGATATGTTCACGTCACACCTGAAACATGCACAGAAACACACAGCTTCAGGTGGCGCATGGCGTCGCCCACTGTGATCAGGTCCGATATGTTCACGTCACACCTGAAACATGCACAGAAACACACACAGCTTCAGGTGGCGCATGGCGTCGCCCACTGTGATCAGGTCCGATATGTTCACGTCACACCTGAAACATGCACAGAAACACACACAGCTTCAGGTGGCGCATGGCGTCGCCCACTGTGATCAGGTCCGATATGTTCACGTCACACCTGAAACATGCACAGAAACACACACAGCTTCAGGTGGCGCATGGCGTCGCCCACTGTGATCAGGTCCGATATGTTCACGTCACACCTGAAACATGCACAGAAACACACACAGCTTCAGGTGGCGCATGGCGTCGCCCACTGTGATCAGGTCCGATATGTTCACGTCACACCTGAAACATGCACAGAAACACACACAGCTTCAGGTGGCGCATGGCGTCGCCCACTGTGATCAGGTCCGATATGTTCACGTCACACCTGAAACATGCACAGAAACACACACAGCTTCAGGTGGCGCATGGCGTCGCCCACTGTGATCAGGTCCGATATGTTCACGTCACACCTGAAACATGCACAGAAACACACACAGCTTCAGGTGGCGCATGGCGTCGCCCACTGTGATCAGGTCCGATATGTTCACGTCACACCTGAAACATGCACAGAAACACACACAGCTTCAGGTGGCGCATGGCGTCGCCCACTGTGATCAGGTCCGATATGTTCACGTCACACCGGAAACATGCACAGAAACACACACAGCTTCAGGTGGCGCATGGCGTCGCCCACTGTGATCAGGTCCGATATGTTCACGTCACACCTGAAACATGCACAGAAACACACACAGCTTCAGGTGGCGCATGGCGTCGCCCACTGTGATCAGGTCCGATATGTTCACGTCACACCTGAAACATGCACAGAAACACACACAGCTTCAGGTGGCGCATGGCGTCGCCCACTGTGATCAGGTCCGATATGTTCACGTCACACCTGAAACATGCACAGAAACACACACAGCTTCAGGTGGCGCATGGCGTCGCCCACTGTGATCAGGTCCGATATGTTCACGTCACACCTGAAACATGCACAGAAACACACACAGCTTCAGGTGGCGCATGGCGTCGCCCACTGTGATCAGGTCCGATATGTTCACGTCACACCTGAAACATGCACAGAAACACACACAGCTTCAGGTGGCGCATGGCGTCGCCCACTGTGATCAGGTCCGATATGTTCACGTCACACCTGAAACATGCACAGAAACACACACAGCTTCAGGTGGCGCATGGCGTCGCCCACTGTGATCAGGTCCGATATGTTCACGTCACACCTGAAACATGCACAGAAACACACACAGCTTCAGGTGGCGCATGGCGTCGCCCACTGTGATCAGGTCCGATATGTTCACGTCACACCTGAAACATGCACAGAAACACACACAGCTTCAGGTGGCGCATGGCGTCGCCCACTGTGATCAGGTCCGATATGTTCACGTCACACCGGAAACATGCACAGAAACACACACAGCTTCAGGTGGCGCATGGCGTCGCCCACTGTGATCAGGTCCGATATGTTCACGTCACACCTGAAACATGCACAGAAACACACACAGCTTCAGGTGGCGCATGGCGTCGCCCACTGTGATCAGGTCCGATATGTTCACGTCACACCTGAAACATGCACAGAAACACACACAGCTTCAGGTGGCGCATGGCGTCGCCCACTGTGATCAGGTCCGATATGTTCACGTCACACCTGAAACATGCACAGAAACACACACAGCTTCAGGTGGCGCATGGCGTCGCCCACTGTGATCAGGTCCGATATGTTCACGTCACACCTGAAACATGCACAGAAACACACACAGCTTCAGGTGGCGCATGGCGTCGCCCACTGTGATCAGGTCCGATATGTTCACGTCACACCTGAAACATGCACAGAAACACACACAGCTTCAGGTGGCGCATGGCGTCGCCCACTGTGATCAGGTCCGATATGTTCACGTCACACCTGAAACATGCACAGAAACACACACAGCTTCAGGTGGCGCATGGCGTCGCCCACTGTGATCAGGTCCGATATGTTCACGTCACACCGGAAACATGCACAGAAACACACACAGCTTCAGGTGGCGCATGGCGTCGCCCACTGTGATCAGGTCCGATATGTTCACGTCACACCTGAAACATGCACAGAAACACACACAGCTTCAGGTGGCGCATGGCGTCGCCCACTGTGATCAGGTCCGATATGTTCACGTCACACCTGAAACATGCACAGAAACACACACAGCTTCAGGTGGCGCATGGCGTCGCCCACTGTGATCAGGTCCGATATGTTCACGTCACACCTGAAACATGCACAGAAACACACACAGCTTCAGGTGGCGCATGGCGTCGCCCACTGTGATCAGGTCCGATATGTTCACGTCACACCTGAAACATGCACAGAAACACACACATACTGGAAACATATAGGCATACATGCACGCATACACATGCAGACATCACACACAGACACAGTTTGAGGTGTCGCATCGCGTCGCTCATTGTGATTAGGTCTGAAATGTAGACCGCATCTACTTAGGAAACATGCATAAAAACACACACATATAGCATACTATGCATACAGGCAACATGCAGGCAAACACACAAAAATGATACATGTACCATACACAGACACACCCACGTACAGTTACACAGACACATACACAAGAGAGAGAGAGAGAGAGAGAGAGAGAGAGAGAGAGAGAGAGAGAGAGAGAGAGAGAGAGAGAGAGAGAGAGAGAGAGAGAGTCTGCTTACTGTGATTAGGTTGGATGTAGCATGTGGTAGACAAAAGGAGACCACAAGCACACACACAGAGAAGCTAAACCACATTCCAAACAAATATGATTTGTTTGCTAGTCTGTCAACTGTGAGAATGACAATGGACCATGAAGATAACCTACAGTACTGACATAAGATTCCTCTCATGATGAACTGATGATTGTAATGATGACGATAATGATTATTTGATATTATTATTATTAATGAGGATGATGATTTTGATTATTGTTTTAAGCATCACCTGTAGGGCAAAATGTCGTTGGCAGGGTCTAGGTTAACGACAGCCACGTCTCTCCCCATCACCTCCAGGAACTGCGCCATTCCCGCACAGTACGTCGTTTTGCCCGACCCCGGGGGACCAATCACCACCTGCCCGAACGGCATGCTGGGAAATATCTCTGAAAATATTCCGATAACTGCTCAGGTTTCACATCAGAAGTGAAGCATTAGAAACTTTATAATCAAAGCAAAATGCACCTTTTTGCCCCTAAGGGAAGATAACCTACAGTACTGACATAACTTAGAGCAACCTGTTAACCGCCATAGTAAACCCCTTTTTCTGTCACTAAATTATCTCCCTTCAGTATGAAAATGTAAATTCAGAGAACATGGGCAATGTTCACATTCATCACCGTAAGGACGGCGACTCAATGAGATAAAGTTCTAAGGAAAACAGCCTCATTTAACTTTTTTTAAATGTAAGCATTTTTTTCTACCAGTGAATAATTGTTCGCACACAAGACCTCCTAGTCTTACACTTCATGTAGATATTGGGGAAAATTGCATCACTAAGCACTTTAAGCGGTGTGTCGACAAATTGTTGAAGCAGGAAATAGTTCATCTTCTCTTCAGGACCCACAGTCAGTATCTGAATAAAATTCAGTATGCTGACCATTCTCAGATTCTGGCTCCTTTTGGGGAGAAAAGACTGGAAATGTGGGAGGTCCGATCCATTCTGCTTCAACTTGTTCAAGGAGCCGCTGTGGCTGAATGGTTAGAGTCTCGTAATCCAACAGGTTTGCGAGTGTGGACCAGGTTCGAATCCTGCTCCGTACACAGTGGTGTGTCTTGGGAAAGGCACTTTACTGCTACAGTGAAAATCGCTTAACTCAAAACTGAAGTGACAGAAATTTTATTTTGAGATAAGCCAATATTTTGAGATAAAAAGACAAAGATAAAGATTATTAAAGTGGGGCCACAAAATTATTGTGTTATTCAGTCTTTTTGAGTTATCAGTTTTTGAGTTATCAGGAATCCACTGTATTTCCTCACTCCACCCAGGTGTAAATGGGTTCCTAACGTCAGTTGGGGAAAAAGCCCTTCGGATGAGACTTAAAACCGAGGCACCGCGTGTGAATGTATGCAGAAGATCTTGCACACATGCTAAAGCTCATTCCACTATTCGGTAGGCATAGGCCGTGTTGTGCTGGTGGAATGGATGACACAAATTCACATCCTGTGCACTTTGGGCATGGGGCAGGATGAACATCCCCAATGGGACGAAGCAGCAGCATGACTTGGGTGCTTCAAGATCTTCATCTTGATCTTGATCGATTAGGGGCGGATTGAACTTGCCTAGATACTGCGAAAGGTCTGTGGTCCTTCTCTGCATGCAACATGTGTGACCTTACTGTCACACATGTCCCCTACTCCTTTGAATGCATCATGTGGGGCCCGAGTTTTTCCGGCTGATCCGAAGGGACTTAATGGTCGCGTATGACTTTTAACTCGTCTTTCCCTCTATCACACGTCTCCCCACTACTCCCCACAGGTCTTTTTTTAAATAATTTTTATTAATCAAAATCAAATCTTCAATATCTGACTAACCTCCTTAAATTTTGAATCTCATATGAGTCATAAACATCCATCTGCACAGCAAACGGAGTATTTAAAAACGCTTAAATTATTTCTGACTGTCTTGGGATGCATCTTCTCCCCTTAATATCTCATCAGTTCACTTTCTATAGTATCTTTCATTCTTTGCTGAACTTATTTTCTTTCTTTTTCGCACTACCCCCTAAAGTGCAGCAGAATCTTCAACGTGATGACATTGGCTGCCTAAGGAGAAGAAGAAGTCACAGACGCTACTTCCCACGATAGTTACGACAGAACTAGGAGGGCGCATGTACAGATCTAGTACCAGTTGAAGAAGAGGCCTAGCAAGCTTACACTGAGCTACGCTAAGTCTGGTTCAGCCAGGAAGGAACAGGCCTCACTTCCAGCAACAAGCGACAACAGCAGGCTCAGATGGAGATCTCATCAGATCAAATTGACCCAGCCAGCTGGCACCCCGATCAGTGGGTTTAAGCGTGATGCCATGCCAACACTGTGTGTGTGTGTGTGTGTGTGTGTGTGTGTGTGTGTGTGTGTGTGACAACTATATAGAAGTATACAAAATTCTCCATGGGCTTTATGACTATACTACCACAAAACAATTACTAACTCTGTGTGAGGATGAAAGAACCCGTGGACATACTTTTAAACTATTTTTAAAAAACTACTAACTCTAAACTTGCACAAACCTTTTTCACTAACAGTATTACTAACGCATGGAATAGCCTTCCAAACGAAGCAGTAAATGCATCGTCACTAAAGGCATTCAAGAACTCATTAGATCAATATTTTCAGAATATTGTGTATTTCTTCTTCTTCTGCCAATGATGTCCACCTGCCGTAACCGGCAATAACTGACATATATTGGGGTTCAAAGAAAAATCGCTGCGCAGGGAAAAAAAAAAAGGAGCCTAGATAGATAAGAGAGCATGTAGGGCCATGCACCCCCAGCTAGTCCGAGAACACCTGGCCTCACACGAAGAAGAATAAATCAAAAAACAAAAAAAAAGAGAGAAGGAGAAGCCGTGGGAGGAGTGGGGGAGGGAAGGGGAGGAGAGGGGAGTGGGGGAGGGGAGGAGAGGGGGAGGGGAGGAGAGGGGGAGTTCCAGTCTCGGAGGAGAAGGGGGGGGGTGTCGGTGTGAGCTTATGCAGACTGCTTCAGCACCCTCGAGATGAAGGAGCTGAGTGTGGGGGACTGGATGATTTCTGGGGTTAGGGAGTTCCAGTCTCGGATGGTTCTTGAGGGGATTCTTTGGAATTGTAGGTTGTGGTTGTGTCTTCTGCTGCTGGGGGGTAGAGGTTGAAGGGAGCTGCACCTGATGCAGGCTTGTCCATTCATCATTTTGTAGAATGAGCCAAGCCTGCTTGCACGTCGGCGTTCGGCCAGGGTAGACCACTGCAGATGGTGGAGCATTGCGTTGACGCTAGATGTGTTCCCGTGTCTATTCAGAACGTATCTTGCCGCCCTGCGCTGCACTTTTTCAAGATCAGTGATCAGCCTGTCGGTGTGAGGGTCCCAAACTGAGCTTGCATATTCCATGACAGGTCAAGTCAAGTCACTGACTTTATTATCTCAACAGAGAAATTATGGCATGATCAGGTCTGACATATCACAAAACTTGTATCATGTATGCAAGCTCCTTGGTAGCAGTGGAGCACACCTTCAGGTTTCTCCTCAAGAAGCCGAGGGTTCTGTTGGCTTTGGCGCAAGTGGCTGCGATGTGGGCTCCCCAGGAGATGTAGTCTGAAGGGTGACCCCCAGATACTTCGCAGAGGACACTCTTTCAAGGGCGTGGTCATGGAGACTGTAGCTGGTCGTGGCGTTCAGCGGCTTTCTGCTTCTCGACAAAGGCAGCTGACTGCATTTGGCGGGGTGGAACACCATGTCCCATTCTCTTTCCCAGTCTTCCAGCTTCCTGAGGTCCTCTTGGAGCTTGGTCGGGACGTCGCTGCAGGTGATGAATCGGTACACAGCTGTGTCATCAGCAAATAATCGAGACGGGGATGAGATCTTGGATGGTAAGTCGTTAATGTAGGTGAGAAAGAGACAAGGTCCCAGGACAGTCCCTTGGGGCACGCCGGATTTCACTCGCACGTGGCAGGACTGGGCTCCATCGATCACCACGGCTTGCTTGCGATCACTAAGGAAATTCGCCATCCAGCTGTTGGTGTTTCCTCGGATCCCGTAGTGGTCAAGTTTGTGAGTCAGTAGGCTATGGTTCACTCGGTCGAAGGCTTTCTCGAAATCCATGATGATGACGTCAGTTGCTGTCCCATTTTCCATGGCTGCTGAGACTTCATCGACGAATTCGAGAAGCCGAGTCTCGCAGGAGCGGTATTTGATGGTTCATGATGCTGCTCACAAGGATGTGCTCCAGAACTTTGGAGGGAACGCTGGTGAGGGAGATGGGCCTGTAGTTGGAAGCCTTGTTGTAGTGTTCTCCCTTTTAGTTTTAATTCAGTAAATTTAAACAAATTAGACAAATAAAGCATGACTGCCTAAGTAGTCGATCGGTAATGCCGATACAACATTAACAACAAAAAGAATCAATCAAGAGGGCAAAAGGCTGAAAAGCCTATAGTGCCATAATATGATATGGTATGATAATTGATATGACAACTGCCGAACTGCGAATGGAAAAGCAAAACTTGCCAAAAGAGAAAAGCCAGGTAATTTCCATATTTAATTATTTTGATGTTTTATAATGCCCACACTTTGACTTACCTTTATACTTCAACGACAAATCAAATCAATTCAATTTTCAAGTAGCCAGGTTACTTTATAACATCACAAACGAAAAGCAGAGGACGGCTTACTACACTCCGAGTGCTACACTCTACTTTCCAAACCAGACAGGAACAGGAAATAAAGCCTATTTTTTTTTATAGTGAAAGGCTACACAAACTTGATCTACCGGCAAGGGAGGTCACTGTCAAGCACATCACATGTAAACAAGATGGCGTCCATGTTCACAGCTAGTGCAAAGTAAGTGGGCGTTTCTCCAGAGCCGCAGGTTTTAGATCTGGGCCTTTTCTTGTTCTTTAAAGTTGATTTTTTGGTGAACTGCAATGTGAAAGAAAAAGGTTTCACCGAAGAGTTTGAGGCTGACATAAGACATGTAAAACTTGTGTTATCCCAGATGACTGGAAAACTGCTATTGTAATACAGTAATAGGATGGTGAGAAGAGAGACTCAAAACTGATATCAACTAAGTTGTGAAAATGTTTGTACATTTGAATGAGGTCACCTCTTATCCGCCTACCCTTTAGTGAATGTAAGTTTAACAGTTTTAATCTATCACGGTACGTTAGATCTTTACAACTTTTTACTAATTTTGTTGCTCTCCTTTGAACGCTTTCAATTGATGATGACTGTCTCTTAAGATATATATATATAGGTACCAGATAACGTTACCAGATTATACGTGAGGGTGAACCATACACTTATATAATAACAAAAATGTTTCCTTATCTATTTTTATAAATGTTCTTTTAATAATACCCAACATCTGGTTTGCTTTGCTAACTGCTTTTTGAATATAATATCAAATAATAATAAAATATCAAATGTGACTCCAAGATCTTTTTCTTCTTTACATGGCTCTATCTTTTGTACATCATTTTCAAGTTTCATAAAATAATCATACTCTGGGTTGTTTTTGCCAATATGGAAGTGGGAAGTGGCATTCTCAAAATGGATTTGTTCTCAACATGTCTGCGCATGTGCAAAGAGTTAGGGATATGTTTAGGGTTAGGAATAGGGTCAGGCATAGGGATAGGTTTAGGGTCAATTTAGTGTTGAATACACAAAAGATAAAATTTGATGGTACGTCATGATCGATTTCGCACATGCGCAGACATGTTGAGAACAAATCCATTTTGAGAATGCCACAGCGGTCTGTTCCTTCCCGCTGTGACGTTCTCGCCTTGGATTTGTTCAAGATTCCTGCACATGCGCAAAATTGATCATGACGTACCATCAAATTTTATCGTTTGTGTATTTGACACTAATCAGTTTAGTAAACTGAGCCTAACTCCCTAAGCCTATCTGAGTATCTAACCCTAACCCTATTCATAACCCTAACCCTAACCTGAAACTGTCAAATACACCAAAAATAAACTTGATCATACGTTATGAGATTACTGTCTCAATTTCGCGCATGCGCAGGAACCTGGCTTGAGAACAGTGTAATCCAAGAACACTACATCTGCTGAACTGGGGGTTTAATGGTCTTTACCCACAGTAGTATCACTAGTAGTAATAGTAGTAGTAGTAGTAGTAGTAGTAGTAGTAGTAGAATAGGGACTATTCAAGCCGTCAAGCTTTTTAATTTTAGCAGTCCCATCAATTTCCAATTTGAGATTTATTATTCTTAGTGGTCACGGTTTTACGGTTGAATTTTCCTATGCAAAAATACAATGATTAATAATCAATGCTTCTAAAAAACATTTACTTTAGGAGAATTATCAAGGCGATTTTTGAATATATTAATAACACAGCAAAAATCGCTTATGTCAAAATTGAAGGGACTGAAATTTTATTTTTATTTTGCATTAAAAAGACTTTTCAACATAGTGACCCAAAAATTATTATCAAAAATGTTCTGGATTCCAGTAAGAATTTTCAGTCTTTTTAAAAATGATTTTGACTGATTGTCCTTCAAAAACGTGCTCAGACCCAAAATAATTATACAATGTCATTGCCAAAGAGGGGACGTTATATAGGCTGCAAGGCCTAGGCTTAACTTGCCTTAAGTCAAGAAGACTTCTTCTTCCTGCAGTCATGGAGAAAGACAGGGCCATATATGGTGTTTGAAGTCCAAAAACTTTGATCATGTTAGGCAGGCGGCATGAGCTCTCAGTTCCTATCGAATAAAGATGGATTAAAATCAAAAGCCTACAATGCTGTGCGGTTTTCTTCTCCTCAGCTAAGTTTGACAATCATCATAATTGTTAAAATAACACAACT
>CM065685.1:64111525-64131525 GCA_017654935.2 Phymorhynchus buccinoides
GCTGATGCATTTGTACCATAGTGTGCAAGTAAAAACAACAACAAAGCAACAACAACAACAAACCCATAGTGTGCAAGTGCTTTGGCTGTTGGGATGATCCCTGCAGTCTTTTAGCCATGGTACGTCAACACCAACAACATATCTGTTTGTCTTTCAGGCTGCATATCACTGTGCCAAGCCGCAGCATTTATCGCAGCAACTGCAGCAGTTAGAACTGGACGAAGACAAAGTGAGTACAATGGGAGACTTAGTGGGATTTTTGTCACGCCAGGTGTCGTGACACTCGCTAGGGGCTAATCCCCTCTATATTCTTAGTTGGGAATAAAGAGAGAGTAAAAGATAGAGAGGAAACCAACCCTCTCTCTCTCTCTCACTACGCCCAACTAAGAATATAGCGTGATAAGCCCCTAGCGAGTGTCACAACACCTGGCGTGACAAAAATCCCACTAAGTCTCCCATTAGGCCCGGTGCACATCGTACAAACTTGATACGGAATCCTATCCGCAATCTACAAACAAAACTCTGGAAGTAAGAAGTATGATGGAGTGTGCACATTACAGGCAGAAGCCCTTCCACTTATCCCATCCACTTAGTTCTTACTTTCTTTCTTTATTTGCATATTGTGGATGGGACATGTGCATTGGTTTCTGCATACATACACACGCCATTATTCTAGTTCTAGCCGCCATGCTTACTTCATGAAATATTGATAGTAACCACTTGATCTATATCAATGCATAAGTTTTGGTGTACAATTTTAATTGATCTTTTAACATTTTGCGAATTTCGGACTATTGTTTGCATTTCAGAGACCTCAAGGCATTCATGCTGGAATAGCCTTTTTTAATGATTAGAAACTAGTAGTATCATCAGCTTTGATTGTCATGCAGAATTCTTAAATCATATTACATGATGAAAACAAACAAAAATATATAAGTAACATACTCATGAACAGAAACATAAAGGAACGCACACACATTGAAATTTTGAAGAAAAGGAAGAATACAAACAGTATGTGATATTATGCACCATAGCTCAATAATGTTGTACTACATGTGGACATGCACTTAAACTTGGTGTGTGTGTGTGTGTGTGTGTTCTTCGTTCTGCCTTTTTGTTACATTTTATCATGGGTGAAAGTAGTTCAGGAATGCCCTTAAAATCAGGAATGAAAAATCTGACAGAAAGAATCTTCCAGATTCAGATGGTCATCCGGAACATCAGACTCACAAAATCAAAAATGTTGTCTCCTCACGTTGATGGCAGACTGAAACATGACAGACAATGCCTACAACTTCCTCATACCCCACCCCCTCCGAATACACATTGGAAGTATGTGGTCAGGAATGGAGACAATGTTATTCAGGAATTGGAAGACTCGGCCAACATTTCATCGTCTTATTTCAGGAATTAGAGAACTTTTCACTTTCACCCATGTTTTATGTGTATTGTTTTTTGATGTAAAACTGAGCAGACACACTGTATTGTTGCAGATCAAGCCCATAGTGGAAGCGTGGTCATCCAACGCCAAAGAATGCATTGGCAAACTGCGCAAACGAACTGTCCATCCAAAACAGGTGAGAAGGTTTGTCCCTCTTGGTCGAGGTAAGCAACTCTAATTTTCACAAAGTTCTCTCCCCTATTTTTTTCCTTCCGAAAATGGTCTATTGAAAGCTTGGCATGAATTAGTTTTTGGTGGAGACGCTTTGCCCAGGGTACATCCCCACTTTCTGCAGAACAGAGAGCCAGCAAGGGCAGATAGAAGCTCTGTTGACAAGCAAGCTGTGTGACTGCTGCACAGAACTAGAAAATATGACTAATAAAATAATGAGAACAAGACCGATCAAGTGGCCTTCAAATATTTATTGGAAGAAGGTTTGTGTGTGTGTTCACACCCTGCTTCCTCAAACCACTACCATCATATCCTCCCTTTCCCCTTAATTCTGTCTTTTTACTTTCACTGTCTCATTTATTCATGATTCTACTCACACTACCTCACCTCAATTAACCTCTTTTCATTCTGAGCTCTATTCATTTTTTTGGGTGTTTTGTTTTCTTTTAAACTCTGTCTCTCTCCCCACTAACTCCCAGTCTGATGAAAGCTCTACGAGCGGAAAGCTTGCTTCTTCCCCTTTTCCACTGTGATCACCCAACCCAAACCCTGGTGAGTTTCCCAATTCTAACATTTTCGTCCCCGGAAGAAGGAGATTTTTAACAGACTGTGTTTTTGTTGAAATTGTTGAACTTAAGATATAGTTCACACACCCTGCTTTCAAATTACAAAATAATGCAGGTTTTTTCTCTGTAAAATTGAGTACAATTCAGGAAGGTTGTGTGGCATTAGTATAATATAATTGTGTATTTAAAAAAATGAATTTGAGTTCTAAATTATAAGGATAACAATTTTGGGAAGTTACCTTTTCAATGACATTGCTTTCATCTCTCTGTCTGTCTCTGTCTCTCTCTCTCTCTGTCTCTCTCTCTGTGTCTCCTCTCTCTCTCTTTCTCTTAAATAAAGTTGTTCAGTGTTCTCTCTCTCTCGTTGTCAACAGTTGGAAGAAGTGAACTGGCGACTAAATCTTCAGCTGGCTCAGTCCTCACAGTCCAAAATGAAACAACCCAACGCCATGTTTGAATTAGGAGTGAGGGATGAAAATACACAGGTGCGTGTGTGTGTGTGTGTGTGTGTGTGTTGTTGTTGTTCTTCAGTTTAACGTCATTCCACTAAAATTGCTTCAGACAAATATATGTTGCGGTGGTTTTTTTTAGTGTGGTTGACTTGTGAGTAGATGTGTCTGTAAGTGAGAATGTGTAAGAATATAATAAGTAATAAGTTAGTGATGTAATCATGACCCCCACCCCACCCACCCCATTAAATAAAGTTTATCTTCACTTAAAGAATATAACCGATAATGAACAAGGTTAAAGATAAATAGTAATTGAACTACTTAATAAACATTTACAAATTGAATCAAGGACAGAGTAATCATTTAATATACAGGATAGTGTTAATGGAGTCGGTCCATCATTAAAACAGTCAATACCCGAATTCTTAAAGAGCTCTCTTGCTCTTTGACAGTGAATCAGTAAATGACTGACACTTATAGTGTGTGTGCGCTTGTGCATGCATGAGTGTGGGTGTGCATGCGTGCATGTGTTATTCTCTGTGTGTGTGGATGTGTCTGTGTGTGTGTGATGTGTGCATGCATGTTCTTGCACACCTATAAGCATATTTATGACCAGAATGTTGGCTTAATGGGAACCACAGTGTATGAAAACTGAATAAATAACTTGGAGTGCAGTAAAACTTTAAGAATTTTAATGTATTGATACCATATTTTATACTGTTGATATATTTTATTTCCATGGTTTTTTTTATGTTAACGATTTATTGTACATTGATTGATGGATTTTTTATTTTATTTTAATCTAAATTAACAATTTATTTGTTGTTAACTGATTGATTCCAGGAGAAGGAGAAAATCCGCATGGAGTTCACACATGATGAGCTGTATGGGTTTTACAATCAGGTCAGTTGAGTTAGCATCTGTGTTTATTTCTCTCTCTCTCTCTCTTTCTTGTTTATTTCTCTCTCTCTCTCTTTCTGTTTGCACTTGTGTTTCTCTTTCTGAGTTCATTTAGGCCCATATTGTTTTGTGAAGGGAGATAATTTGCAGATGCTCGAAAAGCTTACAGACACACTGACCCACCACGATTTAGTCCCTTGGTTTTTCCTGGGTAACTGTGACCCACATACACATGCCCCAACTTCAAATTGATGCTGCTCTTTAAAATGATGTTTCATTTTCAATTTGGGGACAAACAAGATTTTTTACCAGTTATAAGAGGGAAAACATGTGAAACCAGTGATTTTGACACGTGGTCTGGTGGGTCTTTAAGGAAGAATTTTAGTTTTTCTTCTCATTTCTGTGTGCAGATTTTCCCCTCTCAGGGGGGCGATCAATCGGTTTAGCCGTTAATGTCAATTTGGCCAGCATTTGAAATCTGCTTACCACATTTTTGTTCCGTGTAATTCCGATGTTTTTGCTGGTTGTAAACAATCCAGAATGTACTGTATCCAATGTGTAAGTTCACACTGGAACAATTTGCTCTTATTTCTGTGTGTGTGTCTGTGTGTGTGTGTGTGTGTGTGTGTGTGTCTGTCTGTGTGTGTGTGTCTGTGTGTGTGTGTGTGTCTGTGTGTGTGTGCGTGTGTGTGTCTGTCTGTGTGTGTGTGTGTGTGTCTGTGTGTGTGTGTGTGTGTGTGTCTGTCTGTGTGTGTGTGTGTGTGTGTCTGTGTGCGTGTGTGTGTGCGTGTGTGTGTGCGTGTGTGTGTGTGCGTGCGTGCGTGTGTACATGCTTTGTTTCAGTTGGAAACGATTCAGAAACAGCTGGACTCCCTAAGCTGATTGTGTGCGCTGCTGGTTGCTGACTGACCAAGGGCTACACTCTGAAGGGGCCCACTCACTGAGACTTGTCTCTGTGACTAGAGTGTTATATACCGAAATAAGCAAACAAAACACTGTGTGTTCACATCAAAGTTCAGGGGCAAAATAATCAAAGTGTTGATTGCGGCCACGCACTGACAAGAAGAAGATGTTCTGTAGGAATTATAGCTTGTAGTCTCAGGTGTGTGTGTGTAAGTGTGTGTCTGTGTGTGTGTAAGTGTGTGTGTGTGTGTACTTAACTATTAGTATCGTTATCAACAAATTCCGGTGCATGGGTGTAAAAGTCTGTGCATGTGTGTAACATTTTTTTGAATGACTCTGTGTGTGTGTGTGTGTGTGTGTGTGTGTGTGTGTGTGTGAAATATTGTGAATGTGTGTGGGTGTTTGTATCTGTGTGTGCTATGAAGTATTATTCATTATTAAGAAATTTCAGTGTGTATGCATGTGCACATGTGTTTGTATGTATCAGTGTGTGTGTAAAATTGTGTGTGTTATAAATCTTTAAATAACAAATTGCATCCCAGCTTTCAAAAATAGCAGTTTCTTCCTTTGCTGTCTGCAAAACATCGTCAGACATGACTGAAAAGCATTCATCTGTGTTAAAATCTCACTTCTATGAACTGTGCATGTCTGAGACACCTATGTATGCCAGTCAGTCATTTCTGACCATGACTGTCAGATAGCAGAGGGGCCAGATGCTATTCTGGCAGGCTGGGCTAGAACTTGTTGATAGTGGAGATGCCTTGCCCAGGGTACATCCCCACTCTCTCAGCCAAAGGGATTTGAGGACAGGTGGCATTGGCGAATGTCCCCAACCCATCCCTTTGGTTGCAGCACTATACTGCATAGGCAAAGTAAGGTAAATTCGATGATTATTGCTTCATTATAAATTAGATTTTCTTCTACAGGCTAGCACTTCAATATAATTATGATAGTAATAACTTGACTAGGTTGAGCATTTTTTTATATAAACTTGGGTCAAATATGTTGCATAATGAAAGAAACAAAAATGGGAGAGAGAGAGAGAGAGAGAGAGAGAGATTGAACATTTGCATGTATGTAGGAAAAAATTATGTTTGTGTGTATGTACATGTGTAATGTTTTTTCAAATGTCATTAGCTGTGACGAAACAGTTGAACATTTTGAAATTACTTTGACAAAGTTTCATGTTGGGTTGTACCCGTTAAGTCGTAACATTGTTACTAGAGTATCGCTGTGTTGCCATGGGGAATGAGTGAACACTAACAGCGTGTATTTCGACCATTATTGAAATTGTAAGTGTATGTGATGGATGATGAAGTAATATTTGTAAGAAATAAATTGGATGAAACTTTCCTGTTACGTGGCATCTGTGTGTGATAATGTGTGTGTGTGTATGTGTATGAATTGTGTGGAAGTGTGTGCATGCATGTGTGAGTGTATGATGTGGTGTGTGTGTGTATGAATTGTGTGGAAGTGTGTGCATGCATGTGTGAGTGTATGATGTGGTGTGTGTGTGTGTATGAATTGTGTGGAAGTGTGTGCATGCATGTGTGAGTGTGATGCGGTGTGTGTGTGTGTGTGTGTGTGTGTGTGTGTGTGTGTGTGTGTGTGTGAATTGTGTGGTGTGTGTGTGTGTGTGTGTGTGAGTGTGTGTGTGTGTGTGTGTGTGTGTGTATGAATTGTGTGGAAGTGTGTGCATGCATGTGTGAGTGTATATTTTAGTTTGGAAGAAATGAATAAAGGTGAAAGTTTCTTTCCCCCTCTCTCTCTCTACATGTGTGTGTGTATGATGCGGTGTGTGTTTATGATGTGGTGTGTGTGTATGATGTGGTGTGTGTTTGTGTATGATGTGGTGTGTGTGTATGATGCAGTGTGTGTGTGTGTGTGTGTGTGTATGATGTGTGTGTTCCGTGTATGATGTGGTGTGTGTATGATGCGGTGTGTGTGTATATGATGTGGTGTGTGTGTTTGTGTATGATGTGGTGTGTGTGTGTGTGTGTATGATGCGGTGTGTGTGTGTGTATGATGCGGTGTGTGTGTGTGTGTGTGCACTGGCTTGTGTGTGTATGATGTGAATTGTGTGTGTGTGTGTGTATGATGCGTTGTGTGTCTATTCATGTGGTGTGTGTGTATGATGTGTGTGTGTATGATGCGTTGTGTGTGTATGTGTGATGTGGTGTATGATGTGGGGTGTGTGTGTATGATGTGGTGTGTGTGTGTGTGTGTATGATGCGGTGTGTGTGTATGATGTGTGTGTGTATGATGTGTGTGTGTGTGTGATGACTCTGTGTGTGTGTGTGTGTGTGTATGATGTGTGTGTGTGTGTGTATGTGTGTGTGTGTATGATGTGGTGTGTGTGTGTGTGTGTATTATGTGTGTGTGTGTTGTGTGTGTATGATGTGTGTGTGTGTGTGTGTGTGCTTGTGATGTGTGTGTGTGTGTGTGTGTGTGTGTATGATGCGGTGTGTAAATACTGTGGTGTGTGTGTTGTGTGTGTGTGTGTGTGTGTGTGTGTGTGTGTGTGTGTATGATGTGTGTGTGTGTGATGTGGTGTGTGTGTGTGTGTGTATGATGTGGTGTGTGTGTGTGTATGATGTGGTGTGTGTGTGTGTGTGTATGATGCGGTGTGTGTGTATGATGTGTGTGTGTGTATGATGTGTGTGTGTGTGTGTGTATGATGCGTTGTGTGTGTATGTGTGATGTGGGGGGGGGGTGTATGATGTGGGGTGTGTGTGTATGATGTGGGGGGTGTGTGTGTGTGTATGATGTGGTGTGTGTATGATGCGGTGTGTATGATGTGGTGTGTGTGTCTAGTTCCAGAATAAAAAAGAGACTATGACATTTCCAGGTGACATGATGTGTTCAAGTAAAATTATAGGACAGAATATTACCCTTCTTTTTCTTGTGTGGTGGCGACCAGCTTCTATTTTACAGAAGTACTGGGGCTTCATACTACTTCTTGGCGACACATAAGGGCGATAATGTTATGTAATGAACGAGCGCGCCACCTAGTGACGATCAGGGGCAGTGTTCTCCAGGTGGTGGTGGCTGCCCCAGAGCTGCACCTGTAGCTCCACTCCCCCTGGCCAGGTCTGGCATCGTAGAGCATGGAGGGCTGGACAGTGCTGTAGGGTGTGTCCTGGAGTCTGGGGTCCTGTGGAGGACATTCATCTGACACTGTAGAGCATGGAGGGCTGGACAGTGCTGTAGGGTGTGTCCTGGAGTCGGGTCCTGTGCAGGACATTCATCTGACACTGTAGAGCATGGTGGGCTGGACAGTGCTGTAGGCTGGAGTCTGGGGTCCTGTGCAGGACATTCATCTGACACTGTAGAGCATGGTGGGCTGGACAGTGCTGTAGGGTGTGTCCTGGAGTCTGGGGTCCTGTGCAGGACATTCATCTGACACTGTAGAGCATGGTGGGCTGGACAGTGCTGTAGGATGTGTCCTGGAGTCTGGGGTCCTGTGCAGGACATTCATCTGACACTGTAGAGCATGGTGGGCTGGACAGTGCTGTAGGGTGTGTCCTGGGGTCCTGTGCAGGACATTCATCTGACACTGTAGAGCATGGAGGGCTGGACAGTGCTGTAGGGTGTGTCCTGGAGTCTGGGGTCCTGTGCAGGACATTCATCTGACACTGTAGAGCATGGTGGGCTGGACAGTACTGTAGGCTGGAGTCTGGGGTCCTGTGCAGGACATTCATCTGACACTGTAGAGCATGGAGGGCTGGACAGTGCTGTAGGGTGTGTCCTGGAGTCTGGGGTCCTGTGCAGGACATTCATCTGACACTGTAGAGCATGGTGGGCTGGACAGTGCTGTAGGGTGTGTCCTGGAGTCTGGGGTCCTGTGCAGGACATTCATCTGACACTGTAGAGCATGGTGGGCTGGACAGTGCTGTAGGGTGTGTCCTGGAGTCTGGGGTCCTGTGGAGGACATTCATCTGACACTGTAGAGCATGGTGGGCTGGACAGTGCTGTAGGGTGTGTCCTGGAGTCTGGGGTCCTGTGCAGGACATTCATCTGACACTGTAGAGCATGGTGGGCTGGACAGTGCTGTAGGGTGTGTCCTGGAGTCTGGGGTCCTGTGCAGGACATTCATCTGACACTGTAGAGCATGGAGGGCTGGACAGTGCTGTAGGGTGTGTCCTGGAGTCTGGGGTCCTGTGCAGGACATTCATCTGACACTGTAGAGCATGGAGGGCTGGACAGTGCTGTAGGGTGTGGTCTGGGGTCCTGTGCAGGACATTCATCTAACACTGTAGAGCATGGTGGGCTGGGTAGTGCTGTAGGATGTGTCCTGGAGTCTGGGGTCCTGTGCAGGACATTCATCTGTAGAGCATGGTGGGCTGGACAGTGCTGTAGGGTGTGTCATGGAATCTGGGGTCCTGTGCCACACGGACATTCATCTGTGTTGGGGATGTTTTTTCGGTTTAAGTGGCTCAACAGTCTGCAGTGGCCAGCCCTCAGCCGGAAGAGGGTCGTCCACTGGTGTCTGTGCAGCTGGTGGATTGGGTTAACACCGCCTTCTTTGCCCAGCCTTCTCCTCCACTGGTGTGTCTGCAGCTGGTGGATTGGGTCAACACCACCTTCTTTGCCCAGCCTTCTCCTCCACTGGTGTGTCTGCAGCTGGTGGATTGGGTCAACACCGCCTTCTCTGCCCAGACTTCTCTTCCACTGGTGTCTGCAGCTGGTGGATTGGGTCAACACCACCTTCTTTGCCCAGACTTCTCTTTCACTGGTGTCTGTGCAGCTGGTGGATTGGGTCAACACCGCCTTCTTTGCCCAGCCTTCTCTTCCACTGGTGTCTGTGCAGCTGGTGGATTGGGTCAACACCACCTTCTTTGCCCAGACTTCTCTTCCACTGGTGTCTGTGCAGCTGGTGGATTGGGTCAACACCGCCTTCTTTGCCCAGCCTTCTCTTCCACTGGTGTCTGTGCAGCTGGTGGATTGGGTCAACACCACCTTCTTTGCCCAGACTTCTCTTTCACTGGTGTCTGTGCAGCTGGTGGATTGGGTCAACACCGCCTTCATTGCCCAGACTTCTCTTTCACTGGTGTCTGTGCAGCTGGTGGATTGGGTCAACACCACCTTCTTTGCCCAGCCTTCTCTTCCACTGGTGTCTGTGCAGCTGGTGGATTGGGTCAACACCGCCTTCTTTGCCCAGCCTTCTCTTCCACTGGGACTGGTGTGGTTGTGGATGATGGCATTGGCTTCCCTGTAGGTCAATGGATGGCTTGTGAACGCAGAAGAAGAAAGAAGAGAAGAACCGAGAGGCTGAAGGGTTCCATTCTGCTGCATGCCTTGGAGAGAGCGTCTGCCTTCTTGTTCCCTGTGACCCCACAGTGAGATGGAGTCCACTGGTGTGTGTTGGAGGACTGTCTGGAAACATTGTGCCGGGCTTTTTTCGTACGTTAGTCAGGTCTCATTCATTTCCGGTGCTTTGAAGTCCCTGGAGCGCAAGCAGGGGCATGATTTGAGGCTGCAATCTCCCTAAACTGCTGCTCAGAATCTCTTCAACCAATTGTACATAACAATCCATGATGTGAGCCTGGTGTGTTCTATTCAGTAACAGGTTCACCATTGGGTCCGTCTTGTTCTTTACACAACCACCTTCAGAAGGGACAGAGAGATGGCAGCGGAGGAAGAGACAAGACTGACAGACAGAGGGGGAGAGAGGGAGAGAGAGAGGAAAGAACACAGAAAAAGAGATACATAAGAAACACCAGAAAGAGACAGACAGGACAAAAGAGGCACAGACAGGTTTTTTTTGTAGTAAAGTAAGCTAGCAGAATGAGTCAACTCGAACCAGAAGGAACGAAAGCCTCAAAACTTTATTCAACATTGTTAGCCAGTACTGTACAAGCCAGGGAAACACTGAAAAAAAAGGCACTAGAAAAAGCAAGTGTGTGTTTGTCTCTGTGTGTGTGTGTGTGTGTGTACATGCACATGTGTGCGTGTGTGCATGTTGATGTGTGTGTGTGTGTGTGTGTGTGTGTGTACATGCACATGTGTGCTGGCATGTTGATGTGTGTGTGTGTGTGTGTGTACATGCACATGTGTGCTGGCATGTTGTGTGTGTGTGTGTGTACATGCACATGTGTGCTGGCATGTTGATGTGTGTGTGTGTACATGCACATGTGTGCTGGCATGTTGATGTGTGTGTGTGTGTGTGTGTGTGTGTGTACATGCACATGTGTGCTGGCATGTTGATGTGTGTGTGTGTGTGTGTGTGTACATGTGTGCTGGCATGTTGATGTGTGCCTACACAATTATGTGGCTGCGTGTGTGCAAATATCTGTAAAACAATAAAGAAAAGATTGTCTTAATAAGTTAATCGGCTCTGCTTCGCTAAACAGTTGTTATAAAACGTATTACAGAAAATAAACTTTTAGTCAGTAATCAAGCGAACAAAAAACGTAGCTGAACAGGCTAAGTAAGCACATGTAGTATATTTGAACAAGGTTCAACATGCATACAACAGGCCTAAGTCTACTGCTGTTAAACTAGAACTGAAGTTTAAAAAAGAGAATAATTTATATAAATGATAAAATTATGTATCATAACACTTGCCGCATTTTATTATAAACAACAAAATTTCTCGTTTTGCTTTTATCAATTTTTTTTTTCATTTTTGCAGTTGTGTTGAAAACGTTCGTAATTTATGCACACGTTTGTACTAAAAGAACAGCGATGGATATCGACTATATTTTAAAACAAGGTCAAGGTCACGACGGCAAAATGGTTTGCGCCGATCTCTTCCTATTAAGGAGGCACACCTTGCTTTTAAAATTTGACGCGATTCGGTCAAGCGGTTCGGGAGATATCGTTCGTAACATGACAGAAAAAAAAAAAAGAACAGCCATCGCAATAGTCCGACTGGTGACGGAAAAAAAAAAACCCAAAAAACATAGAAGCTTCAAAACCTTGAAGCAGAACTTAGCAGACGTTTGCCCTCGAGTCTAGACAATTGGAAGAAGAAGACGCTGTTTTTGAGCTGGGGGAACAAGATGTTAGTGACTGTCCTATTTGCCACAGAACCACCTTGCTCCCTCTCTCCGTTTTATCTCTTTCAACTCCCCTCTCTCTTTTTCTTATCACTAGAATAAAGCGTTGCTGCAGAATATGTCATTATTTGACAAGGTGTTTTTTTAGAAAAATCATCACAACCAGCATGCATGAGCTCGCTCTCTCTCTCTCTCTCTCTCTCCTCTCTCTCTCTCTCTCTCTCCTCTCTCTCTCTCTCTCTCTCTCTCTCTCTCTCTCTCTCTCTCTCTCTCTCTCTCTCTCTCTCTCTCTCTCTCTCTCTCTCTCTCTCTCTCTCATGTCTCATCCGATTGTGAACTGTTTGCTAATGATAGTACACTTCATAACAAAAATAAGAACACAGACTTACTTCTCATCAATATACAAAACTAGAGACATGGAGTGACCTAAATCAGTCATATGGCTCTACATCCTCTCAAATCTAAGTTTATAATCATTACTACTCACAAAAACGCGAAAATATCAAATCTCACATGAACAAAATCAAAGTACGCGATAATGTTCTAGAGGAGGTTGACTCACATAAACTGCTTGGTCTAACAATTGACAACAACCTTTCTTGGTCATTTCACGTTTCTACACTCATTCGTAAACTGTCTAGAAAGGTATTCCAATTAAGCAGAATAAAAACGTTCCTTGATCAACATACTAGAAAATTATTTTTCCATGCATACAAGTTTACAACCTGATTTTGATTACGCTTCCGCAACATGGGATATGGCAAGTAAAAATTCTTAAACCCTTATGGATGTGAAATTACAATGTGGGACTAGCGGTATGTGGGAACAATGGTATGCTTCCATTTAACCCTTTCACCGCCAGTCATATTTCAGCCTAAAATTTCACTCAAATTTACCTGGGTAGAGAACAAAATCCATCTGCAGTATTGGGGATTCTTCTCTGGCATATATAAAATAAAGTCTATCCTTACTTTCCAAAACTAAGACAATAGGGTCTTTGGATAATATACCCCAATTTGATGCCTTTTAGTGACATAGGGGAAGACGGGGTAAAAAGCCCATGGGCGGGTAAGAAGCCCATGCTAATTATCTCATGAAATAAAGAACATTTCAGTCAAATTTGCCCATGAGACGAATGCTAAACATTAACACTCGTCTCATGGTCAAAATGTGACTGAAATTTGCTTCATTTCATGAGATAATTGGCATGGGCTTCTTACCCGTCCATGGGCTTTTTACCCCGTCTTACCCTAGGTGTTAAATCACTGTGGTGGTAAAGTGCGACTTTGGCGGTGAAAGGGTTAAACGTGTCGTATTAGAGTGCCGCAGGTGTAAAAAAGAGGTTTTTGAAGAAAAAAATACACTTGCTACTCAAATTACAAATGTGACGCATTTTTGCCATTCTACCTTACTTGCTTTCAGTTTGCGTCATTGTACGCCAAATTACGTAGCAGTAGCCACAATACATTTTTACGTCATGTTTGTGGAACAGCCATTGTCAAACAGCTGAGCCATCTAAAAACTGCATGGGATATCAAGAACAATCATGTCACAGAGCTCCAAACTGCGGTCATCTTTCCTGACAACTGATCGTGGCTTCAAACCAGCCCTTTGCACCAACTGGATGAAGCTAGGCCTGGGGATGTTCATCATTTTGACTGTCAGCGTGAACTGGTGCCAAAGTGAGAATCGTTACGAATGCCTCGGGGAAAACAAACCATGCCAGCACGAGCTGGTATGGAGTTCAAAGGAGAATTGCCCTAGCTTCTTTAAGGCCTATAAATGCCGTATGACAAATCTAGCTACTTCAAACTGTAGTAGCGACGATGCGGTTTTTGAACTGGCACTGAAGAATGTCACCAAGGTCTTTAGTAAAACCGAACAACACGCAGGAGTAGCTCTCCAGTGCGTACAACGGAAAGCCGCAACAAACGTGCTACACGTAATCAGCATGACGAATAGTTATCCCTACTGCCACGACATGTTAGAGAAAGAATGTTCCGCCTTCACTGGTCCTACGACAAACGCTACCTACCAGGAATGCCACGTTCTGAAACACTCCATGATTTGCACTGCCGCCGTGACGGACAACAGCGACTGCATGAACAGGACCAGGGTCACGGAGCGCGTGAAGGACACGGCGGAGCGCGTGCTCCTCGAGTCAGACAACATAGATAAGCTGTACACACTGGAGACGAAGCTTAGAGCCCGGATGATTCCGGACAGGGACTGCACTCACGTGCTGGACGACGAATCCAGAGAGGTGATGCGGTACTTTGGCACCCGGGAAGAGACGAAGGACAGGTCGACGTCCCTGGCTGTCCCCCGTGTGGACCCCTGGTGGGAGGTGCTGGCACCTCTCGGCCTGGCTTGTCTCCACCTGAGGGAAATCTAAAGGGGAGGGACGGATTGTGGTGCACATGGGAAAGGGACGGATGGAGGCAAGGCAGACATGAAGGAGGTGGGGTGTTGATTTGTTTGAAGAATAATGAACACCATATCTGATGTGTAGAGCAAAACATTGGAAAAAAAGCACCTATTGGATTCTTCATAGATTTAAAAAAAATAGAGCGTAAACAAGATTGAACCATTTATCAGACATTTTGTATCTAAAACGATATATTTTAGCAGGTACACACACACACACACACACACAAACGCGTGCGCGTGCGCGCGCACATGCGAGTTGTAAATGCATTCGTCACAAAGAGATTTACATATGGGAGTTCCTCAAGGATCCATCATTGCTCCATTTTTATTCAATATCATGATATCTGATCTTTCTAAGAAGATGTCAAAGAATAGTAACTACATATAGGGGAAGACGGGGTAAAAAGCGCATGGGCGGGTAAGAAGCCCACCCCAATTATCTCATGAAATAAAGAAAATTTCAGTCAAATTTGCACATGACGAATGCTAGACATTAACGCTCGTCTCATGGGCAAAATGAGACTGAAATTTGCTTCATTTCATGAGATAATTGGGGTGGGCTTCTTACCCGCCTATGCGCTTTTTACCCCGTCTTCCCCTAGGGAGTTAGGTATTCTTCCTCTAAACGAGTACCGAGAACTGTCTTCAGCTAAATATATTATAAGAAGCAGTGCAGTTGAAAATGTCAACGTGAATGAAAATAACCTAGATCAGATCTCCAGTTTCCGAAAAGAGCAAGGAATATATTAAAATCTCTGAATATAGGGGAAGACGGGGTAAAAAGCGCATGGGCGGGTAAGAAGCCCACCCCAATTATCTCATGAAATTAAGCAAATTTCAGTGTCATTTTGCCCATGAGACGAGCGTTAATGTCTAACATTCGTCTCATGGGCAAATTTGACTGAAATTTTCTTTATTTCATGAGATAATTGGGGTGGGCTTCTTACCCGCCCATGCGCTTTTTACCCCGTCTTCCCCTAAGCATAGCCACTTATACTTCAGATATTCAAAGGAGATCAGGACTGGAAGGTAAAGATGTATCTACACGTTCGATTCCATCTTCTATTCCTCCATGGGATCTTAAACAGAGCAGACACTGACATTTCAAATGACGATTTAAAAAAGTGATAATCCTCATATACAGGCTTTTTCTTTTCGTTCCCATAATTATTCATTCAAGTTATCCTAATCTTGTAAAGGTATATACGGATGGCTCTCTGATTGACAATAATGTGGCCGGTGCTGGATTTGTAATCCCTGGACTGAAGAAAGAAAAACAATTTCATATAGGCGAAGGTCATTCTTTTTTCCACGGCAGAGTTGGTAGCCATTCTTATGGCTCTGTGATATATTGTTAACCTCCCTATGATTAACTTTCAATTGTTTTTTGCGTTGACTCTAAGTCTGTCTTACTTACACTAAAATCCATAAAGTTTAGAAACAGATCTGACTTAATAAACGAAATTAATCATCTTATTCATTTTCTTATTCAAAAGGGTTCTAGTGTAAGCTTTACTTGGGTTCCATCACATTGTGGTATTTATGGAAATGAACGGGCAGACAGAGTAGCCAGAATAGGTGCACGACAAATAATTGGCTGTGAAAATATTAATATTCCTTTATCTATAATATTTTTTCAATAAATGGCTTGCACCACTTGTGCTTGTCCGCCAGATTATGCTAGCACGATCAATCACAGAGAGAGTAGGCCATTTCATTCAGCATTATCGCTAAAACATTCGGGACCTTCCTGGAGTTGCACTGCCTCCGGGCATTGCCTCCAGGATCGTTCCCACCATCTTTATATCTACTAATGGTCCCATATGTGTCTGTTTCAGACCGGAGGACGTTAAACGGATTTTCATCATTTCATTCACAATTTCGTCATTTCATTCTTACGTCATCTTACACATACGCCATTCATTCACTGAAACCCTTTGATATGGAGAAAGAGTTGTGTTTTTTACGACAATCAGCCACTAGGGGAAAATTAGCGCCACCTGTATCCCGCGTTTCCCTTTAATATTCAACAGGAAAAATGTGTTAAGAAAACTTATCAACACTGAAAGCCTCGATAGCTCATTGGTAGAGTGTCTGTCATGCCAATGGTTCCGGGACGATTCTCGGCACGGGCACTTATTTATTTGTTAGTTGTATCCATTAACGATAGTTTCATTTGTTTCAAAAAAATATTGGCAACTTGTACTTTAGACACCCCCCTCAATCTTTGTTTGTTGCTGTCCCACATGTTCCTGTTCGAGTGAGCCTCGAAGGCTTTGCCTCTTGTTATCACTAGCCATGCTTAAACACTACTAATCCGTCAAAACTTTGTCGGAACGGTGTGCATCCCCATTTGATCATTTCACATACCTTTCCAAACGACCTTTCAGTGATGCGTTAAATGCTGACCACATAATACTTTTGCATTGCGCGAGAGATCAGGCATTGAGGTAGAATATTACCTAATCGCAAAGTTTAACAAGAGGCAAAGCCTGCAAGGCTCACGTCTGATTGTTACTACTATAGCAGGCATGGGAATTCCCATGACAATTCCCATGCCTGTATAGAGAGAATACTGTTATGTAGACACTTGTGCATCTGAAAACAGAATTAATTTTTATTTTACTGTGTAAATTAAAATTATTTCTATGCACCCCTACCCCTTTCTTTAAAATTTAATTATATGTATGCGCATGTAACAGTGGAGCCCTATTTTTATTTTTGGCAAACAAGTAAAATTGAAAAGCATATTGACCAAGCTTTCAGAAAAAAACTTAGTGACCAATCCCCCCCCCCCCCCCACCCACCCCCACCGGGGTAAGGGGGGTCTACGGACACCTGTAGTAGGCCTAGTCTTTGCCTGTGGGTCTAAGCCTCTTACTCTTAGAAAATTAATAATTGAAGTTGCATGATCTGTTACTGTTTTAAACTGATTGTTCGATGAAAACTTGTTCCACATCATCTACATTTCTGTAAGATATTTTATATTAGTCCTAATATTTTATTTTCGTTTCGTTAATCCCCCCCCCCCCCCCCCCTCTCTGCCACAAAGCAAAGGTCAAGGTCACAGCCAGCAAGCTCATCCATGTTTATCTTCCCCTGTACAGTCTTTGCTCATGGTGATCAATCGTCTAGGCCTAACAAAGGATTCGTACGTCGAAGGCAGTGAAATCGACGAACCCTGGATTTTCCGGTGTTTTTTTTTCAAGACTGAAATGAATGTGGGCTAAATGTTAAGTACGTCGTCTTGATTATGAGGTAAGGCATGGACTCTAGGCCTAGGCCTTGTTGCCGGAAGTGCGGAAGTTATGCGCAGAGATGATGTGCAAATGAACACGAACAACCGTTACTCAAAGGCGCAAATAAAGCTAAACAACCGGGCCGTCAACGCACACACTCGGTGCATCCATTTGTTACAGAAAATATAAGTTGACGACGTTAAAATGTACCTATTTGTACACACCTGAAGTCTTGTGTTTCTTTTTAAAGAGCGTTTTTGTATATCTAATGGAGAGTCTTCTTTCCAGTATGTATCTCCTACTCGGTACAACACAACAGTTACAGTAATCTCTGCAACAAATGATTTTCTTTCTTTTGTTCCTTACCGATGTATCTGACTGCTTTGATCGCCATGACTTGAAGGCTCACATCAAAATCAAGTATCCTGCTAACTTTAACCCTCTAACATCTTATGTTTTTTTGAGAAAATGACAACGTTAAAGTTTCAGTGGAGAGTGAGAGTCTTCTTTAGTTTGAAGAGTGTGACTGAGTCAAGGTGAAGGTTGCACAACAGTAATCTCTGCAACAAATTATTATCTTTATTTTGTTCTTTATCAATGTATCTGACTGCTTTGATCGTCGTGACTTGAAGGCTCACGTCAAAATCAAGTATCCTGCTAACTTTAACCCTCTAACGCCTTATATGTTTAGAGAAAATTACAACGTTAAGGTTAAAGGTCGGGGCCACGGACGCAACACACACACACACACACATACATACACACAGACACACAACCGAACATGTACGATACTATAGACTCACTTTGTTTTAAAAAACGACGTGAGCCAAAAACATGCTGTTTAAGTATTTAAAAAAAATCTCCTGGAATTTTAATGTCAGTATACAAAATCAAGGCACATTTCCCCCCACCCTACCTTACAGTTGCTCTTGGATTTACGTCATAGGCAACTTCATCACGTCAAATTGGCGCACACAGGGACGATTGACTACGTCACATTGTAACCCTATGAGTCCACTGCACAGGCTCAACATCAGTCCTTAGAAAGCGAAACGGTCGCAATCAATCAAGAACAATCATGTCGCAGAGCTCCAAACTGAGGTCATCTTTCCTGACAACCGATCGTGGCTTCAAACCAGCCCTTCGCATCAACCGGATGAAATTAGGCCTGGGGATGTTCGTCATTTTGGCCGTGAGCATAATCTGGTGCCAAAGCAAAGACACTTACACTGGCAGAAAATATGGAATGAAATCTACCGTCATTGGACAAAAACAAGGGCAAGAACTGCTTCAGAGAAATGGAATCCTGTGACCCACTACGGTGGTGGACCAAAGATGACTGCGTGAGCTTTTTCGACGCCTACACCTGCCGTATGAACAACCTGGCCACTTCTAGCTGCGAGCAAAAAGTACTTTTCAAGAGAGCGCTGCTTCATGATCATTATGTAGCCGAGGTCTTCGAACAAGGCGGGAAAGCGACAGGAGCAGCTGCTCAGTGTCTTCGCCATACCAGGAAGTAGGTATATCTACAAAACGGTCAAAATTCAAGGTAGCCAAAAACCAAATGCATATTTATAAACAAACCCGTAATAGAAACTCACATGCAAAATTTCAGTTAAATCTCTTCAATAGTTTATAAAATAATTGCTTATAAATATCCAATATTTTGCGCTATTTTGGAAAAGTGCAAAAACGGCTGTTTTTGAAGTCGCATATCTCAAAGATTAATTACTTTCAAAAGTTGAAACTTGTATTTTGTAATAGTAGGCAACATATACGACATGCCTATTTTTTTTCTGAGTAATGAAAATGTGCAGTTTAGAAATTACAGAGGTGCAAAAAGGGCTTAAAACCGCTATTTTCGCTTTTGTCCAATAGGCAAATTTCAGAACAACTGACACTAACATGACAATATTTCTAAAACTACTGGACCGACAGCAAAATAACTGGTATGCAGGGGTTTAGCATGAACTAAAGAATAAGAAAACGTTAACAGTTGTGGAAAATAAACAAACTGTAACTCACACACACAACTAATATTAGCCCTGATGCTAAAAAGTACCTTAGATTAGTACCACTGCAACCATCACAGTTCCTTGTTCCATACAATATTCCAACATCAAGCGGTTTTCCTGTCTCCAGAACAACACATCTTTTGAATGTTTGTACTCCAGAACTGCTGACCGTCTCCAGTGTCTTGCAAGATGATGTATTGTCCTTTGCCCCACTATTGTGGGATAGGAGTATGTTTGTTGCGGTCTATTTGATTTTGTTCTTTTCTTGTCTGTGTTTGTCTGTCTGTCCCAAGCATGCTGCTGAACAAAGTCGCTTCATATGTTGTGAGATGATGTATTACCAAGACAAAAAGACATTCATTGGCTAATTTACAATCACGCTGACCTTGACCTTGAAATTAGACCTTGAAAACTTGATTCTTTTGGTCTGATGGCCATAATGTTTAAGTCGTTGGAGATACAGTTTTGAAACTTGGTATGTGGATATATTGGCTTAATGGCCTTCATAATATTGGGTAGTGGTTATCTTGTTGACCTTTGACCTTGACCTCAGATTTATTCTTTTTTTAAACTCCATATCTTTAACATTTTTTTGCAGTCAAAAATGTCACGCTTGGTAGATTAGTAGACTGACTCAATGTAATGCGTGATGGTCTCTGAACTTGACTTTTGACCTCGTCATTTAAAACATTATATAGCCCCCAAACCATTGGGCGTACACCCACATATCCACATATATTCTTGGTCAGTATGACCCCGACCTTCGACCTTGTGGCTGTAGTCAGCGACTCATAGGTCATGTATCTATATAATCACATAAATTCTTAATAGGTACCACCCAAGGATTGTACCTGGAGTCACTTTGTATCTTGTTGATCTTGACCT
>CM065685.1:64134025-64166525 GCA_017654935.2 Phymorhynchus buccinoides
ATTTTTTTAGTTGTATCCATTAGCGATAGTTTCATTTGTACTTTAAAATTTTATTGGCAACACTTGCACTTCAGACACCTTAGTTTTAGTTTGCAATGCACGTGTAGTCATAATACTGGATACAATCATGTGTGTGAGTGCATGCATGCATGGGTGTGTGAGTGTGTGCGTGCATATGCGCTTATTCTTCCCTCTGTTTTATTATTTTTAAGACTGAAAGAGGGGGTCCCCCCCCCCCCCCCCCCCCCCCCCCCCCCCCCATCCTTCTGCTTTTTTGTTTCTATTTAAAAACATTTTTGTGTGTGTGTTCACACAAATACACCATCGTGTAGGCACTCTCATAATCCAGGAACACATGCATACATGCATACTAAATCCCACACATCGTATAAAACTGCAATATGCCTAAGTGTGCAAGCGTGCCATAAGGCTGAATAAAGCATAACAATACTACACAACAGAACTAATGTGCTGTGCGCACGACTATAATCAAACTGACTGAACATTTTACTTCAACATAAATTTCTCAACCAACACACATGCGCGCGCGCGCACGCACACACACATAGTCTCTCTCTCTCTCTCTCTCTCTTTCTCTTGTACACACACGCTGTTCTGTTTCTCTTTCATACACACGCGCGCGCACCCACATACACACACAAAGCGAGAGAGAGACTTTTTGCTCGCTCGCACGCACACACATATCCACGTGTCCCCCCCCCCCACCCCCCCCCCCCCCCCCCCCCCCCCCCCCCCCCCCCCCCCCCCCCCCCCCCCCCCCCCCGTCCCGTCCGTACGCACACACACAGAGTGACACACACAGATACACACGCGCGCACGCGCGCGCGCGCACACACACACACACACACACAGAGTCTCACAGTCACAGGCCTACTTCGTCTACCTGATTCATAAACAAATCATACCAACACATAAGTGGTTTCAGACCCTATGCATATTTACTACCACAACATTATCTGATCTCTACTTATTTATGTGTCTGTCTGTTTGTTTGTTTGTCTATTTAATTGATTTTTATTTCGTTTTATTTTCTTCTTTACCCGAGACCAGGGATGTATAGGAGACAAAAATATTATTGAGCTGAGCCAGAACTATATATTATATAGGCCCTACAGACGTAAGTCCCTAGTTCCGTTTCTTGACTAACCAGTAGATCTAGACCAAGTAAAAAACTGTTTCAAAGTATATAAAATCAACTCTGACACACTACAAAAAAATAGGCGAAAAACGTGAGTATTCTGTTAATTGTTTCAGTGACAAGAGCGGGTCCATACCTCAAAAACACCAACAAATCTTGATGATTATCAGACCAAGCATAGGCCTACAGGGAATCTCCGAATGTTTTATAGATCTAGATCTACTTGCTTTGCTTCCGATACATTTATTGTATTCTAAAAAAAAGAAACTTCGATATTCTTGTTGTTATTAACTCCGCGAAACTCCACAGAACAAATCTAGATCAAAATAATGATATTTGTTTCAGTAAATAACGAATGAAAAAGCATTTACTGGCCGAGTCTGAGACTCTAATCACTGAAAAAGGCCTCCATCGAACGTCAGCCAAAATGGCAAGCTCTGAATGCGGTCTACCACCTTTTGCTTCAAACAGCGATTTCGCTTACAATAGTGGTTAGTCATGCAGTACATCGTTTAAAAGAGGAAAAAATGAACTTTTTAAGCATGTGCTCATCAAAATGTATTCTTTCGAAATGAATCTTCGATTGGCTTTGAAACACATTGCTATGTTTTGAATCCCTGATCTTGCGGTCTTAATCGACCCCTATCTCTTTGATATGAACATCGACTAATAGCGGAAAGCGTTAAGTTTCTGTTGGTGTAACGGATATTTCCATTGGTCCACAAGCGAAAACGCTAAACCCGTTTGTCAAGAGAAGCCGTTTCTAGTACGGGCATAGCGAGCGTCAAAACTTTGGTCATGCCGTGATTTTTATCGTCACCTCCGTCTCCTGTCATCGCTAATTGTTCAAAGTAACCAACATTCTTCCACACAGAATCCCTATCGACGTAAGCAGCAAAGATTGTTTTATTTATCGACATGTGTTTCTTTGGCATGTATGGAGTACTCAGTAAGAAATCAGAAGTTGAAAAGTAGTGAAATTTGTAGCAGTCGGACAGTGTTTCACAGCGTCATTAGAGACGTGGCCCTACCTACAGGAAGCCGCCAAAATGCTAGAAAACCTCCTCAAAATCACGTCTCCCGCGTCCACGTGCTACGACATTGTGAAGACGGGGTGCACGCCCTACATAGATGGCGCGAGGAAGTACGGCAGGAACTGAGGAAGGGACAATGCCTCGCCTTCAAGCAGTCCCTGGTGTGCTTCGACACCGTAGCGAAGAACAAGTAGGTTACTGGTTACGGGTATTGCTGAGGTTAACGGTATGGTGGATAAGTGGATGACGTGTGTGTGTGTGTGTGATCGAAGGGAGATATTTTTTTCTTTTCTTATATCCGGGTTTTCTTATATCCGATAATCGGCCATAAGAAAACTTTTTGAATTTATTTTCTTATAACCGATTTGAATGGGAAAAAGGGAAAACATAAAAGAGAAAAAGAGAACAAATAAAATAAAAGACAAGCAGAAACATAAAAAAAGAGAAAATGCTTTAACCTAATTTGGTGCATGAAAAAAATGCAAAGCAAAGGAGGAAAAAAAGAAAGAATGGAACAGAAAATTAAAAACAAAAATGAAGGCAGACGTGGTGTGAGTTGCATGATGAGCAAGCAAGATAGCGGAGAGCAGATGAATGAGTGGGTGTGGTGTGAGAGTAACGTATTTGTTTAAATGTAAATTTCTGTTTCTTGTTTTTAATCATTATTCTAATTTGGATGTATAACTCATTTTACACAGTGGAAGACAATTTTTGTATTTGCGTTTGTACAATGCAAATGGACAATAAAGAAATTTCCGACCTATAACTCATGTTTTACATCATAAAATCAAAATACAGCAGAACTCGGTTATAAGAATATCGAAGGGAGATCATTTTTTGCTTATTACCATATCCAAGTTTTCTTATATCCGAAACTCGGACATAAGAAAACATTTTGAAGTTTTTTTCCTGATAACCAAATTGAATGGGGAAAAGGGAAAAGAGAAAAGAAAAAGAAAAGAAAAGAAGGACAGAAAAACAAAACGAAGAGAAAATCCTTTTTCCTAATTTGATGCATTTCTTGCATCATAAAATCAAAATCGTCTACTAAGAAGAAGATTTAAAGGTGCCTACAACACTCAAACTAACAAGCTTTTTTTCTTCTTTTTACTGTTATCAAATACGTACCCATTCACCTATCTTGTACTGAACTATTACCATTTACTGTCCACCTATGCAGCTTTTTATCAATCGTTTGCTTTTGTTTATGTGGATTTTCGTCCACATATTCAGTTATTTGTATTTATCTTCTTAAAGAAATGGATTGCCTTTTCCTCTCTGCCATTGCTGCTGAAAATAAAAGGATGAACAGTCTCTCTACCACCAACACAAAAGTACAGGCACTCATATTTTTTTCTTCTGCTCAACATTTATTTTGCACAGAATACTGAAGGAAAGTATAGAATAAAGGAACAAAAACAACTCAATTAGTCTTGCAATCAAGTGTCTGTACTGTTTAGACTGTCTGTGACGCAACTGGCATGAGGTAAACTTTCCCTTTTTGGAATGACTTCAATATTCTCGGAACATCCTTTCAGTTCAGGTCCAACTCACTTTTAAAGACACACTGACCCAACACGATTAAGTCTCTTGTTTTTTTCTGGGTAGCTGTGACCCACATACAAATTCCCCCAACTTAAATTGAGGCTGCTCTTTAAAATGTTTCGTTTTCAATTTTGGGGCATTTGTATGGGAGTCAAACCTAGTCAAAACAAGATTTCGTACCAGCTATAAGAGGGAAAACATGTGGAACCCGTGATTTTGACACGTGATCTGGTGGGTCTTTAAGAAAATGTTGTCAATGGTAATTCGCTTATAAGAAAATAGAGCTCGCTTATAAAAAAATGAACTGCAAACCAACTCTCTTGTATGATATACTTTTCTTATGTCCAAGTTTCCATTGCAGATGGGAGAAGGAATTTGCTTGCTTATAACCGAGTTTTCTTGTAAGCGAGTTTCTTATATCCGAGTTTTGATCATAGATAAGAAAGAAGTTCGGCAGGGAAATGTTTTTGCTTCATTATAAGCAAGTTTTCTTATAAGCGACTTTCTTATAAGCGGATTTGGCTGTATATTTCTATATTAAGATTAGAGTGTCTGTGACGTAGCTGCTCTGACGTAAATTTTCCTCTGTTGGTTGTTTTGTTGGAACACTGCACTTTTTGGAACATCCTTTCAGTTCATGCCCTAATTTTTTAAAAGTCGCTTATAAGAAAATGAACTGCAAACCAACTCCCTTGTATGAAATCATTTTCTTATATCCGAGTTTACATCACGGATGTGAGAACGAATTTGCTTCCTTATAACCGAGTTTTCTTATAAGCGGTTTTCGTATGTCCGAGTTTTGATAACATAAGAAAGGAGTTCGGCCGGGGAAAAAAAAATTGCTTTCTTATAAGCGGGTTTTCTTATAATCGGGTTTCTTATAAACGGGTTCGACAGTATAACGTACATTTTGGGCGACAGGGGGTTCCTCTTTTCTTTTTTTTGGCCGGTGGGGGGGGGGGGGGGGGGGGGGGGGTCCGGAAACCCTGTAACCCCTACCCAAATAGATCCGCCCCTGGTGTTTGTGTGTGTATGTGCATGCGTGTGCGCGTGCGTGTGTCTGTGTATGTGTCTCCGTGTATGTGTGTGTGTGTGTGTTAAACTTTTAAAGTACTTGTTTAATCCGCTGGCACGCTTCGTGTGAAGGAAAATAAAGGACAGTAAAGTATTTGATTTGATTTGAACAGCCAGTGTCTGGGGAGGGAGCACCTGATCGACAAGATGAAGAATCAGACTGACGGAATCCTGAAGGACCCGAACAGCACGGACAGCATGCTGCGGCTGGAGGCAAAGATGATGGCGACCCTGCTGTACCTCCTGGAGTGCCCCGCCCGGCTGAGGGACGCCCCGACCACGGAACTGATGCTGCGCTATGGGGTCGACAGCAGCACCAGCAAGGCGCTGCAGCTGGCTGGGGTCAGCTCAGGGCAGTGGGGGCTGCGTGATGGCATGAATGACACGAACCAGAAGGGTGTGTACAATAAAAATAAAATAAACCCTCTCTAACTAACACCCCAACAACACAGACACAGTGAATTCAAGTAGGCATAAAAGCAATCAAGCAGTTTATTTAAAAAAACCGAAGCAATAATATTCCCTTTGCACAAGTAATCCGCCCAATATACAACCCCCAGCGATTTAGCGTACTAAACAACCAATGTCCCGTTACAAATATTACACACAATAGCAATATCCCAATAATAGTATAATATAACCTCTACTTAACAACCCATTCGACAACCAAAATAATTAAATGCTAAATAAAATTTAAAAGAAGTAACCCCAAAAAAAATGATAAGGGAAACAACCGCTGAAGGCTTACTAAATCGTTTCTACTTAAAAGAAACACCAACCTAAACTTCTCTCCCCTTAACTCACTATGTCAATGATAATAAAATATAAAAAAGATAGATAACTGAAGGATAGCTCAAGGTCAAATCACATACACTGGTGTAAAACAAACACCCAAATAATGCAGTGACCCACCTACCCAGCTAAACTCCTGTCAACTATTACTTACAATTAAATCTGTTCAGAAAGAATAGATGGTTGGAGTATAGCTAAAGACCAGATCACACACAAAGGTGTTAATCAAGAATGATCTGTCTTTCCAACTAAAACTCCCCCCAACTATTATAATTAAAATTAACTGTAACTAGAAAGACAAAACAGATGGTTGAAGTATAGTCAAAGACCAGATCTCACACACCGGTGTTTATCAACAATGATCTGTCTTTTCAACTAAAACTCCCACCAACTGTTATAATTTACAATTAACTCCTAACTGAAAATTATCTCCCTTCACTCAAAGTGAATAAACTCAATATTCCAAACTCCAAAATCCACAAAAACTGAGTGCTCAACACTAGCAATCACTCATCCACCCACAAGAGTGAACAAGAACCGAACACCCACGAGTATTATATCCAACCCAAAATACACCCCAAATGTGTGCGCTACTATTCAACGCTGCAATGGCTGAACCCAATTTCAGCACCAAACAACAACCTCGCTGGTAGTAAACCACGACAAAATAAAACTTATTTAAACAATGTCAACTCAACCAGTTATACTCCTTGCAGTGAAAGGCTACTTTGCCTGTCACTGAACAAGGGCAATAACTCGCTAACAAAATACCCCCATCCCAATTAACCTATTAATGAAGTGTAAGGAAATACCCCACACTCATTGTTGCTGTCACCAGTTATCGCTGTGGCAACAACTAAAAAAAAGATAGTCTGGTTAACTGGCACAACCGCACTGCGCCTTAAATTAGTTAAAACAAAGGTTAATAAAATTCAGAAGTCCGACGCGCGAAGTGTAGCCCTCCCAAGGCCCAGGGACAGCACGAACGGCGTCGCTCCACTTCAGCCTCGCGGCCCCTTACAACTAAATGGCTGGCTGGCGCCCCAGAGCGGAGAGCCTAGCCGTCTGCAGGTCGGTGAACCCGTCACAGCTCCCCGAACTTGTCTCAGACAGCCAGGACACCCCGCTCAGGAGCACAGCAAATGGCCTCAGGTCAGCAAGCTTTGTTCCCGACGCCTGGTTAATTTACGAAGTTATTTATTTCGACGCCGGTTATAAAATAAATGAAATGGTTGCGCACAAAGGGCTAAAGAATCGAAATTTCCCTCTGTGCACCAGACTAACAGCAGACGACAATTCGCGACAAGCCGCACCTTATATACACCTAAACTGCAGCTCAGAGCTATTTTGACTGGGTCTACTCTAGACCAATGAAAACCACGTTGAGATGGCGTGATGTTTTAGGACACGATCCACAATTAAAGAACACTGGCAAAACACCTTGTCTACACAAGAAGAGAAATTGGTATAGGAAACTTGAAACTGAGGGGAAGAATGGATCAACACAGTAGTGTGAAAAGCTTGATACACGAAACCTAAAGAATCTGCCTAACCAAATCAAACTATCATAAAGTGACCTGTGACAATGAAGACGTCCAGATCCTCGCATGTCCCCCGTGTGACCACCTGATAGGGGGTGCTGCCACCGCTCGGCCTGGCTTGTCTCCTCCTCAAGGCCCTCTGAAGTAAGGACAGATGGGTGTAGAGCGGAGGGTGGGAAAGGGATGGAGGGGGGAAAGGAGATGGGAAGGGAAGGATGGATGGATGGGCGTAGAGCGGAGGGTGGGAAAGGGATGGAGGGGGGAAAGGAGATGGGAAGGGAAGGATGGACAGATGGGTGTAGAGCGGAGGGTGGGAAAGGGATGGAGGGGGGAAAGGAGATGGGAAGGGAAGGATGGATGGATGGGCGTAGAGCGGAGGGTGGGAAAGGGATGGAGGGAGGAAAGGAGATGGGAAGGGAAGGATGGACAGATGGGTGTAGAGCGGAGGGTGGGAAAGGGATGGAGGGAGGAAGGAAGGACAGATGGGTGTAGAGCGGAGGATGGGAAAGGGATGGAGGGAGGAAAGGAGATGGGAAGGGAAGGAAGGACAGATGGGTGTAGAGCGGAGGATGGGAAAGGGATGGAGGGAGGAAAGGAGATGGGAAGGGAAGGAAGGAAGGACAGATGGGTGTAGAGCGGAGGATGGGAAAGGGATGGAGGGAGGAAAGGAGATGGGAAGGAAGGAAGGACAGATGGGTGTAGAGCGGAGGATGGGAAAGGGATGGATGGAGGAAAGGAGATGGGAAGGGAAGGAAGGACAGATGGGTGTAGAGCGGAGGATGGGAAAGGGATGGAGGGAGGAAAGGAGATGGGAAGGGAAGGAAGGACAGATGGGTGTAGAGCGGAGGATGGGAAAGGGATGGAGGGAGGAAAGGAGATGGGAAGGGAAGGAAGGACAGATGGGTGTAGAGCGGAGAATGGGAAAGGGATGGAGGGAGGAAAGGAGATGGGAAGGAAGGAAGGACAGATGGGTGTAGAGCGGAGGATGGGAAAGGGATGGAGGGAGGAAAGGAGATGGGAAGGGAAGGAAGGACAGATGGGTGTAGAGCGGAGGATGGGAAAGGGATGGATGGAGGAAAGGAGATGGGAAGGGAAGGAAGGAAGGACAGATGGGTGTAGAGCGGAGAATGGGAAAGGGATGGAGGGAGGAAAGGAGATGGGAAGGGAAGGAAGGACAGATGGGTGTAGAGCGGAGGATGGGAAAGGGATGGAGGGAGGAAAGGAGATGGGAAGGGAAGGAAGGAAGGACAGATGGGTGTAGAGCGGAGGATGGGAAAGGGATGGAGGGAGGAAAGGAGATGGGAAGGGAAGGAAGGACAGATGGGTGTAGAGCGGAGGATGGGAAAGGGATGGAGGGAGGAAAGGAGATGGGAAGGGAAGGAAGGAAGGAAGGACAGATGGGTGTAGAGCGGAGGATGGGAAAGGGATGGAGGGAGGAAAGGAGATGGGAAGGGAAGGAAGGATGGACAGATGGGTGTAGAGCGGAGGATGGGAAAGGGATGGAGGAAAGTAGATGGGAAGGGAAGGATGGACAGATGGGTGTAGAGCGGAGGATGGGAAAGGGATGGAGGGAGGAAAGGAGATGGGAAGGGAAGGAAGGACAGATGGGTGTAGAGCGGAGGATGGGAAAGGGATGGAGGGAGGAAAGGAGATGGGAAGGAAGGAAGGACAGATGGGTGTAGAGCGGAGAATGGGAAAGGGATGGAGGGAGGAAAGGAGATGGGAAGGAAAGGAAGGACAGATGGGTGTAGAGCGGAGAATGGGAAAGGGATGGAGGGAGGAAAGGAGATGGGAAGGAAGGAAGGACAGATGGGTGTAGAGCGGAGGATGGGAAAGGGATGGAGGGAGGAAAGGAGATGGGAAGGGAAGGAAGGACAGATGGGTGTAGAGCGGAGGATGGGAAAGGGATGGATGGAGGAAAGGAGATGGGAAGGAAGGAAGGACAGATGGGTGTAGAGCGGAGAATGGGAAAGGGATGGAGGGAGGAAAGGAGATGGGAAGGGAAGGAAGGAAGGACAGATGGGTGTAGAGCGGAGGATGGGAAAGGGATGGAGGGAGGAAAGGAGATGGGAAGGGAAGGAAGGAAGGACAGATGGGTGTAGAGCGGAGGATGGGAAAGGGATGGAGGGAGGAAAGGAGATGGGAAGGGAAGGAAGGACAGATGGGTGTAGAGCGGAGGATGGGAAAGGGATGGAGGGAGGAAAGGAGATGGGAAGGGAAGGAAGGAAGGACAGATGGGTGTAGAGCGGAGGATGGGAAAGGGATGGAGGGAGGAAAGGAGATGGGAAGGGAAGGAAGGACAGATGGGTGTAGAGCGGAGGATGGGAAAGGGATGGAGGGAGGAAAGGAGATGGGAAGGGAAGGAAGGAAGGAAGGACAGATGGGTGTAGAGCGGAGGATGGGAAAGGGATGGAGGGAGGAAAGGAGATGGGAAGGGAAGGAAGGATGGACAGATGGGTGTAGAGCGGAGGATGGGAAAGGGATGGAGGAAAGTAGATGGGAAGGGAAGGATGGACAGATGGGTGTAGAGCGGAGGATGGGAAAGGGATGGAGGGAGGAAAGGAGATGGGAAGGGAAGGAAGGACAGATGGGTGTAGAGCGGAGGGTGGGAAAGGGATGGAGGGAGGAAAGGAGATGGGAAGGGAAGGATGGACAGATGGGTGTAGAGCGGAGGGTGGGAAAGGGATGGAGGGAGGAAAGGAGATGGGAAGGGAAGGAAGGATGGACAGATGGGTGTAGAGCGGAGGATGGGAAAGGGATGGAGGGAGGAAAGGAGATGGGAAGGGAAGGAAGGACAGATGGGTGTAGAGCGGAGGGTGGGAAAGGGATGGAGGGAGGAAAGGAGATGGGAAGGGAAGGATGGACAGATGGGTGTAGAGCGGAGGGTGGGAAAGGGATGGAGGGAGGAAAGGAGATGGGAAGGGAAGGATGGACAGATGGGTGTAGAGCGGAGGATGGGAAAGGGATGGAGGGAGGAAAGGAGATGGGAAGGGAAGGATGGACAGATGGGTGTAGAGCGGAGGATGGGAAAGGGATGGAGGGAGGAAAGGAGAGGAGAAGGGAAGGAAGGAAGGGACAGATGGGTGTAGAGCGGAGAATGGGAAAGGGATGGAGGGAGGAAAGGAGATGGGAAGGAAGGAAGGACAGATGGGTGTAGAGCGGAGGATGGGAAAGGGATGGAGGGAGGAAAGGAGATGGGAAGGAAGGAAGGACAGATGGGTGTAGAGCGGATGGGAAAGGGATGGAGGGAGGAAAGGAGATGGGAAGGGAAGGAAGGAAGGACAGATGGGTGTAGAGCGGAGGATGGGAAAGGGATGGAGGGAGGAAAGGAGATGGGAAGGGAAGGAAGGAAGGACAGATGGGTGTAGAGCGGAGGATGGGAAAGGGATGGAGGGAGGAAAGGAGATGGGAAGGGAAGGAAGGAAGGACAGATGGGTGTAGAGCGGAGGATGGGAAAGGGATGGAGGGAGGAAAGGAGATGGGAAGGGAAGGAAGGACAGATGGGTGTAGAGCGGAGGATGGGAAAGGGATGGATGGAGGAAAGGAGATGGGAAGGGAAGGAAGGAAGGACAGATGGGTGTAGAGCGGAGAATGGGAAAGGGATGGAGGGAGGAAAGGAGATGGGAAGGGAAGGAAGGAAGGACAGATGGGTGTAGAGCGGAGGATGGGAAAGGGATGGAGGGAGGAAAGGAGATGGGAAGGGAAGGAAGGAAGGACAGATGGGTGTAGAGCGGAGGATGGGAAAGGGATGGAGGGAGGAAAGGAGATGGGAAGGGAAGGAAGGAAGGACAGATGGGTGTAGAGCGGAGGATGGGAAAGGGATGGAGGGAGGAAAGGAGATGGGAAGGGAAGGAAGGACAGATGGGTGTAGAGCGGAGGATGGGAAAGGGATGGAGGGAGGAAAGGAGATGGGAAGGGAAGGAAAGGGACAGATGGGTGTAGAGCGGAGGATGGGAAAGGGATGGAGGGAGGAAAGGAGATGGGAAGGGAAGGAAGGAAGGACAGATGGGTGTAGAGCGGAGAATGGGAAAGGGATGGAGGGAGGAAAGGAGATGGGAAGGGAAGGATGGACAGATGGGTGTAGAGCGGAGGATGGGAAAGGGATGGAGGGAGGAAAGGAGATGGGAAGGGAAGGAAGGACAGATGGGTGTAGAGCGGAGGATGGGAAAGGGATGGAGGGAGGAAAGGAGATGGGAAGGGAAGGAAGGAAGGAAGGACAGATGGGTGTAGAGCGGAGGATGGGAAAGGGATGGAGGGAGGAAAGGAGATGGGAAGGGAAGGAAGGATGGACAGATGGGTGTAGAGCGGAGAATGGGAAAGGGATGGAGGGAGGAAAGGAGATGGGAAGGGAAGGAAGGACAGATGGGTGTAGAGCGGAGGATGGGAAAGGGATGGAGGGAGGAAAGGAGATGGGAAGGGAAGGAAGGACAGATGGGTGTAGAGCGGAGGGTGGGAAAGGGATGGAGGGAGGAAAGGAGATGGGAAGGGAAGGATGGACAGATGGGTGTAGAGCGGAGGGTGGGAAAGGGATGGAGGGAGGAAAGGAGATGGGAAGGGAAGGAAGGATGGACAGATGGGTGTAGAGCGGAGGATGGGAAAGGGATGGAGGGAGGAAAGGAGATGGGAAGGAAGGAAGGACAGATGGGTGTAGAGCGGAGGATGGGAAAGGGATGGAGGGAGGAAAGGAGATGGGAAGGGAAGGAAGGACAGATGGGTGTAGAGCGGAGGGTGGGAAAGGGATGGAGGGAGGAAAGGAGATGGGAAGGGAAGGAAGGACAGATGGGTGTAGAGCGGAGGATGGGAAAGGGATGGAGGGAGGAAAGGAGATGGGAAGGGAAGGATGGACAGATGGGTGTAGAGCGGAGGGTGGGAAAGGGATGGAGGGAGGAAAGGAGATGGGAAGGGAAGGATGGACAGATGGGTGTAGAGCGGAGGATGGGAAAGGGATGGAGGGAGGAAAGGAGATGGGAAGGGAAGGATGGACAGATGGGTGTAGAGCGGAGGATGGGAAAGGGATGGAGGGAGGAAAGGAGATGGGAAGGGAAGGAAGGAAGGAAGGACAGATGGGTGTAGAGCGGAGAATGGGAAAGGGATGGAGGGAGGAAAGGAGATGGGAAGGGAAGGAAGGAAGGACAGATGGGTGTAGAGCGGAGGATGGGAAAGGGATGGAGGGAGGAAAGGAGATGGGAAGGGAAGGAAGGAAGGACAGATGGGTGTAGAGCGGATGGGAAAGGGATGGAGGGAGGAAAGGAGATGGGAAGGGAAGGAAGGATGGACAGATGGGTGTAGAGCGGAGAATGGGAAAGGGATGGAGGGAGGAAAGGAGATGGGAAGGGAAGGATGGACAGATGGGTGTAGAGCGGAGGATGGGAAAGGGATGGAGGGAGGAAAGGAGATGGGAAGGGAAGGAAGGACAGATGGGTGTAGAGCGGAGGATGGGAAAGGGATGGAGGGAGGAAAGGAGATGGGAAGGGAAGGAAGGAAGGAAGGACAGATGGGTGTAGAGCGGAGGATGGGAAAGGGATGGAGGGAGGAAAGGAGATGGGAAGGGAAGGAAGGATGGACAGATGGGTGTAGAGCGGAGAATGGGAAAGGGATGGAGGGAGGAAAGGAGATGGGAAGGGAAGGAAGGACAGATGGGTGTAGAGCGGAGGATGGGAAAGGGATGGAGGGAGGAAAGGAGATGGGAAGGGAAGGAAGGACAGATGGGTGTAGAGCGGAGGGTGGGAAAGGGATGGAGGGAGGAAAGGAGATGGGAAGGGAAGGAAGGACAGATGGGTGTAGAGCGGAGGGTGGGAAAGGGATGGAGGGAGGAAAGGAGATGGGAAGGGAAGGAAGGATGGACAGATGGGTGTAGAGCGGAGGATGGGAAAGGGATGGAGGGAGGAAAGGAGATGGGAAGGGAAGGAAGGACAGATGGGTGTAGAGCGGAGGGTGGGAAAGGGATGGAGGGAGGAAAGGAGATGGGAAGGGAAGGAAGGACAGATGGGTGTAGAGCGGAGGGTGGGAAAGGGATGGAGGGAGGAAAGGAGATGGGAAGGGAAGGAAGGACAGATGGGTGTAGAGCGGAGGGTGGGAAAGGGATGGAGGGAGGAAAGGAGATGGGAAGGGAAGGATGGACAGATGGGTGTAGAGCGGAGGGTGGGAAAGGGATGGAGGGAGGAAAGGAGATGGGAAGGGAAGGATGGACAGATGGGTGTAGAGCGGAGGATGGGAAAGGGATGGAGGGAGGAAAGGAGATGGGAAGGGAAGGATGGACAGATGGGTGTAGAGCGGAGGATGGGAAAGGGATGGAGGGAGGAAAGGAGATGGGAAGGGAAGGAAGGACAGATGGGTGTAGAGCGGAGAATGGGAAAGGGATGGAGGGAGGAAAGGAGATGGGAGGGAAGGAAGGAAGGACAGATGGGTGTAGAGCGGAGGATGGGAAAGGGATGGAGGGAGGAAAGGAGATGGGAAGGGAAGGAAGGAAGGACAGATGGGTGTAGAGCGGATGGGAAAGGGATGGAGGGAGGAAAGGAGATGGGAAGGGAAGGAAGGAAGGACAGATGGGTGTAGAGCGGAGGATGGGAAAGGGATGGAGGGAGGAAAGGAGATGGGAAGGGAAGGAAGGAAGGACAGATGGGTGTAGAGCGGATGGGAAAGGGATGGAGGGAGGAAAGGAGATGGGAAGGGAAGGAAGGAAGGACAGATGGGTGTAGAGCGGAGGATGGGAAAGGGATGGAGGGAGGAAAGGAGATGGGAAGGGAAGGAAGGAAGGACAGATGGGTGTAGAGCGGATGGGAAAGGGATGGAGGGAGGAAAGGAGATGGGAAGGGAAGGAAGGAAGGACAGATGGGTGTAGAGCGGAGGATGGGAAAGGGATGGAGGGAGGAAAGGAGATGGGAAGGGAAGGAAGGAAGGACAGATGGGTGTAGAGCGGATGGGAAAGGGATGGAGGGAGGAAAGGAGATGGGAAGGGAAGGAAGGAAGGACAGATGGGTGTAGAGCGGAGGATGGGAAAGGGATGGAGGGAGGAAAGGAGATGGGAAGGGAAGGAAGGAAGGACAGATGGGTGTAGAGCGGAGGATGGGAAAGGGATGGAGGGAGGAAAGGAGATGGGAAGGGAAGGAAGGAAGGACAGATGGGTGTAGAGCGGATGGGAAAGGGATGGAGGGAGGAAAGGAGATGGGAAGAAGGAAGGACAGATGGGTGGAAGGATGGGAAAGGGATGGAGGGAGGAAAGGAGATGGGAAGGAGGAGGACAGATGGGTGTAGAGCGGAGGATGGGAAAGGGATGGAGGGAGGAAAGGAGATGGGAAGGGAAGGAAGGACAGATGGGTGTAGAGCGGAGGATGGGAAAGGGATGGAGGGAGGAAAGGAGATGGGAAGGAAGGAAGGACAGATGGGTGTAGAGCGGAGGATGGGAAAGGGATGGAGGGAGGAAAGGAGATGGGAAGGGAAGGAAGGAAGGACAGATGGGTGTAGAGCGGAGGATGGGAAAGGGATGGAGGGAGGAAAGGAGATGGGAAGGGAAGGAAGGAAGGACAGATGGGTGTAGAGCGGAGGATGGGAAAGGGATGGAGGGAGGAAAGGAGATGGGAAGGGAAGGAAGGACAGATGGGTGTAGAGCGGAGGATGGGAAAGGGATGGAGGGAGGAAAGGAGATGGGAAGGGAAGGAAGGAAGGACAGATGGGTGTAGAGCGGAGGATGGGAAAGGGATGGAGGGAGGAAAGGAGATGGGAAGGGAAGGAAGGAAGGACAGATGGGTGTAGAGCGGAGGGTGGGAAAGGGATGGAGGGAGGAAAGGAGATGGGAAGGGAAGGAAGGACAGATGGGTGTAGAGCGGAGGATGGGAAAGGGATGGATGGAGGAAAGGAGATGGGAAGGAAGGAAGGACAGATGGGTGTAGAGCGGAGGATGGGAAAGGGATGGAGGGAGGAAAGGAGATGGGAAGGGAAGGAAGGAAGGACAGATGGGTGTAGAGCGGAGGATGGGAAAGGGATGGAGGGAGGAAAGGAGATGGGAAGGGAAGGAAGGAAGGACAGATGGGTGTAGAGCGGAGGGTGGGAAAGGGATGGAGGGAGGAAAGGAGATGGGAAGGGAAGGAAGGACAGATGGGTGTAGAGCGGAGGATGGGAAAGGGATGGAGGGAGGAAAGGAGATGGGAAGGAAGGAAGGACAGATGGGTGTAGAGCGGAGGATGGGAAAGGGATGGATGGAGGAAAGGAGATGGGAAGGAAGGAAGGACAGATGGGTGTAGAGCGGAGGATGGGAAAGGGATGGAGGGAGGAAAGGAGATGGGAAGGGAAGGAAGGAAGGACAGATGGGTGTAGAGCGGAGGATGGGAAAGGGATGGAGGGAGGAAAGGAGATGGGAAGGGAAGGAAGGAAGGACAGATGGGTGTAGAGCGGAGAATGGGAAAGGAGATGGGAAGGGAAGGAAGGAAGGATGGGGGGGGGGGGTATACCTCTGTGAAGCATGAAAAACTCAAACTCTTTTATTTGTCGTAAAACCATCAATCCTGTTACGTTACGATTTAAAAGATTCATCAGACTTCACTATGTTTCATTTCGCTTTGGTTTGAAGTAATAAATGGGTATTAACTACTCTCATAGACAAGAAGTGCAATAGGAACTAAACAGTGCATTGCTTTCGCCATTCTTATGTTCTGTATCATTACAGATTACTGATTAAAATAATCTTGCAAATGGGTACATACACACACACACACACACACACACACACACACACACACACACACACACACACACACACACACACACACACACACACACACGCACGCACGCACGCACGCACGCACGCGCTTACAAGAAATTAGTTTTAAAAATACTGTTCATTGTTTTCTCTGTGGCTGCATACACGTTGGAGTTGCTAATAAATTGCATTTAATGACGTTTGTGTTTTGCGCCTTTTGCTGAATTACATTCCTACTGGCGCGAACGTTCCATAGGACTGACTGGCCAAGCTTGAAAATAGCAACTACATGTAGACGTGTTGCATGCGTGTGTATGTTGTCGTGAATAGATACCTTTATTTTGTGCTTGCAAATTGTGTGGTAATGCATACTTGCATTAGGCCCATTATAAGTAGTAGTCGTAGTAGTGGTAGTAGCAGTAGTGGTGGTGGTGGTGGTAGTAGTAGTGGTCACAGCAGTTGCTGCTGATTGATATGTGTATTTTCTGCTCATGTCATTGGATTTTTGTTTCATGTTTTTATTCCATTTATATGTAAAGCGCCCTGTAGCCTACATAGTAGGATGGGCGCAATATAAAAATTCCTCATTATTGTTATTATTATTATTAGACCAGACACTAAAGTAAAAATACTGCCAAAATAATATCTCTGTCTCTCTGTCTGTCTGTCTGTCTCTCTCCCCCCCCCCCCCCCCCTCTCTCTCTCTCTCTCTCTCTCTCTCTCTCTCTCTCTCTCTCTCTCTCTCTCTCTCTCTCTCTCTCTCTCTCTCATCTCTTCGAGCCCTCCATGTCAGATAATCCAGTGAGATGTATTCCAGGTTGAGTCCTGTGGGGGACACGTTCAATTCCAAACTGAACTATATAGGAACTTCAGTCTCTGCTTGTCAGCTGTATCTTAGGCAGTTTGTATCTCTGTCTCTTTTTCAGTTTATACCCCTGTCTGTCTCTGTGTCTGATTTCAAAAGTTGAGTCCTCTAGAGAGGCCCTCCATCATGAAGTGAAATGAGACCTAATAATCGAGGGGTGCTTGCCAGAACGGTCTATCTCAAAAGGAATACAGAGCACAGATGGGCAGTTCTGGCATTCACCCCTCGCTATCGTCTCTCTGCTTGTGGGATGTGCCTTACGTAGAGTGTCTATGTCTCTGCCTCTTTCTTCGCTTCTCATTCTGTATGTCTCTGTGAATGTTTGTCTGTCTGTCGGTCGGTCGGTTTCTCTCTCTTCTCTCCCTCTCTCTGTTCCTCTCTTCTCTCCCTCTCTCTCTCCCTCTCTCTCTCCCTCTCTCTGTTCTCTCTATCTCCCCTTTCAAAGTTTAGTCCTCTAGGGGCGGATTCCATCAGAAGTGAAATAATGAAGTAGATGCTGGAACCGCCATAACGCCAGCACCACGCCCATCTCTCCATCATTAAACGCTCGTCTTACTTCCCTTGTTTCCAACCCTCTTCAACACGTGCAGGTTTTAAAGGGGTACCTGACGAATGGGCTTTTGCAAGAAACACATCGAGATCACCAGAAAGACAGCCTTTTCAAGGATATGAACACTCACTTTGCTCTGGTTTCCTATAAATCAAACCGTCAAAACGATTATTCCGCCTCGGCGGAGTTGCTGGAGAAAGAAGCCATTTTGGACGGGGTGGGTGGAGGCCACTCAAGAGTGGCTGAAGCTTTTTCTTCTTTGTAGTGCTGTAAAAGAGGAGCTATTTCCTTTGTTGTGAGCAAAATTCCTTGCGGGAAATGATAAAACTGATCTGGATGTATTTAGTTTGTGTATGAATGCAGTGGGGCTCGAAGGTTAGGGGTGGTTTTGTGTTTTGCAATGCATAGGTTTCACTCGTGGTTGTTGTTTTCACAATGTGCATATTATTTTTTTTCTGTCAGATTTATATTCATGAACATTTTCTTCTGGATTGATAGTCAAACAAGCAATGTATATGATAATGATCACAATATCGACTATTTATGCTTATTCTTACATCACGTGCTATGTTTTGAATTTTCTGTAAGGCTTGTTGTACTTCTTCTCTGTGTAAATAAACACGCATGCTAGCAAACACACACACACACACACACACACACACACACACACACACACACACACACACACATATATGCATACACACGCACACACACATACACATACACACACATGCACGCACACACACACACACGCACACACGCGTGCACACACACACAGTGGATGTTTTACTGTGAAATGTGATCTTATCTGATTTTTGTGTGCATGCTAATAATACGCATAGTGTAGCAAGGCGGGAGGAGGGGGGGGGGGGGGAGGGGAGGGAGGGGGATTCGGAAGGTAGAAGAGGGATGAATAGGGACAGATGAGTCAGTTTGACTATCGCTCATTTGTTTGTTGCAGCAGGGGTGTTTAACCAACGTGAAATGCATGCAGCACATGGGACCTCGGTTTCTACCGTGTCTTCTAAATGAATTAGAAGTGCTTCGTAAAGGGGCTGATCTACTTAATAATAATAATAATAATTGTATTTCATATAGCGCTAAAATCCATACAGTAGTATGCTCGATGCGCTTTACAAAAGCAACATTAAAATCAACATTAAAAACATGCATTGAAATCAACACTTGTCCAAACGCAGCCGTAGGACTACATAACTGTGACATCTGTCAGGCATGATTATGATGAAATACTATTGCTTAAATGCATCTAATGAAATCTTATTACTTTCGTTCACTATTTTTCATACAGACTCCAATGCACGGAAATATTTGATACAGAAATACAGACACCTCATCAGATTCATGTATGATGGACTACAAACATAGTGAAAGAAAGGAATAAGATTTCATTAGCCTCATTTAGTCAGTAGTATTTCATCAGATTCACGCCTCACAAATGTCACAGTTGAATAGTCGTACGATGGATAGGCCCCTTAACGTGTGTGTGTGGAGGGTCAGTACTAAAACAAAGAACAAACAAACAACAACAACAAAAACTAAGTGATTTTGTAATGGCTTCATTTCAGTTTATCAAAATCCATCATGAAATGGCAGTCTATTTCTTTTAAATAAACGAACAATTCACGGTGGTAGGGGGGGTCCATCCAATCCGTTGTTGAAGACGTGTGGCTAACCCCCCAAAGTGATTGCTATCGCTGACAGACGTCATTGCAGAGAGGTCATCGGATTTTTGCACACAATTCAAACTGTCACTTCACAGTCTGCCCTCACCCCCCCCCAGTCCCCCTCTCTCACCCCCCCCCCTTCTTAATAATTCTTTTTACACCCTCTCTGCCATATTTATTTCCCCCCCTCTCTCTCTCTCTCCATTCTCTCTCTCTCTCTCCGTCTGTCTCTCTCTCTCCCCTCCCCCCCCTCTCTCCTTAATTCTCTTTTACACAAAATTAAAACTCGCATTCTCTCTCTCTCTTTCTTTATATATCTTTCTCTGCCATCATCCTCTCTGTTTTTTCCATCTTCCCACTCATCTTCTAACCATCTTATGCAGTCTTCCTCTTCTTCCTCTGATCCGAACCCCTCTAGTCTCTCTCTTTTCTCTCTCCCCAATCTCTCTCTCTCTCTCTCTCTCTCTCTCTCTCTCTCTCTCTCTCTCTCTCTCTCTCTCTCTCTCTCTCTCTCTTTCTTTATATATCTTTCTCTTTCCTCCTTTCTATGTCTGTCTCTGTTTAATTCGGACTCCATCTTCACTGCACTCATCTTACATAACACATCTTATGCAGTCTTCCATTTCTTCTTCCTCTGATCCGAACCCCTTCCATCTTAGTTCCACACTCCTTTTCTCTCTCTCTCTCTCTTTCTCTCTCTCTCTCTCTCTCTCTCTCTCTCTCTCTCTCTCTCTCTCTCTCTCTCTCTCTCTCTCTCTCTCTCCTTTTATCTCTTTCTCTCTCTCTCTCTCTCTCTCTCTCTCTCTCTGTCTCTCTCTCTCTCTCTCTGCACTCTCTCTCATCTCTCTTATCTCTTCCATTTCTTCTTCCTCTCTCTCTCTCTCTCTCTCTCTCTCTCTCTCTCTCTCTCTCTCTCTGTGTCTCTCTCTCTCTCTCTCTCTCTCTCTCTCTCTCTCTCTCTCTCTCTCTCTCTCTCTCTCTCTCTCTCTCTCTCTCTCTCTCTCTCTCTCTCTCTCTCTCTCTCTCTATCTATCTCTCTCTCTCTCTCTCTCTATCTCTCTCTCTCTTAGTTCACATTAGATCACATAATGAAATGAACTTTGATTGCTTTCTTAATAAAGAAATCAATGAAGAAGAAATCAGTAAAGCTATTAGACGTATGGAGAATGGTAAAGCTGGAGGCCTAGACAAAATCCTGGCTGAAATGTTAAAAACTGCTGAACAATCTTTAATCCCTTATTTAAAACACCATTTGAATGCTTTGCTTAATATAAGTTATTTTTCCTTAAAATGGTCTGAGGCTGTAATAGTGCCTCTACACAAAAAGGGAAACATTGAATGTCCTGACAATTATAGAGGGATCTCCCTTACCAGCATAGTTATAGTGTTTACTCACATCATAAACAGCAGACTAACTCAATGGGCAGAACAAAATGATGTAATAACAGAGGCACAGGCAGGATTTAGAAAGGTCCGCTCAACAGTCGACCACATAATTATTCACATTAAATGCAATCAGGAAATATTTGATTAAAAACACAAAGTTATACGTGGCATTTATTGACTTCAAAAAAGCCTATGATACAGTAATTAGAAATGTTTTGAGGTCTGTTTTATTCCGTGCAGGAAATAAAGGAAAATGCTAACTATGATTAAGGCTATGTATTCAACTGTTAAAGCTTGTGTTTTATGTAACGGTGCAAGTGGTTATTCACAGGTTTTTTTAATAATGTTTCTTCTTCTTCTTCTTCTTCTTCTTCTTCTTCTTCTTCTTCTTCTTCTTCTTCTTCTTCTTCTTCTTCTTCTTCTTCTTCTCTCTTGGGGTTCCACGATCATTAAATTGATCATTCTGGCACTCAAAAAGAAGCTAAAACAGGGATGTGTTATTAGCCCAATATTATTCTCTCTGCTTATTAATGACTTAGTTCATGAAATAATTATGAATGGTAAACATAGCGTTTCACTTACAGCAGGCGACATTGAACTCTTTCTACTGTTATTTGCAGACGACCTAACCCTTATAGCATCTACTACAGTTGGTTTACAACATCAGTTTAATATACTTCACAAAGTAACCGAAAGGTTACGTCTAACAGTAAATCTAGCCAAGTCAAAAATAGTTGTTTTTAGGATAGGAGGCTTTCTCCAGTCTAAAGAAAAATGGTTCTTTAATGGCAATGTAATGGACGTTGTTAACTCCTACAAGTATTTATACTTTTTTGACAAGACATAGTTTTAGACATGCTACGGAAGAAGCTAACCTTAGAGGGAAGCAATGCGTGAATGACATTGTATCTATGTTGAAACGTATTTGTTGTAATTCTCCAGATATTTTCTTTAAATTATTTGATGCTCAGGTGGTTCCTTTAGTTCTTTGTGGTTCTGAAATTAGGGTGCACAAAAAGGTCACACTACTTGGGTAACACATGTGAAGAATACATTGTGATCATGGGTTTGAAGAAGTTTGGATCTTTGGTTGTGGAAATGAAATTGAATTTGTGAAAGAGTTGAAATTAAGAATGTTTAGTAATTTTTTGCTATAGTTGGCGAAATCATAGATTCTAGTCCTAGATTATCACAATATGATAAAGTGAAAACCTTGTTCCAAAGAAAAAAAGCATATTAGTATATTGTATGTAGATTATGTTGTAAATGTTAAGGCACAATTTAGAATGGGCGTATCCCAAATAAACGTGCATTATGCACAGATTCGTACTAACAACAGAAAATGCTGCATGTCCTGTGTGTTTAAACATACAGGAAAATGAAATTGATTTCTTGTTCCAATGTCCTTTATATAACCAAATTAGAGAACAACGCCAACTAACTTGCAGGTCTAGTGAATACATAGATGAAAAATTGCTTGGAACTTTTTCATGTGAAGATAAAGATAAACTAGTTTGATGAGCTAATTTTTTGCTTGGTGCCTTTAATTTACGACAGAACTTCATAGACAGCTTCACTTATGAATAATATATATGGCTTCTTATTACAATTGTTCCTTGTGGTAAAAGAGGTAGCGTATTCTATTCTTATTTCTTGTGTAGGTGTTGTCCATTATCTGTTGCATGTTCTTAAAGTTCATTGTGTAAACTCCATGGAAGGGGCTATTAAATGTCCGAGTTCTCTCTCTCTCTCATCTCTCTCTCTCTCTCTCTCTCTCTCTCTCTCTCTCTCTCTCTCTCTCTCTCTCTCTCTCTCTCTCTCTCTCTCTCTCTCTCTCTCTCTCTCTCTCTCTCTCTCTCTCTCTCTCTCTCTCTCTCTCTCTCTCTCTCTCTCAAAACATAAAAATAATAACTGAGTTAGTTATGAACACCCAGACTCTATTAAGAAGACCTCTGGCCTGAATACCAAGCAGTCACTGACTCATACCCAAGGCTTTGCGCTGCCTAAAAACCCAACAACATCGGGTGCAACAGGGGCTGACTCACACGGGCTACTTCAGTCGTACGACTATCCAATTGTGATGACGTCTGTCAGGCACGATTGTGATGAAATACTACTGCCTAAATGAATCCAATGGAATCCTACTGCTTTCGTTCACTATATTCACGTAGAGCCCAGTACACGAATATCTTAAAATGTCTGATACAAGAATAATACACAAATATTTGATCAGATTCGTGTATGGGGGACAACAAACACAGAGAACGAAGGGAGTAGGATTTCATCAGGTTCACTAAACTAAGAAGCAGAAGTTCACGAGAATCATGCCTCACAAATGTAACAGTTGTACGACTGCAGTCGTGTGCGTGAGTCGGCCCCCTGAAGTAATATTGGAATGACAGAGGAGTAATGTTATTGGAATCATATCAAGGGCAATATTGGAATGACAGAGGAGTAATGTTATTGGAATCATATCAAGGGCAATATTGGAATGACAGAGGAGTAATGTTATTGGAATCATATTAAGGGCAATATTGGAATGACCAGAGGAATGTTATTGGAATCATATTAAGGGCAATATTGGAATGACAGAGGAGTAATGCTATTGGAATCATATTAAGGGCAATATTGGAATGACAGAGGAGCAATGTTATTGGAATCATATTAAGGGCAATATTGGAATGACAGAGGAGTAATGTTATTGGAATCATATTAAGGGCAATATTGGAATGACAGAGGAGCAATGTTATTGGAATGACAGAGGAGCAATGTTATTGGAATCATATTAAGGGCAATATTGGAATGACAGAGGAGTAATGTTATTGGAATCATATTAAGGGCAATATTGGAATGACAGAGGAGTAATGTTATTGGAATCATATTAAGGGCAATATTGGAATGACAGAGGAGCAATATTGGAATAATGTTATTGGAATCATATTAAGGGCAATATTGGAATGACAGAGGAGTAATGTTATTGGAATCATATTAAGGGCAATATTGGAATGACAGAGGAGTAATGTTATTGGAATCATATTAAGGGCAATATTGGAATGACAGAGGAGTAATGTTATTGGAATCATATTAAGGGCAATATTGGAATGACAGATGAGTAATGTTATTGGAATCATATTAAGGGCAATATTGGAATGACAGAGGAGTAATGTTATTGGAATCATATTAAGGGCAATATTGGAATGACAGAGGAGTAATGTTATTGGAATCATATTAAGGGCAATATTGGAATGACAGAGGAGTAATGTTATTGGAATCATATTAAGGGCAATATTGGAATGACAGAGGAGTAATGTTATTGGAATCATATTAAGGGCAATATTGGAATGACAGAGGAGTAATGTTATTGGAATCATATTAAGGGCAATATTGGAATGACAGATGAGTAATGTTATTGGAATCATATTAAGGGCAATATTGGAATGACAGATGAGTAATGTTATTGGAATCATATTAAGGGCAATATTGGAATGACAGATGAGTAATGTTATTGGAATCATATTAAGGGCAATATTGGAATGACAGAGGAGTAATGTTATTGGAATCATATTAAGGGCAATATTGGAATGACAGAGGAGTAATGTTATTGGAATCATATTAAGGGCAATATTGGAATGACAGAGGAGTAATGTTATTGGAATCATATTAAGGGCAATATTGGAATGACAGAGGAGTAATGTTATTGGAATCATATTAAGGGCAATATTGGAATGACAGAGGAGTAATGTTATTGGAATCATATTAAGGGCAATATTGGAATGACAGAGGAGTAATGTTATTGGAATCATATTAAGGGCAATATTGGAATGACAGAGGAGTAATGTTATTGGAATCATATTAAGGGCAATATTGGAATGACAGAGGAGTAATGTTATTGGAATCATATTAAGGGCAATATTGGAATGACAGAGGAGTAATGTTATTAGAGTTACATTAAGGGCAATATTGGAATGACAGAGTAATGTTACTGGAATCATATTAAGGGCAATATTGGAATGACAGAGGAGTAATGTTACTGGAATCATATTAAGGGCAATATTGGAATGACAGAGGAATATTGTTATTGGAATCATATCAAGGGCAATATTGGAATGACAGAGGAGTATTGTTATTGGAATCATATCAAGGGTAATATTGGAATGACAGAGGAGTAATGTTATTGGAATCATATCAAGGGCAATATTGGAATGACAGAGGAGTGATGTTATTGGAATCATAAGGGCAATATTGGAATGACAGAGGAGTAATGTTATTGGAATCATATTAAGGGCAATATTGGAATGACAGAGGAGTAATGTTATTGGAATCATATTAAGGGTAATATTGGGTTGACACTGTGATGATTTAGGGGTGACTTTGAGGGCAGTATTAGAGTGGTCCTGGGATGATTTGGGGGTGACTTTGATGGCAGTATTAGAGTGGTCCTGGGATGATTTGGGGGTGACTTTGATGGCAGTATTAGAGTGGTCCTGGGATGATTTGGGGGTGACTTTGGGGGCAGTATTAGAGTGGTCCTGGGATGATTTGGAGGTGAATTTGGGGGCAGTATTAGAGTGGGCCTGGGTTGATTTGGGGGTGACTTTGGGGTCAGTATTAGAGTGGTCCTGGGATGATTTGGGGGTGACTTTGATGGCAGTATTAGAGTGGTCCTGGGATGATTTGGGGGTGACTTTGGGGGCAGTATTAGAGTGGTCCTGGGATGATTTGGGGGCAGTATTAGAGTGGTCCTGGGATGATTTGGGGGTGACTTTGGGGGCAGTATTAGAGTGGGCCTGGGTTGATTTGGGGGTGACTTTGGGGGCAGTATTAGAGTGGTCCTGGGATGATTTGGGGGTGACTTTGGGGGCAGTATTAGAGTGGGCCTGGGTTGATTTGGGGGTGACTTTGGGGGCAGTATACTTGCGCTGCTAGCAGATTGTTACACTGAAGAAATGGACCCCTAGACTAATTGTATACTTTTATGCGATCACTTCCTTGCAGTTCTTTTCATTGAGTGTAAGAACGTAAAACGTAACACTTCTACTTCTTGTATTGAGCTGTCTGTAGGCTGCACGTGCGTCGGAGAACACGCATCAACAGGCAATACGCGGGAAGGCGAACTGTGTATAGGTGAAACGTGACGCACCGATTCCTTGTAAGGAGTTGAGGACCAAAACACCTGATTGAAGGGGCTTATTTTCTGAAGACCTGTAGTTGTCCAGCTCGCCATCGAGGTTCTTTGCACCCCAAACGCGGGCAGGCGAACTGTGTTTAGGTGAAACGTGGCGCAGATTCTACCCTCCTGCCCCATTAGCCCGCTGTGCTGTGCTGTGCTGTGCTGTGCTGTCCCCTTGGCTGGTCTTCGTCTTGTGAGTGTCGCCAGTGTCTGCCCCCCCCCCCCTCCCCCCCCCCATCTGGAAGATGGATGGACATGTGCACCCTAATATAACCTCTGCCTTCTTCCGGGAATGGAGGGGGTGGGGTGAGAGTGGGAGTGTGGCAACTGGGGGTTGAAGGAGAGAGAAATGACTTTGGGGGTAGATGGGAAGAGGGGGGGGGGGGGGGGGGGGGGTAGGGAGAAGGAAAAGGCAAACGGAAAGAAGGATGGAAGCTTGTGTATGTGTGTGTGTGTGTGTGTGTGCGCGCACGCGCGCGTGTGTGAGTGCATATCCGCGTGAGTGTGTGTGTTTGTGTTCTTGCGTGAGTGTGTGCATACGCGCGTGCGTGTGCCTGTGTTATATAGGCCTATGTGCACGCGCACATGTATATATAATATGCCCCTTCCCTTTCTATCTGTCAAGATACCCCCCCCCCCCCCCTCTCTCTCTCTTTCTTTTATGCGCACAGTCAAACGCAGGCGCATGCGTGCATGAGTCACGCATCCCATTTCTACCATAACCCTCCTCCCCCCCCAATCTCTGTAATTCAGCCATGTCTCATCAATGCCCTCATCATTTTCTGGCTGTCAACCAGATTTGCCCATGGACTGTCACCCCGTGGGAAATGGAGGGGGAGGGGGAAGAACAACGAATGAACGGGACGGGGTGGGGGGTTGTAGGGGTGGGGTGGGGGTGGGGGGCAGATTAGCTTTATCTGTAGCACGTCATCTTTATCAATGTCGGTTTTCGGTACCAATGTTTCATTAATTTTGCTAAGGCTCTTCCTCTTCGTCGTCGATCGCTGTTTTTTCCCATATGAGCGCAGATGCGTCATGCTGTCGTTCTGCGCCTAAGAAATAGCCGGCCCAGCATAGGGTCCCAAACAGCGTACTACATTTATTTAGAGGGCTTGCATTTTAAGTCATTATCTTTCGCTATTCAAAGTAAAAAATGAACGACTTCAACGATGTACTGTGCTCTCTCTCTCTCTCTCTCTCTCTCTCTCTCTCCTCTCTCTCTCTCTCTCTCTCTCTCTCTCTCTCTCTCTCTCTCTCTCTCTCTCTCTCTCTCTCTCTCTCTCTCTCTCTCTCTCACACACACACACTCTCTCTCTCTTTATCTCTCTCTCTCTCTCTCTCTCTCCTCTCTCTCTCTCTCTTTCTCTCTCACACTACACTCTCTCTCTCTCTTTATCTCTCTCTCCCCCCCTCTCTCTCTCTCACTCTCTCTCTTTCTCTTTCTCTCTCTCACACACACACACTCTCTCTCTCTCTCTCTCTCTCTCTCTCCTCTCTCTCTCTCTTTCTCTCTCTCTCTCTCTCTCTCACACACACACACTCTCTCTCTCTCTCTCTCTCTCTCTCTCTCTCTCTCTCTCTCTCTCTCTCTCTCTCTCTCTCACACACACACACACACTCTCAATCTCTCTCTAACATACTTTCCAACAAGTGGATAGCTCCCTATAAAATCAGCGTGCTCCCATCATCAAGAGGGACCGCTTCGCCGATTGTAGAGCGCCACATAATGTTGTCTTCTTATATAGCTTATTTCATGGTCCATTTACTCGTTTTTGTAATGAAAAATACAATTTTCTGTTGTTGTAGATGGAAAAGGCATTTATATGTGTCATGCTACATTGCCCTTGTTAATTAAAGGCTGAAATATGATCAGGAACTAAGTTTGTAGACAAGACAGAATTAAGCTGGAAATCCACGACGGCAAAAACACCACGGTACCGGCCACGGCAAAGGCAACCATTCTGCCGTGTCAATCGCTCACACTAAATTTCTACTGCTTGAATCCTTAGTCACGAAACGGCAACGGCAAGTCACCGGTACCGTCGACGGTACCGTCACGGCAGGGAGGTTTCGAAGAATGTAGCGAATTCTGCCGGTACCGTCCACGGAATAGAGACGGCACAGTGAAATCTGAGAAGAAAAATGCCTCCGTCAGCTATGGAAATGAGGGGTTTGGGTCAAGGTCATCACGTTAACCTACGTGCACCTACATTTTTCTGTCATTGTCTGACCTAAAGAAAATGCCAGCGCATCAAGACAAGCCCCCCACCCCCCTTTTTTTCGTTTAAAAAAATAAAATCTGCCAGTCTCAACTCCCTTTTTCAGTCTTCTTATCTTCATACGCACATTTGCGAGAGTGCGTGTGCGTGTGCGTGTGCGTGTGCGTGTGCGTGTGCGTGCGTGCGCGCCAGTGTGTGTGTGTATGTGCGCGCGCGCATGTGTGTGAGTTGTGTGTATGTCAAGTCACATCAAGTCAAGTGAACATTATATTTATTGAGCATAAAGAAATAAGCTTTGACAGTTTTTTTGTACATTCTGTTGTTGCCTGTCTGTCGTTTCTGACAATGACTGCCAGATTCAGAGAGGACAGCTGCTATTCCGGCGGGCTGGGCTACAATTGGTTTATAATTGAGAAGCCTTGCCCAGAATACATACCCACTCTCTCGGCCAAAGGGATTTGAGGACGCCAGTTGGCGCTAGGGAAGGCCCCCAAAGGCCAACCAATCCCACTGGCTGCAGCACTAGACCCAGTGCAAATGCCCCACGAAAGACTAAGCTGTACCATGATGTTCCAATACTGAACTGCACCTTGATATTCCAATACTGTATAATATCATGTATAGTACAGCTCTCATTTACTATTGGCTCTTTCTGCAGGCTGATGTCAACCAGTGATAAACAAACCCTGTTACCTTCTATGCTCATGATATAAAACCGAAACTAGAAAAGCATGGAAACTGAAAAATAAATTAAAACATAAAGCAATAAAACAAACAAACAAGTGCAACGCCGAGCGGCTGCAAAGTCCCCTCGCAGCATCGCCGAGCTACTCCGAAATCGGAATGTGTCGGCTGTACACATACATAAAAACGCATCAAAACAGCACGTAACTACATAAAAACGCATCAAAACAGCACGTAACTGAATAGTTTTTTTTATATATAGCCTTGGGGTTCGGACCCGTGATTTGAGCGCGCGCGATCATGCGCACACGAGCGCACAGAAAAATTCATGACAACCGTGTTATAGACCATTCATCAAGAAATGTTGTGAAAAAAACTGCATTGAAATACATGCAAAACTTCGCGAGATATTAGCGATTATGTGTTTTGGGGTTTGAACCCCGTAACTGGCGCGTCCTTGACCTTGATGTAAAACTAAATACATCAGCTTGCCTCTTGGCAAACTAGTATACCAAATTTGATGATGATAGACTGAATAGTTTTTGAGAAAAACGGACGAATAGCCGGACGGACACCGGACGGACGGACGGACGGACGGACACCGGACGGACCAGACAGAAACAATAGTTCGGGGACTAAAAAAACAAATGTCACTGTACCTACTAAGATTCACATTAACTACTAGTTCGTGTGTGTGTGTGTGTGTGTGTGTGTGTGTGTGTGTGTGTGTGTGTGTGTGTGTGTGTGTGTGTGTGTGTGTGTGTGTGTGTGCGTGCGTGCGTGCGTGCGTGCGCGCGCGTGCGTGCGTGTGTGTGTGCGTGCGTGCGTGCGTGCGTGCGTGTGTGCGCGCACGCGTGTGTGTATGAATGTGTTTGTGTGTAAGTATTGTCTAGACAATTACTTGCACCAGCGAACTGAATGCATTCAGTTCCACGATCTGTGCTGTTGTTTTTCTGCTTCTCTTTTCGATATTTCATCAACAAAAGAACAAAAAGCACCTGATTATCAGCATGTTTGGATAGGTAGGGCGCCATGTCTTTCAAACAGAAAAGGTTCCGTACCGTTTGCATGGATTCAAAACTTCGGGCTTCGTGACGGAACCTAGGACGACAACGACAAAAACCCTGCCGTGCCGTCCCCATGGATTTCCAGCTTTACAAGCCTTCTGCCTTCTCTGCCTGTGTCTCTCTCTGTGTCTCTGTCTCTCTGTGTCTCTTTCTGTCTCTCTTTGTGTGTATGTATGTGCGCGCGTGTGTGTATCTGTGCGTGTGTGTGTGTCTGCGCGTGTGTGTGTCTGTGCGCGTGTGTGTGTCTGTGCGTGTGTGTGTCTGTGCGTGTGTGTGTGTCTGTGCGTGTGTGCGCGCGCGTGTATGTGTGTGTGTGTGTGTGCACCAGTTCACCTCCATACATTACTGTATATGTTTTCCCCATTCGTTTGATAAAAGACCTCTGAAATCTGTATCGCCATCGACAGCTTCGTAAATCTCTTTCTCTCTATCTCTCTCTGTCTCTTTATCTCTCTCTGTCTCTCTCTGTCTCTCTCTCTCTCTCTCTCTCTCTCTCTCTCTCTCTCTCTCTCTCTCTCTCTCTCTCTCTCTCTCTCTCTCTCTCTCTCTCTCTCTCTCTCTCTCTCTCTCTCTCTCTCTCTCTCTCTCTCCCTGTGTGTGTGTGTGTCTCTCTCTCTCTCTGTATGTCTGTCCTTTTTCCGACTCTGTCTACGTCTCTCTCTTTTCTGTCTCACTTTATCACTCTCATACTCATGAGTTCTCTCTTTCTCGGTGTTTCTCTTTGTGTGTGTGATTTGCTGTCTCACTTTATCACTCTCATACTCATGAGTTCTCTCTTTCTCGGTGTTTCTCTTTGTGTGTGTGATTTGCTGTCTCACTTTATCACTCTCATACTCATGAGTTCTCTCTTTCTCGGTGTTTCTCTTTGTGTGTGTGATTTGCTGTCTCACTTTATCACTCTCATACTCATGAGTTCTCTCTTTCTCGGTGTTTCTCTCTGGCCGGGTTTGCATTGTCACAATGCGTTGCTGCCGCTCGCGATGCCCTTGTTTATTTCTTTGTTTGGTCGGTTGGTTTCTGTTTTGCTTGTTCTTATTACTGATGTTGATGTTCTGCGTACCGTGTCATTGTTATATTACTGTGGCACTGTAGTAGTGGTAGTGGTAGTGGTAGTAGTAGTGATGGTGGTGGTGGTGGAGGTAGTAGTAGTAGTAGTAGTAGTAGTAGTAGTGGTGGTGGTGGTGGTGTGGTGGCGATGGTGGTGATGGTGGTAGTAACAGTAATAGTAGTAGGAGTAGTAATGGTAGTAGAAGAAGTAAATTGTAATGAAAGAGGTGATTTCCATTTATTTATTAATTTTGCTTGTTTGTTTATTCGGTTGGTTAGTTCTCTATTCTGTTTGTTTTTACTGCTGATGTTGATGCTCTGCCTACCATGTCGTTGCTATATTACTGTTAATCAGTCGCTGTTGTTTCTGCTGGCGATTTTCCCGTGTCTCAATGTTCATTTATAGTATTAGTTATGAACTGCATGCTTAGAACCAAGGACAGAATGGAAGACTAGGCACAGCCTAAATTCTTATCCTTGTAAAATAAAGTATCAGAAGTATGAAGTCTGAAGTCTCCCTCTCTCCCTTTCTCTGTCTCCCTATCGCCCTGTCGTTTTATGTGTCTCTCTCCCTGTGTGTTTCATTTCCCTCTGACTACTGTGTCAGTGTGTCTCTCTCCCTGTGTGTTTCATTCCCCTCTGACTACTGTGTCAGTGTGTCTCTCTCCCTGTGTGTTTCATTTCCCTCTGACTACTGTGTCAGTGTGTCTCTTTCCCTGTGTGTTTCATTTCCCCTGTGACTACTGTGTCAGTGTGTCTCTTTCCCTGTGTGTTTCATTTCCCCTGTGACTACTGTGTCAGTGTGTCTCTCTCCCTGTGTGTTTCATTCCCCTCTGACTACTGTGTCAGTGTGTCTCTTTCCCTGTGTGTTTCATTCCCCTCTGACTACTGTGTCAGTGTGTCTCTCTCCCTGTGTGTTTCATTCCCCTCTGACTACTGTGTCAGTGTGTCTCTTTCCCTGTGTGTTTCATTTCCCTCTGACTACTGTGTCAGTGTGTCTCTCTCCCTGTGTGTTTCATTCCCCTCTGACTACTGTGTCAGTGTGTCTCTTTCCCTGTGTGTTTCATTTCCCTCTGACTACTGTGTCAGTGTGTCTCTTTCCCTGTGTGTTTCATTTCCCCTCTGACTACTGTGTCAGTGTGTCTCTTTCCCTGTGTGTTTCATTCCCCCTCTGACTACTGTGTCAGTGTGTCTCTTTCCCTGTGTGTTTCATTCCCCCTCTGACTACTGTGTCAGTGTGTCTCTTTCCCTGTGTGTTTCATTTCCCTCTGACTACTGTGTCAGTGTGTCTCTTTCCCAGTGTGTTTCATTCCCCCTCTGACTACTGTGTCAGTGTGTCTCTTTCCCTGTGTGTTTCATTTCCCCTCTGACTACTGTGTCAGTGTGTCTCTCTCCCTGTGTGTTTCATTCCCCTCTGACTACTGTGTCAGTGTGTCTCTCTCCCTGTGTGTTTCATTTCCCCTGTGACTACTGTGTCAGTGTGTCTCTTTCCCTGTGTGTTTCATTTCCCCTCTGACTACTGTGTCAGTGTGTCTCTCTCCCTGTGTGTTTCATTTCCCTCTGACTACTGTGTCAGTGTGTCTCTTTCCCTGTGTGTTTCATTTCCCCTCTGACTACTGTGTCAGTGTGTCTCTCTCCCTGTGTGTTTCATTTCCCCTCTGACTACTGTGTCAGTGTGTCTCTTTCCCTGTGTGTTTCATTTCCCCTCTGACTACTGTGTCAGTGTGTCTCTCTCCCTGTGTGTTTCATTTCCCCTGTGACTACTGTGTCAGTGTGTCTCTCTCCCTGTGTGTTTCATTCCCCTCTGACTACTGTGTCAGTGTGTCTCTCTCCCTGTGTGTTTCATTCCCCTCTGACTACTGTGTCAGTGTGTCTCTCTCCCTGTGTGTTTCATTTCCCCTCTGACTACTGTGTCAGTGTGTCTCTCTCCCTGTGTGTTTCATTCCCCTCTGACTACTGTGTCAGTGTGTCTCTCTCCCTGTGTGTT
>CM065685.1:64181525-64184025 GCA_017654935.2 Phymorhynchus buccinoides
CCTAAAGTTGCTCCTTCTTCGTCAGGACTGCCACGGAGTGGAACCAACTGAGTGAGGCTACTGTCAGCGCTGACCAGATCACCATTTGAGCCTGCATCCACTGACCACTAGATTATTAGGTGTTTTTGTTGTTTTGTTTTTGTTGTTGCTTGCTTCTGGAAGTGGGGCCTGGGCCCTTCCGGCTGAACTGGGGGGTTTAATGGTCTTAACCCAGGGTAAGCAGTAGGTCTTTCTCCTTTCTATTTTTTTCTTTTAATTCTAATAGGGAATGCTCCCTCCTAGTTCCGTCGCGTCTATCGTCAGAAGTGGCGTCTGCGATGTATAATTCCAGATCCAGTTGCATCCGTGTTATCAGTCTTGTACATTTTGGACCGAAAAGAGGAAAGGAAAGTAGTCACAGATTATCTTTTAAATTAGAGGCTTGCATTCCAAGTGTGGATTTTCACACAATTAAAAACAAATCAATTCAATTTCCAGAAAGCAAAGTCTGTAACTTTCCCTCAGTGCCGAAGAATCAAACAAGGCTTCTCAAATAAAAATGTATTGCTTTGTTCGGCTAAACGGAAGCAGACGACACTTGCAGGCTTCAATTGAACACAAACAACATTCAGTACTTGCTTACGTATCTGTATGTTCTCACTAGCCTTTGTTCTCTTCACGATGCACACACCAAGCTCTTCAGTTGCCGCAACAATTAATACAAATCAATATGCTTAGCTAAATTGGCCGACACAAGTTTGTCAACATTTGCAAGACTTCTTCGTCTGCAACCAAGCTGATTTGGCTATGAAAGCTGTAAGCCGATTGGCTGATATTAACCTTTGAGAATAGGTCAGCCAATCGTTATAAGTGTTATTTTTTGTCTATTAAACCGAGCCTCTACTCATTCTCACTACCCCTTTCTTTTCCGAGATTACTGAAAATAAACTGCTTTTTATTATTTCAGTCTGAAACAATTGGTGCGTGCACCCAAATGCAGCAAGCGCGAACAATTTCAACTGTTGTATGACCCTTCTCTGCGCACGTGCACATTTTGTGTTTGTGCATGCTGTTCTTCAATTTCACGTGTGTTAGAGAGAGAGAGAGAGAGAGAGAGAGAGAGAGAGAGAGAGAGAGAGAGAGAGAGAGAGAGAGAGAGAGAGAGAGAGAGAGAGAGAGAGAGAGAGGTCACCCGCGTCATTAATAGAAAAGCAACATGCATTATAGACTCACAAACACATGCGCACACACACGCGCACATACACACACACACATCCACCCAACCACTCACACCCACTCACCCCTCGCACACACATACACACTCCAAACCACAACACTCACCAACTACATAATATTTTTTTATTTTTATTATTATTATTTTTCATATTATTTCCTGTTGTCATTAATAATGATATGCTATACATGTAATACACTACAATGATGAAGAATCACATGACAACCACATATTAACACACACATTCCACATCATGATGTAAACCATTTCATCCTCATCTCGAAACACATTGGAAAGAAAATCAACATGGCATAAAACAGAGTCCAGTGCGAGTCTTCAGAATTGACGGATCCAGTAAGACAAGTATTCTAAGTATAAAACAAAATCGCTCTTCGTGAAGTAAACAGGGCGTGTAACCACGAGTGCGTCTTAGACAGTCACCACGGGTAGTAGTATGTAAATTAGACTAAACTCCAAAACGATTGGCTGCTCAGCCTAATTTACACACTACTACCCGTGTTGACTGCCCAAGACGCACTCATGATTACACACCCAGTTTCTTTTCATACGTAAAAAGAGAAGAAAAAACAAAGATATGAAGCAAATGAACAGGCCCTATAGTCATCAATACGAATTAGACAGTCAACACGGGGAATAGAATGTAAACTAGACTAAACTCCCCAAACGATTGTTTGTTAAGCCTAATTCACATACTAATCCCCGTTTAGAATGTCTAAGACGCACGCATGACTACAGGGCCCGATCTATGGGAATTATTAACAAATAAAGCAGCATACTAACAAACAAAGGGAACAAACCAATCTGTAAGCCGTACGAACAGTTGTCTTTGAGAAACAATATTGTCCTAAATAAAAACGTCCCCCTGATAAGCAGGCCTATCTATAATTATAGGTTCGTAGCTGAACGCTGTCATTCCCATAAAGCAAACTAGGGGCTATGTTTAACCCTTTCACCGCCAATGTCGCATTTTAGCACCACACTGATTTAACACCCATGCTACTAAAAGGCATAAAAGTTGGATCAGTTATCCAATATCCTTATGATGTTAATTTTAGGACATAAGGAAAGGGTTTATTTGACGCATGTCATTGGGGGATTCACAGTACTGCAGATGCCAACTTTTCTTTACCTAGGTAAGTTTGAGAGAACATTTTGGATGACAAATGGCTGGCGGCGAAAGGGTTAATGAAACTATATTAATTCAATTCGTCGTTTAGCTGCTGATATACAAATGATAAAGCGAAAAAAGGCTATTCATTCTTAAGG
>CM065685.1:64189025-64201525 GCA_017654935.2 Phymorhynchus buccinoides
TAGTAGGTCTTACTTTCTTCTTCTACCATTTTGTATGAAGTATAACACCCTCCCAGTTCTGCTGCGACTATTCTCTAATGCATCGATCCACTTACCGAGCCATAAACACAAATAATATTAATGAGGTGGGCAACCTTAAACCTATTGTGGAAAAGTCAGGAAATCGTCGTTGGCACTGCAGCCTCCTGGCCAAATTAGCCGGCACACATGTAGTGTAGACACCCCCTCATGTTTACCACTCTCAATCTCAAAGTCTGTCCAAAGAACAACGTAGCCAATCAGTCCCCTGGTTGTCTGTGCTGGAATCTTCCAGAGGCGCTCCTTTTGCTGGCTAAAAGTTGTCGGAGGTTTTGTTCAAATCGACAATCGCTCGAAACATGTTCTGATAATTAGAAGGATTTGTGACAGTCTATGTTCATTAGTCTTGACATCGCGCACCACATTTGAAATCTACATTTCTGACCGTTAATCTTTGCTTGAAGTCCAGACTTTGGTTTACATTTAGTTCATGCATTCCATTCCTGAAACCCATTGCCCTAATGAGCATTGCCCATTGCCCTAATGAGCATTGCCCATTGCCCTAATGAGCATTGCCCATTGCCCTAATGAGCATTGCCCATTGCCCTAATGAGCATTGCCCATTGCCCTAATGAGCATTGCCCATTGCCCTAATGAGCATTGCCCATTGCCCTAATGAGCATTGCCCATTGCCCTAATGAGCATTGCCCATTGCCCTAATGAGCATTGCCCATTGCCCTAATGAGCATTGCCCATTGCCCTAATGAGCATTGCCCATTGCCCTAATGAGCATTGCCCATTGCCCTAATGAGCATTGCCCATTGCCCTAATGAGCATTGCCCATTGCCCTAATGAGCATTGCCCATTGCCCTAATGAGCATTGCCCATTGCCCTAATGAGCATTGCCCATTGCCCTAATGAGCATTGCCCATTGCCCTAATGAGCATTGCCCATTGCCCTAATGAGCATTGCCCATTGCCCTAATGAGCATTGCCCATTGCCCTAATGAGCATTGCCCATTGCCCTAATGAGCATTGCCCATTGCCTCTAAGAACAAAGAAGCCGAGACAGCCACACTGCAGTTGGTGGCTATGAGAATGAAACAAAAACCCACAACAAAACCAAAACAACACACTGCTACATAACACCATCAGTCATTAACTGGACAGGTAATGGCACTGGCACGAAAAGGTTAACTGAGAGAGAGAGAGAGAGAGAGAGAGAGAGAGAGAGAGAGAGGAGGAGAGAGAGAGAGAGAGAGAGAGAGGGGAGGGGGGGGGGGGATAAAGCATATTAAAATATTTTTGTGGGAAATGCTGAGGGAAGGGCTGATGGGGGGGGGGTGGGGGGTGGGGGGGGGGGGGTGTATCTGGGAGCAACTAATACAGTAAACCTTTTGTAGAGAAAGAATCATTGTGGGGGCGGGGTGAGGGCTAAAATTGAGGTGATGTACACAGAATGTTTCAGAAACAAAAAATCAATAATTTTCTATACATCCATTTAATCAATCTAACGGTCAGCAATGGTGATGAAAAAAGCTACCAGTGAACTCATATTAACAACAGATGATCTTGTGCGATAACAAAAAATAAGCATAAAAGTAGCCGGGACAACAAAAACATAAAACGCCCCCCCCATAAAAAATGAAGAAGCTGATTAAAATGACAACAGAAATGTACAATAATGATATCCATTTATATCGTAATCCAACCAACACACTGTAAGCAGTCTATGCTAGTACTAAAGCACCCTAATCAACGAATGAAAACAAACAACAATTGAGATCTCCATCTGATGCGAAACAAGGATGTGTAAACAGGCGAATTTTGAGGGGATGATCGAAAACTTGTTGATGGAATAATGTCAATTCGAACATGTAATCGCTGCCCTTAGGTTCAATTTTGTTTTTTCATGGCCAAAAGTTCCATTTTAGCCACAGTATTTCCTCCTCCTCGTCACTTTCTTTTCCTAAACTTTCTTCACTATCACTTACAACATAAAACTTATCCGAAATCTTATTTCCTTTTTGTTGGTAAAAACTACTGAAACCAACATCCTAAATCTAAGATGTCTTTACTTCTGGTGTCCAGCTCTCCGATGAGTTTCTCTTCGCACTATTCTATTACATTGCATAAAAGGAGTTCAGGTTTGGAACGATATCTTGGGGGTTGGGGGGAGGTGTTCCTCTCCTATGACCTTCTGGCTTACATCCAAATTAGAAGGAATAGAAGGCTAAAATGGAGTTTTCACTTTCTCCCATCACCTCTTTCTCTCTTCCCATCTCTTCCCTGCCTTTCTTTCTCTCCATCCTCGCTTTCCACCCCTTCCTGTGTCAACCATCTCATTTGCGTCAATTGCTCTCTCTCTCTCTCTCTCTCTCTCTCTCTCTCTCTCTCTCTCTCTCTCTCTCTCTCTCTCTCTCTCTCTCTCTCTCTCTCTCTCAAACACCAAGCACGTGTCAGTCAATCTGTCATAATACCACACCTTTGATTTTAAATCTTTCAGTTTCACTCTTCTCAAGAATACATTGTTTAATTTTGTACACCTCACGTATTTGCTTCAATCTTTACAACTACACGCATATCACACATTTGCTGCTTTTTAAAAAAAGTAAAGTCTACATATTTTATTACTCTCTCTCTCTCTCTCTCTCTCTCTCTCTCTCTCTCTCTCTCTCTCTCTCTCTCTCTCTCTGTGTGTGTGGCATATTTTGGTTCAATCTTTAAACGAACGCCCCCCCACAATATTACCCTGGATATTTTGTACATGCATCCCCCTCATTCATATTCAGAATGAAATAACCGAAAACATTTACAAACATATTTTGTTCCTATCAGCTCAAACAAAAGCACACACACAAAAAAGCAAGATCATGTCATGATTCTTTTATTTCTAAACTGTTACCGATTTTAAAAAGGTCAATCCCCAAAGAACTATGATTGATATTTCTGACAAATTCCCTTTGTCCTTCCCATGGCACTCAAAGCTTATGCGCACAACCGACAGCGCACATACACGCACAGCCGACAGCGCACATACACGCACGCAAGCACGCGCACATACACGCACAGCCGACAGCGCACATACACGCACAGCCGACAGCGCACATACACGCACAGCCGACAGCGCACATACACGCACAGCCGACAGCGCACATACACGCACAGCCGACAGCGCACATACACGCACAGCCGACAGCGCACATACACGCACGCAAACACGCGCACATATTCGTACACAAACACACAAATTCCGAATCTCAGATTATTCCAATAGTTGCACATTATTAATAGTATTGATATCTACACATGTAAGTAAAATAATATTTGTACAACACACACACACGCCCCCCCCCCCCCCCCCCCCCCCCCACACACACGTACACACACGCATGCACGCACACGCACACACACACACACACACTCTCTCTCTCTCTCTCTCTCTCTCTCTCTCTCTCTCTCTCATATACACTGCTATTCACAACAAAATCAACACAATAACAGAAAAAACTACAATAAATGCAGTACACAAGTATATTACCTCGCATATACAAATGTCTATATACTCTTGAGGGTTATACTTTTCCCTTTACATATTGGAAGCCAGTCTCTATGTATATGTAATGAGTCAACAACAACAACAATAAAAACGTCTGTTAAAATTCAGTTCCATCTGAAGCACAACCATGTGAGCCTAATTTGTTTTTATTCACAAATGTATTCCATAGTCTTCTTCTGTCTTATTTCTGCAAGACATTCTTGAAGTCCAGAACCACCTTTCTGCAGAAAAACACACACGCACAGCCCGTCACGGGCATCTCTTGACTAAATCTTCTCACAACTTACTGAATATGTGCAGACTGGCACACATTTAGGAACCCCCAACCGCTAGTTGGTCCTTGAATTTATGAAGATCGGAATTTTCATATAAAATGTTTCAGTCGTGTTTGTGTCTTTTTGCACATGCGCACATCTCCAGTGACGTAATAGTAGATTTAGTAGACGCCACATGTGTTATTGTGACACGTTACACGGGTCATCTAATAACACACGTGTTGATTCACAAGTCTTTTCAACACGCTACACACCGAAATAACACACGTGTTGATTCACAAAAGTCAGTTACTAAACACACGAAGATTTTCTTCGTGTCTTTTTCTACTGGCACCTTAGTTCAGATGGGATTGGGGGGGAAAGAAAGAACGAAGAAGAAATACAAGAAGAAACGTAAAACAAACAAAGTTACGATGCTTGATCCAAGAATTAATGTAGTCAAGTGTATTGACGTCATATTTACAAACAAAAAACCAACAACACACGAAGGATTGTTAAGGGGGATATACAAAAATACGGGGATAAGGTGGGTGGGTGGGTGGGTGGTGGCAATGAATTTTTGTTTAATAAAAATAAAAGGCCGGTAGGATATGAGGGGAGTTGGGGGGGGGGGGGGGGGGGGGGGGGATTTATGGTACAGAAATGTATACTCCTATTTTTGTATCGGCTATAAAATGATATATGAATTCATCATACAAAGCAATATTCACAAGAATCATCATAATAGCGAACACTTTGATACTGTTTTTATGAATATATGGATCGCGTTCATTATTTTGTAAACAACAACAACAACACTGCATTTCTTGAACGATAACTGTTGATGATGACGATGATGATGACGATGATGTTGATGATGACGATGATGATGACGGCGATGATGACAATATTCTCTGTTACTGATGATGATGATGATGAAGCAGGTGATGTGCACAGTGCTTTTCTTTCTGTCTCAAGTAGTCGTCATAATATTTTGTGGCAAACTTCAGGTGCAAAGAATAACAGGTGGTTACAGTATATACTGATTTCCACAAAAAACGCAAAAAATAATCAAAAACACTAAAACTCCATGATCAATGCAATACTCAACAACACAGGCAGACTGAATCTCTCGTCCACCACTATGCAGGACTTTATAGTTTTACTTTTTTTGCGTTTTTTTTTTATGGGAGTCAGTATATGTTTGTGGGATGCACACATGGAAACGTGGGGTGTATAGAGGAAGGTGGGGTAAACGGTAGACACAACCATGAAACTCCTCTGCCGTGTTTGGAATGTCGTCGTCGTCGTTGAACAAGGAAACGGGAATATGTACACTACTCATAGAAAGTTAAGGACCAATTCTTGTAAACTTGTACTTTAAACACACCCTCATGCTTACGACCCTCAATCTCAAATACAGTATACAGCTTCTTTCAGTTTTAAGAAAATAATCATAGGCTGACCCTAACCCTATCCCTTTTCCGAGAATGGCTAAATGTTGCTTCTCAATGAAAATGTTCAATGTTCCATGTATATAAAGTACAATATAGCCTCACTGCTTTGCAAGTGCGTCAATGGAAGATGGATGAAGCAAACCACGTTACACATTGAAGATACAGTGGGGCAGCGAGGATACAACACTGATGGGACAAACTGTCCTGAAAGAAGAAAACCAATAAGATAAAGTGTCCTGGCTCTTGCAGAAATCCATAGGACAAACTGTCCTGAAAGAAGAAAACCAATAGACAAAATGTCCTGGCTCTTGCAGAAATCCATAGGACAAAGTCCTCCAGTGTTAAATTCCGATGGTACATTTGACCTGACAGGGGGAACAATAGGACATTTTCAATTTAAATAGGACTATGTCCTTAGGACATCACTGAAGATGTTTAATGCGTTTATTATCCCACAAAAGTCTGAAATTTCATTACATTCATTTCATTAGTTTAGAAGCAACAACTGTACAATGCCACAAATAAAGAAGCGATACTTAACTTTTGTTGTGCAGTATACATACACCAGGAGAGAAGGGAAGGGGAAAAGGCAGGGGAAATAAGGGAGTGAGAGGGGAGGTAAAAGGGAAAAGACGGAAGGTGTGGGGTGGGGGCATACACACTTGTGACCCCAAAACACATTGGGTGTGATTTCAACATTACAATTCTCACTGCATCAAATAAAGGTTCAGTTCATTTCATTTCAACTATTTTGTTTATCACACACACAAAAAGAAGAGAAAAAAACCATGAACAAAAGGACATTGAACAAATTGCAACAAAAAGATAACACTGGGACTGTAGTTGTTTTGTTGTTGATATGGGACCTTGTCAAAAGATGTGTGTGTGTGTGTGTGTGTGTGTGTGTGTGTGTGTGTGTGTGTGTGTGTGTGTGTGTGTGTGCATGTGTGTGCGCGTGCGTGCGTGCGTGCGCGCGCGTGTGTGTGCATGTGTGTGTGCCTGTGCGTGTATGCATACATGTTGTCATACACACTAATCACAAACTATTTCGCGTCTCTGCACATCATACGAAAATTTTAACGTTGACATATTTTTGTAATTAATGACATGACACTCCAGTAGAAACGTTCTTGCTTTGAGCTGGTTTGATGACATCAGTCCAAGGTGAAACAGCCACAGCACAATGTCATCTAGACTTCTTTGTCCAGTCTTTTCTGTCTTTCTTGTCCTGTTTTCCTCTCTTTCTGTTTCGTTCTTTTTTCTTTTTGTTAGTGATTTGTATGAGGCCTGTATATTATGCTGCAATTGCTGATAAAAAAAATTGTTTAGTTTTTTTCTTCTCCCATTGTTTCGTTGCGTTTATAAACCACTGTATTTTTGTCCTTAAAACTATTTTGACTGCGGGAATAACAGAGTATTTTTTGTGTAACACCATCACGGCTTTTCCGCATATAGTGCAACATTTTCTTTTTTTTTCTGTGAATTTAATATTATTTTGTATTTTTTTTGGTATTGCGAAGGTCAGTATAACATCCACAATAAATTTCTTTTTGTTTTGTTTTGATTATAGTAGTATATGATAAGAAGCACATCTATTTGACAAGGGAAAACAAAACATGAAACCGATTATCTCAGAGAACTTCAAAGTGTTCCTGACGCAAATAATGTTTTTTCTTAACAGTTTGTACTGTATTGATTAATAATCACCATATTCACAACGCTTCAACAGTCTGACATCAAACACATCAGCAACACAACGAAAAGCATTTTGGTCACTTTTCCATTTCTGATTCAACTCCCACCTTTCTCGAAAATCGAAAACCGCATGTCTTATATCTCACAACACAATTGCTTTAAGGCAGTTCGAATTGCGACGAAAAACTTGACGAAACATTAGCACTCAAGAAGTAGATGCCATACTGCAGATGTACGTAGAAGCTACAATCATCATCAGTATGTTACAGTACAGATGATATGAGCATATATAGATGCAATAGCAGTTAGCCTACAGATGCAATAGCAGTTAGCATATAGATGCAATAGCAGTTAGCCTACAGATGCAGCATTCGGAAATCTACAGTTGAAGGGTACGTTTTTCATCCCTTTGTTCTAGCTTTCCCTTCGATTGATGTGCATACACCTTCTAGAAGTCCCCTTCTGCCTTCTGTTAGCTTCACAGTCGCCTTCTAGAAGTTGTGTCCAATCGTTAGCATGCCCTTAAAGTCATCAGCACCACGTGGTTCAACAACGTTGTCTCTCATTTGCATCCATGTATGTGGGAGTTGCGTCGTTTGAGCATGTTCGTGTGAAAATATGTAATCGTGTGTGACTCACAAACAAATCTACGAAAGTTAACACAACAGCAAAAGTAACTGTCACCGTGAATATTGAAGAACATGAATCCGGTTTCTAACACCAAACGACGACAATATTGAACACAAAAAGAAATGAAATGAAACGAACAAGCGCCTAATCACAACCATGGAACAACACTTTTGCAGATATAAGTTTTTTTGTTCTTGTCACACCCACACAATACATTCAAGAAACGAAACTATTGATGTCAACATTTGTCCCCCCCACACCACTAAAGTGTGGGGCTTGTTCAACGGTGTGTTGATTGCCAGTCATACTGTGTACTGCTTTTTGGCAAAGGAAAAAAAAAGAGTTTAGTTTGTTGTTCTCCACACAGCTACACTGAGTCTCGTGGCTCTTTTCACGTCTGCTGTAGTTTCTCTGTGGACCACATCATTGTGAAAATGATTGGACCAGACACAGGATTGTTTATGCTCGTATTAAGGACCTTGATCCTGTCCTTTGGGGGATTTAGATCCTGTCCTTTAAAGGGCCTGTATCCTGGCTCCTGGTCTACAAGACCACATCCTCTCTTCATAAGACATGGTTGATGTAACTCCACACATACAACAGCCCGCCTGGACATGTTCATCCACATCCTCTCTTCATAAGACATGGTTGATGTGACTCCACACATACAACAGCCCGCCTGGACATGTTCATCCACATCGTTGACACTCAGTTCGTCAGTTTCCTCTTCCTCTAACTCATCGTCATATTCATCTTTCTCCTCTCCCCTCCTCATCAGAGCAATCATTGCTTGTATATTTCAAATTCCCCATCTCTCTTCCTCACGCTTTTTAAGTCACAATGCGAACACCTCTTTCTCGCCTTTCATGACATACACTCGGGGGGTGGGTTATTCCCTGAAAGATTGTGTAAGAATCTTCTGATTTCATCAAACATAATTAGGGATCGATTTGTATCCCTGAAACTTGAAAACAATACTCCACTGGCTAAAGCTAAATGGGGAAACAGAAAAGCAAACTTACAAAGAAAGAGGGAGAAATCACAAGTATTTGCTGTATGGATCAGATCTGTTTCTTTGATTTTTATATCGTAAGTTACTGAACTGTACAGAAAAGTACAACAGAGATTTTGGCTGGGAAACAGGACCCACGTAGCAAGGGAAGCGCAGCACTGGCAGGGAATTTAGCATGTGGGGCACATGCTCCAGGAACATGGAAGGAAAGAAGAATGAACAAAATATGTATAAACCGATTCATTCTTCCATTCTGATATTCACCTTCATGTCTTCTAATTCAGCGCGGAAAAAAAAGAATGTAGTAGTTCTGGGTGGTAGGTGAAGTAGCAGCTCCAATAGTACTAGCAGAAGTTGTAGTAGTTCTGGTTAGGTAGTAGCAGTTACTAGCAGGAAGTTGTAGGTAGGTAGGTGAAGTAGCAGCTCCAATAGTACTAGCAGAAGAAGAAGTTGTAGTAGCAGTAGTACTAGCAGGAAGTTGTAGTAGTTCTGGGTGGTAGGTGAAGTAGCAGCTCTAGCAGAAGAAGTTGTAGTAGTTCTGGATGGTAGGTAGTAGCTAGCAGAAGAAGTTGTAGTAGTTCTGGGTGGTAGGTGAAGTAGCAGCTCCAATAGTACTAGCAGAAGAAGTTGTAGTAGTTCTGGATGGTAGGTGGAGTAGCAGCTCCAATAGTACTAGCAGAAGAAGTTGTAGTAGTTGCAAAACCTCAGGTGAGTAGACTACAAGTACACAAATCGTTGGGGAAGTATTAGCTGATACAATAATAGCAGTTGAAAATACTCACATAAGTAGGCTACCAGTAGACACGTTGTTTAGTTGTTCAATCTTTTGAGCCATATCTCATTCCCACGCCGCTCACTCTGAGTCCTAACGGACAGCCAACTCCAAGTCCTCTAAACCAGCAAATCCACTAAAGATCCCAGCTGATTCTGATTACAAAAACTCAATCACAACCATACCAAAGATTACTCAATGTTCCTACCCCTAACCCAGGAAATCCAGAAAAGTAGCCAACTCATTTTCAATCCCAAGCTTACTCACACCCAGTATTCTCTAATCTCAGAGCCTACAGCAGCCACACCCCCACGGAGCTAGCAGCAGAGCCCAGATTCCCCCACGGAGCTAGCAGCAGAGCCCAGACCCCCCACGGAGCTAGCAGCAGAGCCCAGACTCCCCCACGGAGCTAGCAGCAGAGCCCAGACCCCCCGCCGCCCTACAAGTAGACCTTGTTGCTCTTGGTCACCGGCTTGGTATCGTGGCCGGTGTTGAGCTTGCCCTTGACGTTGACCACGTAGTTCATCTGTTTGGGCATCATGGGGTGGTCCGGGTTGTAGTACGGGTGTTCCCCCGAGGACAGCCTGTTGCGGCTCCTCTGCAGGGAGCAGGTCCGCTCCATGTAGGACGCGTCTGAGTTGTTGGTGCTGCGACACTGCGCCACCTGAAACCAGGGAGGTCAGTCAGTCAGATATCAATCAATCAATCAATCACAGCAGGTCCGCTCCATGTAGGACGCGTCTGAGTTGTTGGTGCTGCGACACTGCGCCACCTGAAACCAGGGGGGTCAGTCAGTCAGATATCAATCAATCAATCAATCACAGCAGGTCCGCTCCATGTAGGACGCGTCTGAGTTGTTGGTGCTGCGACACTGCGCCACCTGAAACCAGGGGGGTCAGTCAGTCAGATATCAATCAATCAATCAATCACAGCAGGTCCGCTCCATGTAGGACGCGTCTGAGTTGTTGGTGCTGCGGCACTGCGCCACCTGAAACCAGGGGGGGGGGGGGGGGGGGGGGGGGGGCGGTGTCAGTCAGTCAGATATGAATCAATCACAGCTTCAGATTGTCAGCGGGCATGGGTCATTGACCCGCGTTGATGGTGATCCAACCCCTCATTTTGTGCAGGCAGAGGTAATCTGACCCATGAAGTTTGCAATCCAATGTAAATTTGATACTGCAGTGACACATTATTGGCCTGCTATTTTGGAAACTGGTCCATCATGATTGTGATGTCATCAGCGGTCATACGACCCATGAAGATTAACAAACAATCTGAAGCTCTGAATCAATCAATCAATCAATCGATCAATCAATCAATCAATCAATCGATCAGTGAATGATTTAGCCAACCAACCAGCCATTATAACCATTCAATCGCCATCCCCACCCCCTGCATTTCTCGGTTAATTGTATTTTTCCGTTTTTGCCTTTCTTACCATACATAAAGCTGTATTTTAGGAACCTTTTTAGCTAATAACCTTTTTGGAATACTAACCCTATCCTTAACCCTACCCCCCACCCTATAAGACGGAAAAACACAACGAACCACAACTGTGACAAATCGCGGTGTAGTGCAGTACATAGTGGGGGGTAGGGTTAGGTTTAGGGCTAGGGTTAGGGTTAGGGTTAGTATTCCAAAAAGAGAATTAGCTGAAAATGTTCCTAAAATACAACTTTATGTATGGTAAGAAAGGCAAAAACGGAAAAATACAATTAACCAGCACTGCACAGCATTAAGGGGAGAAAGACAGAGGACTCCATCCACGGGGGAACAGGTGGGCTTCAACAACAACACTGCACAGCATTAAGAAGGGGAGAGAGACAGAGGACTCCATCCACGGGGGAACAGGTGGGCTTCAACAACAACACTGCACAGCATTAAGAAGGGGAGAAAGACAGAGGACTCCATCCACGGGGGAACAGGTGGGCTTCAACAACAACACTGCACAGCATTAAGAAGGGGAGAAAGACAGAGGACTCCATCCACGGGGGAACAGGTGGGCTTCAACAACAACACTGCACAGCATTAAGAAGGGGAGAGAGACAGAGGACTCCATCCACGGGGGAACAGGTGGGCTTCAACAACAACACTGCACAGCATTAAGAAGGGGAGAGAGACAGAGGACTCCATCCACGGGGGAACAGGTGGGCTTCAACAACAACACTGCACAGCATTAAGAAGGGGAGAGAGACAGAGGACTCCATCCACGGGGGAACAGGTGGGCTTCAACAACAACACTGCACAGCATTAAGAAGGGGAGAGAGACAGAGGACTCCATCCACGGGGGAACAGGTGGGCTTCAACAACAACACTGCACAGCATTAAGAAGGGGAGAAAGACAGAGGACTCCATCCACGGGGGAACAGGTGGGCTTCAACAACAACACTGCACAGCATTAAGAAGGGGAGAGAGACAGAGGACTCCATCCACGGGGGAACAGGTGGGCTTCAACAACAACACTGCACAGCATTAAGAAGGGGAGAGAGACAGAGGACTCCATCCACGGGGGAACAGGTGGGCTTCAACAACAACACTGCACAGCATTAAGAAGGGGAGAAAGACAGAGGACTCCATCCACGGGGGAACAGGTGGGCTTCAGGTTGTTTTCAAGGTGGAGATGGTGGGTTCCTTGTCTCCCATGAAGAAGCCTAGCTGCATGGACACCACCATGCTGAAAACTATAGCCATCGACAAAGCTTCCATTTGAAAGATGGTGGTGATGATGATGATGATGATAATTATTTACCTTGTATCCAATGAAGAAGCCCACTAGCATGGACAGCACGATGCTCAGCACTATGGCGATGGCCAACGTTTCCACTGATGATGATGATGATGATGATGATGACGACGATGATGATGATAATCATTTACCTTGTATCCAATGAAGAAGCCCACTAGCATGGACAGCACGATGCTCATCACTATGGCGATGGCCAACGTTTCCACTGATGATGATGATGATGATGATGATGATGATGATGATGATGATGATGATGATGACGACGATGATGATGATGATGATAATTATTTACCTTGTATCCAATGAAGAAGCCCGCTAGCATGGACAGCACGATGCTCAGCACTATGGCGATGGCCAA
>CM065685.1:64211525-64216525 GCA_017654935.2 Phymorhynchus buccinoides
TTGAGGCTGCTCTTTAAAATGACATTTCGTTTTGAATTTGGGATCATTTGTATGGGAGTCAAACCTGGTCAAAACAAGAATTATTACCAGCTATAAGAGGAAAACCCCGTGAAACCCGTGATTTTGACACGCGATCTGGTGGGTCTTTAAAGGCACAACAGAATTGCTATTCCTGATGTTCAGAACTACCAATGATCTACCCCCCTTCCCTTCCCTCCCCCCTCCAATCATGTCCTCCAAATCCCTTTGGTGCTATGAAACGGCGTGTCCCTTTCAACCCCCATACATAGGACAATGCAGATCGTAAAAATAAATATGATAGCAAAACGTTCATAAATGCGAATATAATGTGTATAAAATTGAATCTGTTTCCTTCAACTCTGCCCACAAACAGTGAAAGAAGAAGAACAAGAGAAACGTCAGTTCTAGGGGTGATCATGTTTTATACAAATTGCAGAGAAGCCAGCAGAGCCCAGTGGGACATCATCATCATCTCTCTCTGTCTCTGTCTGTCTGTCTCTCTCTCTCTTTATTAACGTACCTTCTATGATGATGTGTTGTAAGACTATATTTTTTATTAGCATTAGTTCGCTTTCTGTTTCATTTATTTGTTTGTGTATGTTAACGGCAAGTATGAAAAATGGCTACTGTATGCCAATACTTTTACTGTTGTAAAATAAAGGTTCATTTAATTTAATTTCATTTCTCTCTCTCTCTCTCTCTCTCTCTCTCTCTCTCTCTCTCTCTCTCTCTCTCTCTCTCTCTCTCTCTCTCTCTCTCTCTCTCTCTCTCTCTCTCTCTCTCTCTCTCTCTCTCTCTCTCTCTCTCTCTCTCTCTCTCTCTCTCTCTCTCAGATGACACCACATACCATACACATGATCATGGACACAAAGAGAGCCGCTGCTTTATGACTAGCACTGCTGTAAACTCGGTCACTCTCTTGAAATGTTTTCCCGTATTTTTCCTTCTTTGTTTTTTTTTACCCTTTTCCCTTACTGCGTGTGTTCTGTGGATAGACTGGTGATGTTCATACTGTCTGTTTATGAAGCGCTGTGGATAGACTTGTGATGTTCATACTGTCTGTTTATGAAGCGCTGTGGATAGACTTGTGATGTTCATACTGTCTGTTTATGAAGCGCTGTGGATAGATCTGCGATGTTCATACTGTCTGTTTATGAAGCGCTGTGGATAGACTGTGATGTTCATACTGTCTGTTTATGAAGCGCTGTGGATAGATCTGCGATGTTCATACTGTCTGTTTATGAAGCGCTGTGGATAGATCTGCGATGTTCATACTGTCTGTTTATGAAGCGCTGTGGATAGATCTGCGATGTTCATACTGTCTGTTTATGAAGCGCTGTGGATAGACTTGTGATGTTCATACTGTCTGTTTATGAAGCGCTGTGGATAGATCTGCGATGTTCATACTGTCTGTTTATGAAGCGCTGTGGATAGATCTGCGATGTTCATACTGTCTGTTTATGAAGCGCTGTGGATAGACTGTGATGTTCATACTGTCTGTTTATGAAGCGCTGTGGATAGACTTGTGATGTTCATACTGTCTGTTTATGAAGTGCTGTGGATAGATCTGCGATGTTCATACTGTCTGTTTATGAAGCGCTGTGGATAGATCTGCGATGTTCATACTGTCTGTTTATGAAGCGCTGTGGATAGATCTGTGATGTTCATACTGTCTGTTTATGAAGCTGTGGATAGCTGTGGATAGATCTGCGATGTTCATACTGTCTGTTTATGAAGCGCTGTGGATAGATCTGCGATGTTCATACTGTCTGTTTATGAAGCGCTGTGGATAGACTTGTGATGTTCATACTGTCTGTTTATGAAGCGCTGTGGATAGATCTGCGATGTTCATACTGTCTGTTTATGAAGCGCTGTGGATAGACTTGTGATGTTCATACTGTCTGTTTATGAAGCGCTGTGGATAGATCTGCGATGTTCATACTGTCTGTTTATGAAGCGCTGTGGATAGATCTGCGATGTTCATACTGTCTGTTTATGAAGCGCTGTGGATAGATCTGCGATGTTCATACTGTCTGTTTATGAAGCGCTGTGGATAGACTGTGATGTTCATACTGTCTGTTTATGAAGCGCTGTGGATAGATCTGCGATGTTCATACTGTCTGTTTATGAAGCGCTGTGGATAGATCTGCGATGTTCATACTGTCTGTTTATGAAGCGCTGTGGATAGACTTGTGATGTTCATACTGTCTGTTTATGAAGCGCTGTGGATAGATCTGCGATGTTCATACTGTCTGTTTATGAAGCGCTGTGGATAGACTTGTGATGTTCATACTGTCTGTTTATGAAGCGCTGTGGATAGATCTGCGATGTTCATACTGTCTGTTTATGAAGCGCTGTGGATAGACTTGTGATGTTCATACTGTCTGTTTATGAAGTGCTGTGGATAGATCTGCGATGTTCATACTGTCTGTTTATGAAGCGCTGTGGATAGATCTGCGATGTTCATACTGTCTGTTTATGAAGCGCTGTGGATAGATCTGCGATGTTCATACTGTCTGTTTATGAAGCGCTGTGGATAGATCTGCGATGTTCATACTGTCTGTTTATGAAGCGCTGTGGATAGATCTGCGATGTTCATACTGTCTGTTTATGAAGCGCTGTGGATAGATCTGCGATGTTCATACTGTCTGTTTATGAAGCGCTGTGGATAGATCTGCGATGTTCATACTGTCTGTTTATGAAGCGCTGCGAATATAAGAAGGAATACTGCAATATTTGTTCCTTATATATATATATATATATATATATATATATATATATATAGAGAGAGAGAGAGAGAGAGAGAGAGAGAGAGAGAGAGAGAGAGAGAGAGAGAGAAAGAGAGTGGTGGGTGGGTGGAGGGAGTGCAGGGCAAACAAATTGCAATGAGACAGAGAGAGAGAGAGAGAGAGAGAGAGAGAGAGAGAGAGAGAGAGAGAGAGAGAGAGAGAGAGAGAGAGAGAGAGAGAGAGAGAGAGAGAGAGAGAGAGAGAGAGAGAGAGAGAGAGAGAGAGAGAGACAGACAGACAGAGACAGAGAGAGAGGGTGGTGGAGGGAGTGCAGGGCAAACAAATTGTAATGATGCACAATTTAGAACCAAATTAGAACTTTACATAACTAAAATGCAGAATACAAAAGGCATACCCAAGGTAGCAAATAAAAGAAGAAAGGGGCATAGGTGGATGAATGGGACGTGAGGAGGAAAGGGAAGGGGAGGGGGAAGAAGGATGTAACAGTGTGCTCACATTCTCGAATAGTGCTGAATGCATGCTTACTTGTACTGGAATTCTACAACAACCATTGTCTGTCACTGATCAGAACTTATTAGAGACACACCAACCCAGAAGAACACGACGGATGCCAAATAGTTCCACATTGCTTTCTATACCTACAGGACCAAAAAGACAAACAAGTGCAACACACACACACACACACACACACACACACACACATACACACACCAATATAATGCATACCAATACACACACGCAGAAACTCAACGAGAAAGCAGATGGTACGGCACTGGTCAACCATGATGCACGAGCGACAGCTACTGGCACGCGACAACATCGCATCAACCAATCACAAATCGACAACATCCACAGACCATTCAAATCCAGAGAAAAAACAACTAATGAAAAACTAATCAACCAATCAGAAATCTGGACAACATCAAACCAACCAATGGAAGCTAAGGAAAGAAAGCTAGTGATCCAATGAGAGATGTTGTAAGAAAGGGCACCCACCATATATGGTGACCTCCTCACAGCTTCTCTCCCAGCCGCTCCTCCAGCCCATCAACACGTTCTGCAGTCTGGGGTGAAATAAATATCACAAGTATGAAGATGTTGGGTGCATTGCAGAGACGTTTCTTTCTTCCATCCATCAATTCCTACTCTTCTTCCTTCCTTCCATCATTTCAGTCATTCATTCACTCACTCAAGGTTTCTTTCTTCATCTTTCTATCAGCCTGCCTATCTAGTACCATATTCCCATGTATATGGTTCTCTTTAAATATGCATATGCAAAGGTGTGCGTGTGTGTGTGTGAGAGAGAGAGAGAGAGAGAGAGAGAGAGAGAGAGAGAGAGAGAGAGTGTGTGTGTGTGTGTGTGTGTGTGTGTGTGTGTGTGTGTGTGTGTGTGTGTGTGTGTGTGTGTGTGTGTGTGTGTGTGTGTGTGTAGGGTGCGCACGTGTGTGTGTGTGAGTGAGTGTGCAAGAAAGAGTGAGAGATACATGACAAACGAATCAGTTTAATATCATCAGCAAGATACAAGCTATTAAAGAGTGAGAGACAGAGAGCGAGAGACAGAAGAGAGACAACGACAGATACAGAGACAGAGACAGAGACAGAGAGAAGACGATGATGAACAAGCGGACTTAAAGCCCATGGCTTACTGACCCTCGTTCAGCGTTGACGCACTGAGTTCTGTCCCAGGAACAGTAGGGGTCCCTCAGCTCCACACAGCTCCTGCAACCACAGCCCACAACACGACACCTTAGCTTCAGTCATTCCACATTATGTACTGCCTCCGACTACATACAGCAATAATACACAACAGGGGAGGGTTATAATGAGTACATTGCCATTTTGCACAGCCGTTTGAACCATTCTACTCCAACGAATCGTACAAAAGATCATTGCATTCAAACGAATCACGCAAACTCGCATTGAGAACTGATTGCGCAGTTAACACACAGAGGCCAAGCTGTCGCTGCAGTGCAACAGTGCAACCACGCAGTCAGAGAACACTCGTCCCAGTTTAGTGGTGACATCCACGCAGTCAGAGAACACTCGTCCCAGTTTAGTGGTGACATCCACGCAGTCAGAGAACACTCGTCCCAGTTTAGTGGCAACATCCACGCAGTCAGAGAACACTCGTCCCAGTTTAGTGGTGACATCCACGCAGTCAGAGAACACTCGTCCCAGTTTAGTGGTGACATCCACGCAGTCAGAGAACACTCGTCCCAGTTTAGTGGT
>CM065685.1:64226525-64234025 GCA_017654935.2 Phymorhynchus buccinoides
GTCTCCTGTCATATGAGCGCAGATGCGTCATGCTGCCATTATGCGCCTAATTAAGAAATAGTTAGGACCAGATGGCCGCCTTCGGCTGGAGAAAATATTGAGTAAGAATAGTTCTAGTACAGAACTACCAGAAGGTGGGGAACTATTTGTACGAAAGAACCCACAGTATCCACGCAGGTAGAGAGAGATGTAGGTAAAGAGCACGGACAGAAACACAGGAGACTGGGAACAGATGTGACATACTTGAAACTGATGTGCACTAAGGGCGTCATTATACAGACAGGTGTATAGACAGACAGACAGACGGACAGACGGACAGACGTACTTGAAGCTGGCGTGGACGAGGAGGGGCGCCCCCCCAGTGGCGGGCACAGCATGGTCCATCAGAGGGTGGGTCTTGATGAAGTTCAACGTACGGTCCGGCATGCTGCGACTGTTGTTACGACACTGCAACACCGAGTGAGGACACGTCAACTCGTTGGGTGGAAGGTTTGAAATAAATAACCCCTTCTCTCTCTCTCTCTCTCTTTGTGTCTCTCTCTCTGTCTCTGTCCCTCTCTCTGTCTCTGTCTCTCTCTGCCTCTCTCTGTGCCTCTCTCTCTCTGTCTCTTTCTCTCTCTCTCTCTTTGTCTCTCTCTCTCTGTCCCTCTCTCTCTCTCTCTGTGTCTCTTTCCCCCCTGTCTCTGTTTCTTGTCTGTGTGTTCGCGTCGCGGTATGTGTTTGTGTTCTTGTTCCTATCCAATAACCGATCGTCCACCTCTCTATGAAGGCCTTCTGTGGCTGATTGTTTCAAATGCTTAACAGAAATGTACCACTGTAGATTATGAAAGCATACAGCAACAAAACAACCTATAACAAACATATTAATATCACGTAAAATAATCAATTCAAACACTATGATGATCTAACTGGTGCTTTATTTCATATTGACCATGCATGCTGACGCGGGTTCTGAGTAATGACCCATCATTTGTCGTCCCTAATTTACACTTAAACACTATACGTCCTATGATTCATAAGCATGTTAACGTGTCAATGCATGCACGCATTCTGTGATTCACAAACTGAAGAAAGGCCCCCCCCCTCACCGAGTGCGGGTGAGGCAGGTCAGTGGCGCTGTCCTTCCGGTGGTCCTTCCAGGGCACGGCCAGCCAGTTGTGGCGGGATGACGTCTGACCCTTGAAGGGACCTTTGAAGGCTTCCAGGATATCCGAGTAACGGAACGCGCACACCGCTGACCCCCGAATGCTGTTCCTGTAACAGACAATACGATAATAAACAGCAACACATTAATGAGCGGCTTAGCTGGCTGTTTTGACCGCCAGGTGGCATAACGCCCGAGTGGGGCTAACCCTCTCTTGATTCTTAGTTGGGGGTAAAGAGAGATAAAGACTTCCCCCTCTCTCTCTTTCTCTACCCCCAACTAAAGATATCACGAGAAAAGCCCCTATTGAGTTGGTTTCCACCTGGTGGTCCAATTGGCGAGCTAGTTTGACCGTTGGTTAATAAAGTGGATATTAAGCTGTGTCTTGAAGACGTCTGTTCTTTGAAGGGGCCTTGAAAGGCTCGCAGAAATAATGCTAACCAGTAATACAACAACAACAACAACAACAACAACAACAACAACAACAACAACATACAGTATTTATACGGCGCTGAATCTTGATAGAAATCAAATCAAAGCGCACACACACGTTAGCATTCAAAGCGCATTCAAACACAAACGCAATACAAAGCGAACACACACGGATAACATAAATGGAATATAGCAGAAACAGACCTAATGGCAAGAGAGAGAAGATAAAGAGAGAGGAGCTTTAATGACGGGGGAACAGGTGGGTTTTGAGGTTAGCTTTGAAAGCAGAGAGAGTCGGTCGCTGACGGAGGGAGAGAGGAAGTTTGTTCCAGGAGGTCGGTCCTGAGACAGCAAAAGAGCGCCGACCAACAGTTGAAAGCTTATACCTAGGGATCTGGAGAGAAAGAGGGTCAGAAACTGAACGTAAAGTGCGAGCTGGCGTATAGATGGAAATATTGTCGCAGAGGTAAGATGGAGCAGCTTTATGAATAGATTTATAGCAAAGTGTGTTTAATTTATACTCAATTCTGTCTGCGACAGGAAGCCAGTGCAAAGAACGCAGAAGAGGGCTAACATGATCGAACTTTTTCTTCCTAAGGACAAGACGAGCAGCTGTGTTTTGAATACGCTGGAGACAAAATAGAGAAGAGACTGATAGGCCAGAAAGGAGAGCATTACAGTAGTCAATACGAGATAGGATGAGGGAAGTAACAAGCTTTGCTGTGGCTTCATCTGAGAGGTATTTACGAATATAGCCAATGCAACGAATTTGATAGTAGCAGGACTGACAGGTCTGAGTCAGGAAACTCTGCATGGAAAGAGTATTGTCCAAAGTGACACCTAAGTTTTTGACCGAGTCTGAGAGGGGAATGATATTGTTACCCAGTTGGATTGACTCTATGGAAACAGAGGCTAGTTTGTTTTTTGTCCCTACAAGCATTGCTTCGGTTTTTTCACCATTTAATTGAAGTTTATTTTGAACCATCCAATTTTGAATATCAATATAGCAGTTGTTACTTTCTGTAAGAATGGAATCTAGATCTTCAGGGGTTGTACTGTTTTGGAGTTGTGAGTCATCTGCATAGAAGTGATGTTTCATGTTGTGCTGGTCGATGACATTGGCAAGAGGTGACGTATACAAAGTAAACAAGACAGGACCAAGCACAGACCCATGGGGGACTCCACAAGAAAGCCTAACCTGTTCAGACTGACGACCATTGACCAGAACTGATTGAAAACGATCAGAAAGGTAAGAGGAAAACCAAGAAAGAGCAGGGCCCTTAATTCCAAAAGTATGTTCAAGACGAGACAGAAGAATGGAGTGGTCTATGGTATCAAAGGCAGCAGAGAGATCAAGAAGTGTCAAAAGAGAGATTTGACCAGCATCAGAAGCAAGTAAGAGGTCATTGACGATTTGAACAAGGGCTGTTTCTGTACTGTGGTTGGTTCTATAGGCAGACTGATAAGGATGATGAAGATTGTTTGAGGATAGATGATCGTTAAGTTGTTTCAGAACAGTCTTCTCTAGGAGTTTGGAGAGAAACGGGAGGTTAGATACAGGTCTGTAGTTTTTCAGATTATTGGGATCCAGATTGTTCTTCTTGAGAAGGGGCCTTACAAGAGCGGTTTTGAAAGCAGAAGGAAACACTGGTATGTCGCTTGTGATGTTGACTGCCAGATAGCAGAGGGGGCAGCTGCTATTCCGGCGGGCTGGGCTACAATTGGTTTATATTGGAGTGGAATTGCCCAGGGTACATCCCCACTCTCTCGGAAAAAGGGATTTGAGGACATAAGTATAACGATAACTGTCTGAAATGACACGTGAAAGACACACAAAAAGGATCCTGCATAATTATGTTTTCTTTATGCACTTAGAGATGTTTTGTCATTTTAATATCTATACAATAACATCAAAGACAGTGTACAGATGGTTTAACCCCTTGACTGCCATATAACGCATCAGTTGATGTCGTTATAGTGATGGTGTGACACACAAGAGGTACACGCACATACACACAGAGAGGCACACACACACCACACACACACACACACACACACACACACACACACATACACACAGAGAGGCACACACACACACACACACACACACACACACACACACACACACACACACACACACACACACACACACGCGCGTGCACGCGCGCGCACACACACACATACACACACACACACACACACACACACACACACACACACACACACACATCCAGACTTACGCAGGCGTGTTGAAGATGGCATATACCATGTCTGTTCTGTCTCCACTGTCATAGGTGGGACGGTAGTTGCCTTTACCCATGTCGGTGGTCGCCTCTGTCACAGACAAGATAGAGAGTATATATATATGTCATCATCATCATCATCATCATGGTCATCATCATCATCATCATGGTCATCATCATCATCATCATTATCATCATGGTCATCGTCATCACCATCATCACCTTCATCATCATCACTAATATCATAGGTGGGACGGCAGTTACCGTTACCCATTTTGGCGGTCGTCTCTGTCAGATAGATAAGATACAATGTGTGTCAGCATCATGATCCTCATCATCAACATCATCATCATCATCAACATCATCATCAACATCATCAGCAGCAGCATTGCAATCATCAACCTCCTCCTCCTCCTCCTCCTCAACATCATCATCAGCAGCAGCATTGTAATCATCAACCTCCTCCCCCTCCTCCTCCTCAACATCATCATCAGCAGCAGCATTGCAATCATCAACCTCCTCCTCCTCCTCCTACTCAACATCATACATCATCAGCAGCAGCATTGTAATCATCAACCTCCTCCTCCTCCTCCTCCTCCACATCATCATCAGCAGCAGCATTGCAATCATCAACCTCCTCCTCTCCTCCTCCTCCTCAACATCATCATCAGCAGCAGCATTGCAATCATCAACCTCCTCCTCCTCCTCCTCCTCAACATCATCATCAGCAGCAGCATTGTAATCATCAACCTCCTCCTCCTCCTCCTCCTCAACATCATCATCAGCAGCAGCATTGCAATCATCAACCTCCTCCTCCTCCTCAACATCATCATCAGCAGCAGCATTGCAATCATCAACCTCCTCCTCCTCCTCCTCCTCAACATCATCATCAGCAGCAGCATTGCAATCATCAACCTCCTCCTCCTCCTCCTCCTCCTCAACATCATCATCAGCAGCAGCATTGTAATCATCAACCTCCTCCTCCTCCTCCTCCTCCTCAACATCATCATCAGCAGCAGCATTGTAATCATCAACCTCCTCCTCCTCCTCCTCCTCCTCCTCAACATCATCAGCAGCAGCAGCATTGTAATCATCATCTTCATCGTCGTTGTCGTCATCTTCTTCTCTTCTTTGTCATCTAACTGATCAATGCGCGCATTGGAAGTCCACTTGGATTCAGTTACCCCCCCCCCCCCCCCCCCTACCTTTCCTCCTCCAGCGCAGAGCAGTGTTTACGGCACACAACGGAAAGAGTGCAGACCTTCGCTTCCAACCACTTCTAAACATCTGTTACCCCCCCCCCCCCCCCCCCCCCCCCTACCTTTCCTCCTCCAGCGCAGAGCAGTGTTTACGGCACACAACGGAAAGAGTGCAGACATTCGCTTCCAACCACTTCTAAACATCTGTTCTCAAACTAGACGCTCACAAGAATAATCTACAAATTTAAACACCATAGATAAAGCAACCTGGAAATATTATTTTCAGGATTACAAAAGACAACAAAAACAAACGAACAAAACAAAAACTGATAACTAAACCCAGAGACATCCAAAGAGCTTCGTTTCTTTTACTTTTCGATCAATTCCAAAAGGGAGGCTACTCACGGATTTCGTCGAAGTAGAAGGGGAAGTCCCCGGGGATGGAGCAGTTGAGGCGTGCCTTGAAGAAGGATGTGAAGATGTTTTTCAGCAGGATCCTGCCCCCCGTGTCCTGCTTGCACACCCGGGCCACACGCGAGAACACCGCCTGGGGGACAACACGTCAATGGAGCATTGCATGAAACAGAATTCATTCCCCATACCAAGTCCACCAACCCAATCCACCTCTTCATAGCACTTTATACTTCTTCTTCTTCTTCGTTCGCTCAGACAGATTCCCGTCATATGAGCGTAGATGCGTCATGTATTTTAAACACAAGACACCGGTATCCATTACAGATAGTCATAGTGATCATTATCATCATCATCATCATCATCATCATCATCATCATCATCATCATCATCATCATCATCATCATCATCATCATCATCATCATCATCATCATCATCACCATCATCACCATCATCATGATCATGATCATGATCATCATCATCATCATCATCATGATGATGATCATCATCATCTTCTGTTCGTGTGTGGACGTGAGAGAGGGTGAGTGCACTAGCATTGAATGAAAATGTATACAGGTATAATGTAGGCAATGAAGGAAACAAACTAATAAATACTGTATTCCATTATTTTGTTGAATACCTATTATGTTTTCATCTACACGTTGAAGTATTCTATCAGCACAACATTTACTTCCTTAACAAAACATGTTGAGTTTGTAACTTTGTTTTAGGTTTACTTAATCTCTTATTTCGTTAGAGGTTTGGTTGATTTAAACTTTTGGACACAACCGTAAAAACAATTTCAATTAGCTTTATTATAAAACAATTGAGAATCCGTTCAATATTGAACACAACCTGTGACACCTCACCTTTCCACAGTTGATGTTCTCCACAGCCGTCTCACGGAAGAAGAAATACACCTTGTCTTCCTTCTCCATGGAACTGACAAAGTCAGGCTCTGAAATAAAGGGCAAGAGATAGCATAAAGTAACATCCACACAAGGTGACCAGAAAGTCAGGCTCTGAAATAAAGGACAAGAGATAGCATAAAGTAACATCCACACAAGGTGACCAGAAAGTCAGGCTGAAACATTTAATTGTTTCTTCCCCCCCTCTCTCTCTCTCTCTCTAGTAGTAGTAGTAGTAGTAGAGAGAGCGAGATAGAGAGAGAGAGAGAGAGAGAGAGAGAGAGAGAGAGAGAGAGAGAGAGAGAGAGAGAGAGAGAGAGAGAGAGAGAGAGCGAGGACAGACAGACAGACAGATAGGCACACACACAGACATACCGTTGAGCCACTTGGAGTCAAACTGGACAGTCCTAGTCATGTTGGTCTTCTCCAGAATCAGAGAGTCTCTGGAGTTGAAGTCAGCTACTGTGGCCGAATAGAGTTTGCCATCTGCACATAACATCAACATTTGATTAATAACTATAACTAACTATAATAAAATACTCTTAGGCCAATATAATCTTATATTAAAAAGCATAAGAGAGAAAAGGTAAATTTGAGAGAGAGACAGAGAGAGTGAGAGGGAGAGAGAGAGACAGATATACAGAGACAGACAGAGATAGAGAGAGACAGAGAGAGGGGGACAGAGAGAGAGAGAGAGAGAGAGAGAGAGAGAGAGAGAGAGAGAGAGAGAGAGAGAGAGAGAGAGAGAGAGAGAGAGAGAGAGAGACAGAAATACAGACAGACAAAGACAGAAACAGAGATAGAGAGACAGAGAGAGGGGGACAGAGAGTGATAGAGAGACAGAGAGAGGGGACAGAGAGAGAGACAGGGGGAGACATAGAGAGACAGAGAGAGGGACACAGAGAGAGAGAGAGAGAGAGAGAGAGAGAGAGAGAGAGAGAGAGAGAGAGAGAGAGAGAGAGAGAGGAGAGAGAGAGAGAGAGAGAGAGAGAGAGAGAGAGAGAGAGAGAGAGAGAGAGAGAGAGAGAGAGAGAGAGAGAGAGAGAGAGAGAGAGAGAGAGAGAGAGAGAGAGAGAGAGAGAGAGAGAGAGAGAGAGAGAGAGAGAGAGAGAGAGACAGAGAGAGAGAAGAGAGAGAGAGAGAGAGAGAGAGAGAGAGAGAGA
>CM065685.1:64239025-64244025 GCA_017654935.2 Phymorhynchus buccinoides
TCTGGGGGTTTGCGTTCCTGTAATAACACTTAGAATAATAATAATGGAAACCCTCCTCCTTCAACTTCAACACAGAGGGGAAATGAAATGGAACTAACAATGGGCACATCAATCAGTTTCCTTCATTAAAACCTCAATGACATATTGGGGGCAAGTTAGGAGGAAAAGGGTCACAGAAAACAGATCTTACTACCCCCCCCCCCCCTCTGTCTCTGTCTGTCTCCTATCTGTCTCTGTCTCTGCCTGTGTCTCTGCCTGTCTGTCTCTGTCTCTGCCTGTCTCTGCCTGTCTCTCTGTGTCACTTGTCCTACTTGTGCTTTATGCTGTTGTCTGACAGACATGTGATGAAAATGACCAACCGACATGTTGTCACGTCTCTAATGAACGCTTTAAAAAAAAACCAAAAGCGCTTCCGCTTTCTCTTCCTTAATAATCGTAGCATTTGAAGGAGCAGACAGTGACAAGGCTGAAGGGCACAGTGTCTTGGAACATCGTTTCAAGCCGATCCGTGGAACAAAACGACTAAAAGCGTAACACAAAAAGTGTAAATGTGAGTGCGTACATTATGGGGAATGTAGCAGTATCAGATACACTGCCAGTTTTGCATTAGTACGAGGTATTTGAGATGCAATTTGTGACCTAGCGCCACGAAAGGGACATTAAGTCGCTGGGCTAGTTTCTCACAATTGTTGTCAATTTTGAGTTATGAGTATTTTTGTGTTCTCTAACAACCTATCTTTCATATTGATAAAGGATAATCATTACTATGGTCTCTAAGTGGTCTCTAAGTGGTCTTATAAGTGTCCTAAAACGAGTAGGTCGATGCATTTGCTACAGCTAGGCTAGACTTTAGATTGTGTTTTCTCAGAATATCCAACGCTCACCCTACTAACTTTAAATGCTCATAACTCGGGAACGGAAAAAAGATACAACAATGGTTCTTGCATCATTGAAAGAGAATTGTCTGAAGTTTTCAAATTTTTATTTTCTCAGAACGGTCAGTTTGACACATAATGTCCCTGTCGTGGTGCTGGGACACATTTGTAATCCTCTATATATTTTGGGCATCGAACGTTTATATAATGTGCGCGTGCGCGCGTGTGTTTATATTAAGTACTCATTCACATTCTCAAACTAGGCTTTGTTATGTCAAAAATGTTCACGCAATAAGGACCTTACATAATGATCAAATACACATACGGTTATCATCGTCTTTAGCCCAATTTCTCAGTGTAACCATTTTGACATTTTCGTTTACTTTCAGATAGCTCCCCCTCATAATCATGAATGTCAGGACCATTATTTCATGTGGTCTTCAGAGTTAGGTCCAATTAGACATTGTGTAGGGGAATTATCAACCATCATGAAGCAAACTATGTGGACGCTTTGATAAGCAACATATGTTCATTCCTCAAGCTGATCCTAACCCTATCCTTTACCCGCGTGAATGGGAGAATGCTGCTTCGCACAGAACGCTTCCAATGCCAAAACGTGCGTGCGTGCGTGCGAGGGTGTGTGTATGTGTGCGCTAGCGTGTGTGTGTATGTGTCAGCATGTGTGTCTTTCATTTAACGTCTATCCACTTCTCGTGATATTAGACGGCTATGTATGTGTGAGTGTGTGTGTGTGTGTGTGTGTGTGTGTGCGTGTGTGTGTGCGTGCGCAGACTTTAGGGACGTCAGAAAAGCCCACCCCTCTAGCATCAAAAGAGAGAGAGAGAGAGAGAGAGAGAGAGAGAGAGAGAGAGAGAGAGAGAGAGAGAGAGAGAGAGAGAGAGAGAGAGAGAGAGAGAGAGAGAGAGAGAGAGAGAGAGAGAGAGAGAGAGAGAGAGAGAGAGAGAGAGAGAGAGAGAGAGAGAAATACGAATGTTTTATTGAGGGTAAAAAGGATAAGCTACAATAGCTTCTTTACACCTTGCCCTCTCACTCACACATTCATACCATGCATCAAGCAAAGGAAATTTGACATAAAACAATCAAGTCAAGAAAATGGAACAAAAATTGGCACATGAAATAATTGAAAAAGATATCAAAAATGGGAATTAAAGCAAACATGGATAATATTTAACAGTGGTGAACTTGAATTGGTAGTTTAAATTGAGTACGAAAAAAGGGAAACAATTTTGAGACAATGACAATTTTTCAGAATAAAACCACTTTTAAGGAAGAACAAAAAACCCATTATAAGATAACATGGGAAAATGAGAGAGAGAGAGAGAGAGAGAGAGAGAGAGAGAGAGAGAGAGAGAGAGAGAGAGAGAGAGAGAGAGAGAGAGAGAGAGAGAGAGAGAGAGAGAGAGAGAGAGAGAGAGAGAGAGAGAGAGAGAGAGAGAGAGAGAGAGACAGAGAGAGAGAGAGAGAGAGAGAGAGAGAGAGAGAGAGAGAGAGAGAGAGAGAGAGAGAGAGAGAGAGAGAGAGAGAGAGAGAGAGAGAGAGAGAGTGGAGTGGCGTACATGATGGTACGGTGTGGAGAATGGCGGTTAGGTGGGTGGACAGAGGAGGAACTGAAGCAGCTGTCTGCTGGCACGAGGCCCAAGATTAAAAGACTTTAAAACAGCTACACGGGTCTGCAGAGCACCACAACTATCGTCTGTGGAACAGTTACCTTATTATATGGAAGTGAGCCAAGTCAGAACAATTACCGTACAACAAGTAACACATACACACAGACACAAGCGCGCGCGCGCACGCACGCACGCACACGCACACACACACACACACACACACACACACACACACACATACACACACACGCGCGCGCGCACGCACACACATAAACACAGAGTAGATATTCCTTTATCTCTACATGAAAATTACGGCCTTTTAGAAAAAGCATCCTGGGATTCTGTGTACAGAAGACTAACAGAGACATCCCTCTCAGTAAAAAAAGGAATATTCTTTAAAAAGCTAATAGATTAACATATGCATACTTTGCTTTTGCGGTCATTGTGAATGTCTAACGTGTTTATGTAAATCGAAAATTGATTTTTCAATGTAATCTGATTGTAAATTGTTATTTTATGATGTACATGTATTTTATCTATATTTAGTTAAATATGTACATATTTGTTTGTGTGCGCATGTGTGTGTGTGTGTGTGTGTGTGTGTGTGTGTGTGTGTGTGTGTGTGTGTGTGTGTGTGTGTGTGTGTGTGTGTGTGTGTGTGTGTGTGTGTGTGTGTGTAAGAGTAAGAGTGTGAAGGATAGGGGGGAGGGGGTATGTAAGAGGTTGTTTTTAATATGAATCATTTTAGTGCAATTGTAAAGCGCTTAGAGCTTAAAGGTGAAGCGCTATATAAATTTTCTTTAAAAAATAATAAATAAATAGCATCATGTATACACATCTGTTTTGTTAAAAATTCGGGACTTTCTTGGTGTTGCACTGCCTCCGGGCATTGCCTCCAGGATCGTTCCCACAATCTTTATATCTAGTAATGTCCCGCGAGACCGGAGGACGTTAAGCAGAATGAAGACCATGAAACAGCTTAGTTGTTAAATTCAGTTTGATGCACTGAAAACAAAAAGAGGTCATTCTAAATGTGACTTGCATTAGTGGCCAGCACATTACACCATCCCATGTCATTTGTCTTTGTGAAAATATGAACAACTATTTACCTGCTTGGTTGTTGGACACGAAACCATTAACGACAGCCTATGAAGACATTCTTTGTGATGAATCAAAGATTCTAGAAGTTGTTCGGGGACTTATTAGGAGCCCAATGCCCAATTGGACCTTTGCCTCGATGTGCTTGTTATGTACTTTACTGTCCTTTCTTGGTGTCTACCATTGCTCAGTAATTGTTTGTTTCCTTTAAATGTTTAGATATAATTCTTAGAAATCAGTTTAAGTATTTCAGTGACGATTGACTAACACAAGGCCTAAATCATACATGCATGTACTGAGACTCACATGCCCCTGACACCACTTTATCATGTACATTATATATACATAGACTCACATACCCCTGACACCACTTTATCATGTACATTATATGTATGCATAGACTAACATGCCCCTGACACCACTTGATCATGTACATTATATGTATGCATAGACTAACATGCCCCTGACACCACTTTATCATGTACATTATATGTATGCATAGACTCACATGCCCCTGACACCACTTTATCATGTACATTATATATATGCATAGACTAACATACCCCTGACACCACTTTATCATGTACATTATATATATGCATAGACTAACACACCCCTGACACCACTTTATCATGTACATTATATATATGCATAGACTAACATACCCCTGACACCACTTTATCATGTACATTATATATATGCATAGACTAACATGCCCCTGACACCACTTTATCATGTACATTATATGTATGCATAGACTCACATGCCCCTGACACCACTTTATCATGTACATTATATGTATGCATAGACTAACATACCCCTGACACCACTTTATCATGTACATTATATATATGCATAGACTAACATACCCCTGACACCACTTTATCATGTACATTATATATATGCATAGACTCACATACCCCTGACACCACTTGATCATGTACATTATATATATGCATAGACTAACATACCCCTGACACCACTTTATCATGTACATTATATATATGCATAGACTAACATACCCCTGACACCACTTTATCATGTACATTATATATATGCATAGACTAACATACCCCTGACACCACTTTATCATGTACATTATATATATGCATAGACTAACACACCCCTGACACCACTTTATCATGTACATTATATATATGCATAGACTCACATACCCCTGACACCACTTGATCATGTACATTATATATATGCATAGACTAACATACCCCTGACACCACTTTATCATGTACATTATATATATGCATAGACTAACACACCCCTGACACCACTTTATCATGTACATTATATATATGCATAGACTCACATACCCCTGACACCACTTGATCATGTACATTATATATATGCATAGACTAACACACCCCTGACACCACTTCATCAT
>CM065685.1:64249025-64254025 GCA_017654935.2 Phymorhynchus buccinoides
ACAAGACAATACAATACAAGACAACACAATACAAGACAAGACCAATACAAGACAACACAAGACAATACAAGACAAACAATACAATACAACACAATACAAGACAACACAAGACAACACAATACAATACAATGACAACAACACAACACAATACAACAATACAATACAAGACAATACAATACAAATACAATACAATACAATACAAACACAATACAATACAATACAATACAATACAACACAATACAATACAACACAACACAATACAATAACAATACAATACAATACAAGACAAGACAAATACAATACAAGACAATACAAGACAATACAATACAAGACAAGACAACACAATACAATACAATACAATACAACACAATACAATACAATACAACACAACACAATACAATACAATACAAGACAATACAATACAATACAATACAATACAATACAATACAATACAATACAATACAATACAATTTTTTTTTTTTTACAAATACAATACAACACAATACAATACAACAATACAACACAATACAACACAATACAAACAAGACAACACAATACAATACAAGACAAGACAATACAATACAACACAATACAATACAACACAATACAACACAATACAGTACAATACAATACAATACAACACAATACAACAAAACAAGACAATACAATACAATACAACACAAGACAATACAATACAATACAAACACAATACAACACAACAATACAATACAATACAACAATACAATACAACACAACACAACACAATACAATACAAGACAATACAACAACAACAACAACACAATACAAGACAATACAACACAATACAATACAATACAATACAAGACAATACAAGACAATACAATACAATACAACACAATACAACACAATACAATACAAACAACAATACAATACAATACAACAACAATACAACACAATACAATACAACACAATACAACACAATACAATACAATACAATACAACACAATACAATACAAGACAACACAATACAACACAATACAATACAATACAATACAACACAATACAACACAATACAATACAACACAATACAATACAAATACAATACAACACAATACAATACAATACAATACAATACAATACAATACAACACAATACAATACAATACAATACAACACAATACAACACAATACACTACAATACACTACAATACAATACACAACACAACACAACACAACACAATACAATACAATACAACACAATACAACACAATACAACACAATACAATACAACACAATACAATACAATACAATACAACACAATACAACACAATACAATACAACACAATACAATACAATACAATACAATACAATACAATACAACACAATACAATACAATACAATACAACACAATACAACACAATACAATACAATACAACACAACATACAATACAACACAATACAACACAATACACTACAATACAATACAACACAACACAACACAAACACAATACAACACAATACAACACAATACAACACAATACAATACAATACAACACAAACACAATACAATACAATACAATACAATACAATACAATACAATACAACACAATACAATACAATACAATACAACACAATACAATACAATACAATACAATACAATACAACACAATACAATACAATACAATACAATACAATACAATACAATACAATACAATACAATACAATACAATACAATACAATACAATACAATACAATACAATACAATATACAACACAATACAATACAATACAATACAATACAATACAACAATACAATACAATACAATACAATACAATACAACACAACACAATACAATACAATACAATACAATACAACACAATACAATACAAACAATACAACACAATACAACACAACACAACACAATACAATACAATACAACACAATACAATACAATACAATACAACACAATACAACACAATACAATACAACACAATACAACACAATACAATACAATACAATACAACACAATACAATACAACACAACACAATACAACACAATACAATACAATACAACACAATACAATACAATACAATACAACACAATACAATACAATACAATACAATACAATACAACACAATACAACACAATACAATACAACACAATACAATACAATACAATACAATACAACACAATACAATACAACACAATACAATACAATACAATACAATACAATACAATACAATACAATACAATACAATACAATACAACACAATACAAACACAATACAACACAATACAACACAATACAATACAATACAATACAAACACAATACAATACAACACAATACAACACAATACACTACAATACAATACAATACAATACAACACAATACAATACAATACAATACAACACAATACAACACAATACAACACAATACAATACAATACAATGCAATACAACACAATTAACAGTACACGTACCGTTTGGTCATAGGTCCTACATGGTGGCTTGAAGGCGTTGGTCCCACACATGAACACAATACAGTATAGTATCATACAGTACAGTACAATGCAATACAATACAATACAATACAATACAATACAATGCAATACAACACAATTAACAGTACACGTACCGTTTGGTCATAGGTCCTACATGATGGCTTGAAGGCGTTGGTCCCACACATGAACACAATACAGTATAGTATCATACAGTACAGTACAATGCAATACAATACAATACAATACAATACAACACAATTAACAGTACACGTACCGATTGGTCATAGGTCCTACATGGTGGCTTGAAGGCGTTGGTCCCACACATGAACACAATACAGTATAGTATCATACAGTACAGTACAATGCAATACAATACAATACAATACAATACAATGCAATACAACACAATTAACAGTACACGTACCGATTGGTCATAGGTCCTACATGATGGCTTGAAGGCGTTGGTCCCACACATGAACACAATACAGTATAGTATCATACAGTACAGTACAATGCAATACAATACAATACAATGCAATACAACACAATTAACAGTACACGTACCGATTGGTCATAGGTCCTACATGATGGCTTGAAGGCGTTGGTCCCACACATGAACACAATACAGTATAGTATCATACAGTACAGTACAATGCAATACAATACAATACAATGCAATACAACACAATTAACAGTACACGTACCGATTGGTCATAGGTCCTACATGATGGCTTGAAGGCGTTGGTCCCACACATGAACACGGTGGATGGAGACTTCTTCACCAGAACTCGAATGTAGTTCTGACACTCCGCCTGAAAACACACAAAGGACACATATGATATCAAAACTAATAAACGAGCACAGACAGAGTCTCTATCCACTACAGTAAATACCCGTGTGTAGGTTGAAGGCCGCAGTTTCTCACTCATACGTATATGTAGTATTCAAGTAACATGTACGGACTCACACACGCACTAACATACAGAAGCGCACATGTACATACACATAATACACACAGAGACAAACAGAGATTGAGAGAGAGAGAGAGAGAGAGAGAGAGAGAGAGAGAGAGAGAGAGAGAGAGAGAGAGAGAGAGAGAGAGAGAGAGAGAGAGAAAGAGGAACAGACAATGGAACAGACAGCCAGGCAAGCAGACATGCAGATAGACAGACAGAGACATAGAGACAGAGAGAATCATAGACAACTTATTCTCTGTACATATGTTTGGGCAGAGTGATTTCTGCAGCGAAAAGACAAAGAAAAGGAAGAACCAATTGGACAAACGTATTAAAAACAAACAAACAAACACACAAACAGTTCGAATTGAGATTGATGAACCGCACGAGTCAAGAAAAAAAGAGTTAAAAAGAATCCAGTATCAACACTTTTTTTGCCGTGCAAATTGTTTTTTCTTGATTCAAAGGCACACAAAACAAAATAAATATATACAACGGTAGCAATAAATCAGAAAACAGTTAAGAAGCAAAGAAAGACGAAACGAAGAACGAAAAGAAAAGCACATCAACAAAGAAAGAAAAGGAATATCAACCTTTCCCTGTCCTATAGCACTGCTCACTCCATCCACAGACAGACAGACAGACAGACAGACAGACAGATAGACAGACAGATAGACAGACAGACAGACAGACAGACAGATAGAAAAGAAAGAAAGAAACAAACAAACAGGCAAACAAGCAAGGCCAGCACGAACACACAATGCTGGTTCATGCTATAGGAGTATGACACTAAAACAATATAATTTATAATATAATAATTTATGGTGTCCTGATTTTCAGCAGGTTCCGTCTGTTCCCATCGCCTTCCAGTCTACAAAGCACTTCATCTATGTCCAGACATCTCTATCGTCATGAGAGAGAGAGAGAGAGAGAGAGAGAGAGAGAGAGAGAGAGAGAGAGAGAGAGAGAGATGAGAGAGAGAGAGATTGAGAGAGAGAGAGAGAGAAGAGAGAGAGAGAGAGAGAGAGAGAGAGATGAGAGAGAGAGAGAGAGAGAGAGAGAGAGAGAGAGAGAGAGAGAGAGAGAGAGAGAGAGAGAGAGAGAGAGAAGAGAGAGAGAGAGAGAGAGAGAGAGAGAGAGAGAGAGAGAGAGAGACAAACAAGCATACACTCTCCACTTCATCTGTTTCACTCTGTCTGCCTGTTACTGTCTCTCTCTCTATGTATATCCATCTATCTCTCCTTCTCCTCTCTGTCTCTGTCTCTGTCTCTCTCTCTCTCTCTCTCTCTCTCTCTCTCTCTCTCTCTCTCTCTCGTAAACTAAACGTTGTTTTTCGGTATTCTTGTCTCCCTTGTGGACCAGTAACCCGCCAATGACGTGCATGGTGCTGGATAGAGGCCAAAGTCAGGGCGCCCTTCATATAGCAGGCTGCGATTATGTACAGTACACCACACACACGTATGCACGCATACACGTACGCATACACACAAACTGTCCTGGAACAAAACATTCAATAGGACAAACTGTCCTTGGTTTTGCACAACGCACACTCACACATAATCCT
>CM065685.1:64259025-64261525 GCA_017654935.2 Phymorhynchus buccinoides
TGTTTTCCCCCCCCCTTCCCGCGTTTTCCCGTGCGTCGGTAAGCTCCTCTCTCTTTATCTTCTCTCTCTTGCCATTAGGTCTGTTTCTGCTATATTCCATTTATGTTATCCGTGTGTGTTCGCTTTGTATTGCGTTTGTGTTTGAATGCGCTTTGAATGCTAACGTGTGTGTGCGCTTTGATTTGATTTCTATCAAGATTCAGCGCCGTATAAATACTGTATGTTGTTGTTGTTGTTGTGTGTGTATAAGAATGTGAAGGATAGGGGGGCTATAGATATGTAAGGGGTTGTTTTTAATATGAATCATTTTAGTGCAATTGTAAAGCGTTTAGAGCTTAAAGGTGAAGCGCTATATAAATAAAAGAAAACAAAAAACACCCATGACCTACGTTCTCACAAGAGCTACCCCTGAGCCGAGTTGTTGACAAAAACGTTGGTGTCACTACTGACCCAGTTTGTCCTATAAACTATGTGGGAGTGCTGCACTGGCTTTCTTTCAGTTCCGTCTGTTTGTTGTCTGTGACACACAGTCCGTGGCTCTTCTCATACATGGATGTATCATGGTTGTCTGTGACACACAGTCCGTGGCTCTTCTCATACATGGATGTATCATGGTTGTCTGTGACACACTGTCCGTGGCTCTTCTCATACATGGAGGTATCATGGTTGTCTGTGACACACAGTCCGTGGCTCTTCTCATACATGGAGGTATCATGGTTGTCTGTGACACACTGTCCGTGGCTCTTCTCATACATGGATGTATCATGGTTGTCTGTGACACACTGTCCGTGGCTCTTCTCATACATGGAGGTATCATGGTTGTCTGTGACACACAGTCCGTGGCTCTTCTCATACATGGATGTATCATGGTTGTCTGTGACACACTGTCCGTGGCTCTTCTCATACATGGATGTATCATGGTTGTCTGTGACACACTGTCCGTGGCTCTTCTCATACATGGATGTATCATGGTTGTCTGTGACACACAGTCCGTGGCTCTTCTCATACATGGATGTATCATGGTTGTCTGTGACACACTGTCCGTGGCTCTTCTCATACATGGAGGTATCATGGTTGTCTGTGACACACAGTCCGTGGCTCTTCTCATACATGGATGTATCATGGTTGTCTGTGACACACTGTCCGTGGCTCTTCTCATACATGGATGTATCATGGTTGTCTGTGACACACTGTCCGTGGCTCTTCTCATACATGGATGTATCATGGTTGTCTGTGACACACTGTCCGTGGCTCTTCTCATACATGGATGTATCATGGTTGTCTGTGACACACTGTCCGTGGCTCTTCTCATACATGGATGTATCATGGTTGTCTGTGACACACAGTCCGTGGCTCTTCTCATACATGGATGTATCATGGTTGTCTGTGACACACTGTCCGTGGCTCTTCTCATACATGGATGTATCATGGTTGTCTGTGACACACTGTCCGTGGCTCTTCTCATACATGGATGTATCATGGTTGTCTGTGACACACTGTCCGTGGCTCTTCTCATACATGGAGGTATCATGGTTGTCTGTGGAGGTATCACATCATTGGTTTGATCCTGTCTTTGTGCTTTCAGGCTTTGTCCTGCTCTGTTGTGGTTTAAACGTAAACAGCCTCACAGTGTAGTATCAGTGGTGTGGTAAACTATTGTTGGTTCTTCTCTTGCTTTTAGTTTTTGCTTCGAATATCCTTTACTTCCCCTTTGTATGTCTGTCATTTTACACCATGATTTATAGGAAACTAAAAGCATCGCTTTTTCAGCTGAATTGAAAACCTGATCGCGCGCGCGCACACGTGTGTGTGTGTGTGTGTGTGTGTGTGTGTGTGTGTGTGTGTGTGTGTGTGTGTGTGTGTGTGTGTGTGTGTGTGTGTGTGTGTGTGTGTGTGTGTGTGTGTTCTGTTTTGTTGTTTTGTTACTGTCTGGGTATATATTGTACACCCCAACGGGTTATAAGCTCTCTCCCCTCTCCATTCTATCTTTTACTCCTCTCTCCCACACAACGCACACAACAAAAGCCTTCCCCAATCCTTTCTCGTCTGTTTCCCCATACACGTTAATCCCTGGTCTCCCCTGTCAGTGTGGCTGTTGCGTGACCCTGTCCCCAGCGGGGGCCTCATCAAGTCTTCATTAATCTGAGCACCGCCTGTCAAAGGCCCTTGACAAATCCAATGTCTGATACAATGCAACACTACACAACACAGCATAAGAAACACGACATAAAGTGTTGACAGTATACTACACAACGAACAGAAATCCATTAATCTGAAGGCAGGCTGTCAAAGGCCCCTGTCAAATCCAATGTCTGACAGAACTGTTGGTGTCAAGCAGGGACACGTTTCTGCCCCCTATCTGTTTTGTCTCCATTGTTTCCAGAGGTCGTACAGTTTTAATAGCATGTTTTAGTTTATTGCTGGTTGTGCTTTGCTTTGTTTAAAGGCTAATGAATGGGGGTCAAGCAGGGACCTATTTCTTTCCCATTTGTGTTTGTGT
>CM065685.1:64289025-64299025 GCA_017654935.2 Phymorhynchus buccinoides
ACAGGAACACACAATAAGGCAACGACAGGAACAGGAACATAAAATACAGGTAACGACAGGAACAGGAACATAAAATACAGGTAACGACAGGAACAGGAACACAAAATACAGGTAACGACAGGAACAGGAACACAAAATACATGTAACGACAGGAACATGAACACAAAATACATGTAACGACAGGAACAGGAACACACAATACAGGTAACGACAGGAACACAAAATACAGGTAACGACAGGAACAGGAACACAAAATACAGGTAACGACAGGAACAGGAACACAAAATACAGGTAACGACAGGAACAGGAACATAAAATACAGGTAACGACAGGAACAGGAACACAAAATACAGGTAACGACAGGAACAGGAACACAAAATACAGGTAACGACAGGAACAGGAACACAAAATACAGGTAACGACAGGAACAGGAACACAAAATAAGGCGACGACAGGAACAGAAACACAAAATAAGGCGATGACAGGAACAGGAACACAAAATACAGGTAACGACAGGAACAGGAACACAAAATACAGGTAACGACAGGAACAGGAACACAAAATACAGGTAACGACAGGAACAGGAACACAAAATAAGGCGATGACAGGAACAGGAACACAAAATACAGGTAACGACAGGAACAGGAACACAAAATACAGGCAACGACAGGAACAGGAACACAAAATAAGGCGATGACAGGAACACAAAATACAGGTAACGACAGGAACAGGAACACAAAATACAGGCAACGACAGGAACAGGAACACAAAATAAGGCGATGACAGGAACACAAAATACAGGTAACGACAGGAACAGGAACACAAAATACAGGCAACGACAGGAACAAGAACACAAAATAAGGCGACAGGACAGGAACACAAAATAAGGCAAGGACAGGAACAGGAACACAAAATAAGACGCTGACAGGAACAGGAACACAAAATAAGGCGAGGACAGGAACAGGAACACAAAATAAGACGCTGACAGGAACAGGAACACAAAGTAAGGCGACGGCAGGAACAGGAACATAAAATAAGGCGATGACAGGAACAGGAACACAAAATATAGGTAAAGACAGGAACACAAAATAAGACGCTGACAGGAACAGGAACACAAAATAAGGCGACGACAGGAACAGGAACACAAAATAAGGCGATGACAGGAACAGGAACACAAAATAAGGCGACGACAGGAACAGGAACACAAAATAAGGCGACGACAGGAACAGGAACACAAAATAAGGCGATGACAGGAACAGTGTGACGTAAGTGTCCCGCGCGACGACCGCTTTCTTTATTTCTTAATCTACACCCCCCCCCCCCCTTTCTCCCCTCCCCACCCCCCCCCACCCTCTCTCCTTTTCATTTCTCTGTCCGGCCGCCACGTTAATTGCCACCCACCATCTAAAGAATGCCGATTAAGGGATTGGTTCCTTTCAAGTTCGAATTGTCTCCCCGGTCGGCACGTACCACCTACCGAGGTTATCTCCCTTCACCCCCCCCCCCCCTTTCTACCGTCTCATCACAAGAAAGTGACAACCACGGTTATCTCCCTTTGAAGATGGTTTTGCTTTTCCAATCACAAGGTTAGGAATGTCCGGCATGTGATAAGGATGGAATAGGCGCGTGATTGTTCGGTACATTTAGAACAGCAATCTTGTGACGTGTGGACTGTAATACACCAATAGCAGGCTTTCATTGTTTGAAAGTGAAGGCTATAATTGGAGTGGTGAGAAAAAGTTGTCACACAAGATGCTGAAACGTAGCTAGAGCAACACTCACAACCAGTCATCATAAGCCCACTAGTAAGTATTATTGATGGCAGGTGATTGAGATCTGGTTTGTTTGACTCTAGTTTTGATCTAGATCCTATGTTCAATGATGAATAAGGAGTAGATAGATATGTTATAGAAAAGAAGTGGTAAACATTCTATTCTATTTATGTGCACTGATTATTTGTGTGTGTGTGTTTTTGACTTGGAACACTTTTGGTACCAGAACCGGAGTTTTATGCCTACTAACCCTTTTGTCTATTTTTAGTAGAAACCTATGGGCCGCAATCTTGCACTATTTTTAGTAGGAAACCTATGGGCCGCAATCTTGCACTTTATGATACCCTTCCTTTCCAGGTGTTGGATGGAGAATGATGTTGTCTTGATCACCTTTTATGTTTTACTGATCTCAGTTTGTTAACTGAAATTCAGTTTATTTATTAACTACATGTAGTGCTATTGTACAAGGGAAGCCTTCAAGCCGGTTGGGATTCACTAATTCCCTGCCGACTGAAGCCCCTTGTCTCTAAGCCATAGAGATCTACATCCACCTTCTCCTGTGATTATCAGCAGGGCATCGTGGGCCGGAAGATCATCCCGGACTCCACCAAGCACCAAGACGGGACCGTCGCCAAGACGACCCGCACCCAGAATCCGCGAGGAGACCACGCCTGAACCGTGCCATCCCGCGAAGCCGTAACCGGAACGACTGGGAGCTACTCTCACCTGACGAGCAAGCCCAGAACTTCAAACAGCTAAGTCAACCTGACTGCGCCAATCATTTGAACTTTCCTACGGACACCGAAGATAATTAGTAACCCTTCCGGCATGGGGCGAACCTTATAGAAAGACAAAAGTCTTGTGAATCCTTTCGGATTTCATTGTTTTTTTATCCATATTTTGTTTTGGCGCCATTGAGCTGCTTTATTATTATTGTTGCATAATCTTATGCAGATTTTGGGAGTAAATAAAATACAAGTGTCAAATAATCCTGAACCCTTTGGTCAGACTGATGAGAGTGGGAGTCTTGTAATTTCATGTAAAACCTTACTTCTCTCTGTCTGCCATTTAGAGCAATTCAACCACTTGTATTTCTTACAACCATCTGACGAGCCAGAACCCGGGCACAAATATAAATTTATTAGATGAAAAGGGGCCGGGAAAGTTGCTCATCTCACATACCCTAGAGAAGTGGGCTAAAGGCAAATTTTCTAAAGTCTTCCCTAGAGACTTGGCCTTTTAACCCATTACCTCGTCACAAACAGGAACACAAAATAAGGCGACGACAGGAACAGGAACACAAAATAAGGCAATGACAGGAACAGGAAAAGTTCTTCTTGAAGTTCTGTGCTTGCAACTTCCTATAATCTGCCACTCTCCTTGACTCTGCCTTTTCCCTTTGCTTTCTATAATCTACTATCTTTCTGACTTATTGGCCCATTCTTCTGCCTTAAAAAAATATTCCAAATCATTGTTTCTCCTTTGAGCTCCTCCGGAATCGGAATGTGTCGGCTGTACGCAGCGGGGAGACCAGTGACAACTGAAAACCATATGGCCTGGGAACGCAGAAGAAGAACTGGAGTAATTACTATTTAAGACAAGACTGGAGTAATTACTAGTCTTAAAATCGGACGGAGAACTTTGCTTTGTTTTTGTCTGCCCGTATGTCCGTCCGCCCGTCCGTCGCTCTCTCTCTCTCTCTCTCTCTCTCTCTCTCTCTCTCTCTCTCTCTCTCTCTCTCTCTCTCTCTCTCTCTCTCTCTCTCTCTCTCTCACAAGCATGCATGCACACACGCACGCACACACATTATATGTGTTTATGTTCCTGTGATAATGGTCGCATATGTGTATGTGCGTGCGCGAGAGCATACAGGCGTGCACTTGCGCAAGCAATGCATGTACGTGGTTATATACGTATAAATATCGCCCCCTTCCGCCCCCCCCCCCCCCCCCCCCCTGTAAGATTTCAACATGTCTAGATCTTTCCACGCTTTCCCCTTCAAATCTGTTCTACCCCTCTCCCTTTTCCCATTTTCTCTTCCCCCACTTCTAAGCATATCTGTATTTTATTATAATCCCTAATCCCCCCCTACCCCCCCCCCCCCCCTGCACCCCGCCCCCCTTGTCTCTCAAGCCTCTCTTACCCCTTACCAACGACACTCGGTAGATAGTAAGCTCCTTGCCCTTACCCTGCTCTAATTCAGTCCTATTCTGAAAGGGAAAGAAAGAAATTGAAAGAAAAAGAAGAAAAAAAGGAAACGGTAAGCTACAACCTAGCCTACCACCCCGCAGTAAAGGCAGCCTGTGCCGCACCACAACTCAAGACCGATCACTCAGCCGTCACATAGGACAATAGCCCAGAGTGACGGCGCTCTACAATACCCCCCCCCCCCCCCCCCCCCCCCCCTCCCCCTCACACGATGTCATAGGTCAGAGGCGCAAAGTATGGCCCAAACTCCTACAACACCTGTCATTCGCAATGGTCATTTCGGACCTAGACATCCACTTTTTGTTTGAGCAAATCGGTGAGATGGAAACTCTGTGAAGTAAATGACGAGAATATGATAATTTGAATGGACCAGAGAGCGAGAAAGACGGGAAATAACGGGAATTGTGACACTATATATGTGGACATCATAATTGCGAAGAAAAGAGAAGGAAGGGAGGAAAAAAGAAAAAAAGAACAAAAGAAGACACTACTTGAAGGCAACATTGAAGAACGACCCAGAAGCGTCGATAAGACACTTACAGTGTTCTCCGCGCGCGCGCGTGTATGTGTGTGTGTGTGTGTGTGTGTGTGTGTGTGTGTGTGTGTGTGTGTGTGTGTGTGTGAGTGAGATAGAGAGAGAGAGAGAGAGAGAGAGAGAGAGAGAGAGAGAGAGAGAGAAAGAGAGAGAGAGACAGAGATAGTGAGAGAAAGTGAGAGAGAGAGAGAGAGAGAGAGAGAGAGAGAGACAGACAAACAGAGAGACAGGGACAGACAAAGAGAGAGGACATTGAGAAAAGAGAGAGAGAGAAAGAGAGAGAGAGAGGAGAGAGAGAGAGAGAGAGAGAGAGAGAGAGAGAGAGAGAGAGAGAGAGATTGATTGATTGAGACACTGGCCGAGACAAACAGAGAGACAGGGAAAGAGAAAGAGAGAGGACATTGATAAAAGAGAGAGAGAGAGAGAAAGAGGAGAGAGAGAGAGAGAGAGAGAGAGAGAGAGAGAGAGAGAGAGAGAGAGAGAGAGAGAGAGAGTGAGAGAGAGACAGTCAGACAGAGGGGACAGAGAGACAGATACGGAGAGAAGGGACACTGGGAAGTGTGAACACATCATCATCATCATCATCATATAGTAATAAGCCAACTGTCCGTGTGTGTGTGTGTGTGTGTGTGTGTGTGTGTGTGTGTGTGTGTGTGTGTGTGTGTGTGTGTGTGTGTGTGTGTGTGTGTGTGTGTGGGTGTGTGTGTGTGTGTGTGTGGACTGAAACACTTCAAACTGTGGGCCTTATAACTCCGCCGTGGCAACGGCACGGAGGAGGAAAATCGCTTCAAATTTGCTGTGAGCCCTAAAGATATGAAGCGATGGCAACGGTAACAGGCCGAGGAGGAGAAAGATATGAAGTGTTTGTCACATGGTAACAGGCCGAGGAGGAGAAAGATATGAAGCGTTTGTCACATGGTAACAGGCCGAGGAGGAGAAAGATATGAAGTGTTTGTCACATGGTAACAGGCCGGAGGAGGAGAAAGATATGGAGTGTTTGTCACATGGTAACAGGCCGGAGGAGGAGAAAGATATGGAGTGTTTGTCACATGGTAACAGGCCGAGGAGGAGAAAGATATGAAGTGTTTGTCACATGGTAACAGGCCGAGGAGGAGAAAGATATGAAGCGTTTGTCACATGGTAACAGGCCGATGAGGAGAAAGATATGAAGCGTTTGTCACATGGTAACAGACCGGAGGAGGAGAAAGATATGGAGTGTTTGTCACATGGTAACAGACCGGAGGAGGAGAAAGATATGGAGTGTTTGTCACATGGTAACAGACCGGAGGAGGAGAAAGATATGGAGTGTTTGTCACATGGTAACAGACCGAGGAGGAGAAAGATATGGAGTGTTTGTCACATGGTAACAGACCAGAGGAGGAGAAAGATATGAAGCGTTTGTCACATGGTAACAGACCGAGGAGGAGAAAGATATGGAGTGTTTGTCACATGGTAACAGACCGAGGAGGAGAAAGATATGGAGTGTTTGTCACATGGTAACAGACCGAGGAGGAGAAAGATATGAAGCGTTTGTCACATGGTAACAGACCAGAGGAGGAGAAAGATATGGAGTGTTTGTCACATGGTAACAGACCGGAGGAGGAGAAAGATATGGAGTGTTTGTCACATGGTAACAGACCGGAGGAGGAGAAAGATATGGAGTGTTTGTCACATGGTAACAGGCCGGAGGAGGAGAAAGATATGGAGTGTTTGTCACATGGTAACAGGCCGAGGAGGAGAAAGATATGAAGCGTTTGTCACATGGTAACAGACCGAGGAGGAGAAAGATATGAAGCGTTTGTCACATGGTAACAGACCGAGGAGGAGAAAGATATGGAGTGTTTGTCACATGGTAACAGACCGAGGAGGAGAAAGATATGGAGTGTTTGTCACATGGTAACAGACCAGAGGAGGAGAAAGATATGAAGCGTTTGTCACATGGTAACAGACCGGAGGAGGAGAAAGATATGGAGTGTTTGTCACATGGTAACAGGCCGAGGAGGAGAAAGATATGAAGCGTTTGTCACATGGTAACAGACCGAGGAGGAGAAAGATATGGAGTGTTTGTCACATGGTAACAGACCGAGGAGGAGAAAGATATGAAGCGTTTGTCACATGGTAACAGACCGAGGAGGAGAAAGATATGGAGTGTTTGTCACATGGTAACAGACCAGAGGAGGAGAAAGATATGAAGCGTTTGTCACATGGTAACAGACCGGAGGAGGAGAAAGATATGGAGTGTTTGTCACATGGTAACAGACCGGAGGAGGAGAAAGATATGGAGTGTTTGTCACATGGTAACAGACCAGAGGAGGAGAAAGATATGAAGCGTTTGTCACATGGTAACAGACCGAGGAGGAGAAAGATATGAAGCGTTTGTCACATGGTAACAGACCAGAGGAGGAGAAAGATATGAAGCGTTTGTCACATGGTAACAGACCGAGGAGGAGAAGGTGTAGATTAACAGCTAATAATCTACCACAGAAAGAAACATCGCTGTCGCTGTCTCTCCCTCTCTCTTTTTGTCTGTCTGTCTGTCAGTCTGACTGTCTGTCTGTCTGTCTCTCTTTCTTTTGAGACCTTCTATATGATGGTGATGACAATAAAACTGTCTATCGCTCTCTTGCGATCAATCTGGCAGTGCTAAGTCCACATGAGGTCGTAAACTGGACAGTGCGGCGCAGGTCTTCTGCCGTTCCCCACAGCTTGCTGGCGGTTGGCACCTCCTGCAGCCAGATCTGCGCCCTCCACACAGCCAACAGGGGACAGTCCTGGAGGACATGGTGAACTGTCTGTTCCGCCCCACAGTCACAGGAGCTTGATGGGGTGACGCCAATGCGCTTCAGGTGGGCACGTAAGCCACAGTGGCCCGTCCTCAGTCTGAAGATGGTAGTCTGCCCGCTGCGTTGGAGATGGTTGATGGGGTCGGCGACTGGCTCATAATCGCCCTTTGTCCTCCTCCATTCTGCTTTCAGCCTGTTTCTTGTCAAGTTATCAACTCACTCTCTCTCTCTCTCTCTCTCTCTCTCTCTCTCTCTCTCTCTCTCTCTCTCTCTCTCTCGCTCTCTCTCTCTCTCGCTTTATCAATCAATCAATCAATCAATCAATAAATCAATCAATCAATCAATCAATCAATCAAATCATTTATTGTCCTTTTAAGAAACAGTGCATAAAAGGAAATTTGGCTGCTGTCACCAAGACAAACAAACAACAGACAAGTACAGTAAAAAGATGATCATGACACAAAACATTATATTACATTAAATTAGAAAGAACGCATTGGCTTACGTGCCCACCTGAAGCGCATTGGCTTACGTGCCCACCTGAAGCGCATTGGCTTACGTGCCCACCTGAAGCGCATTGGCGTCGCCCCATCAAGCTGCTGTGACTGTGGGGCGGAACAGACAGTTCATCATATCCTCCAGGACTTTATGTAATGGTGATGAGAATAAAACTGTCAAATTGTCAAGTTATCAATTCTCTCTCTCTCTCTCTCTGTCCTTCCAATCACGAGGACACAATAATCCTGAAATCATTTCTGCCTACAAATAATCAAAAGGCGGAAGAAAATTACGCTTTCGCTTAAAACAAAACACTTAAAGAAGAAACAGAAAACAAATGAACAGAGAAATATTATCATAGAGAGCATTAACAACCATTGTTCGGCAAATGACTGGTAAGTAAAAAACACACATCCGGAAATCGAAGCACTATATAATTGAGAGTCACGCTCATTTAACCAGCCAGCCCAGAAAGAAAGACACAAACCCAAGTAACTAACGCCATCAACAATGAAGCAGGCATGGAAAGCTCTACAAAACTAGGCCCAAAACACACGATAACATACCATTTGCACACTATCCCCTCCCAAATATCTCTTCTTCTACGTTCCCAGGCCATATGGCCATAATGAGTAAGGTACGTATGTGTGCCGTTTTCAATTTTCACTGGTCTCCTCGCTGCGTACAGCCGACATAGTCCGATTTCGGAGGAGCTCAAAGGTGAAACATTATTTGGAAGGTTTTATTATTTTTAAAAGGCAGGAGAATGGGCCAATAAGTCAGAAAGATAGTAGATGATAGAAAGCAAAGGGAAAAGGCAGAGTCAAAGAGAGTGGCAGATTAGAGGAAGCTACAAGCACATAATTTCAAGAAGGTGGAGGAACAATTATTACGAAAGACCCCCAGGTATCCCCACGGGGAGAGACTCGTGGAGGGGGGGGCCGGGTCGTCCGGCTCCCCGTATGGAGGCACGAGGCATCCACCCACTGCTCCGTCTCCTAAATCAAAAGCACGTACTCGCGTCTCAATCCTCTTTCCTTTCCTCCTATATGTTGCCTTTGTTTTATTCTTCTCGGGATCTCTTTCTTTCCACTTTTGTCTTCGCTTCTGGCACTATTATGGGAAGATAATCGATGTGAAAGCAGCCCGGTCGACAAGGCTTACCCCCCTTGTCTATATGATCATGTGACACACTGTGAGAAAGAATGGGAGACTGCGAGACGAGACGCCTTGTTTTTTGGAGCTAAGTTCCGAAAGAAACGAAGTATTTTCGATTCCAACAAAAGCAGCTGTCTCTCTCTCTGTCTCTGTCTGTGTTGTGTGTGTCTCTGTCTCTGTCTCTCTCCAGTCGTCCGTTTAGACTCTGGCAGCGCCCAATTACTGAGTGATTAAAGGGAAAGGGGTATCCGGAAATGGCCAATTGGCTGTTGTTTTGGTGCAGTGCTATTGATCAGCTTTTGCAAACTTTACAAGCTCACGAGAACAAGATTGCAAACACAACTGGTGTGTAATGGTAGGTAGAAACAATGATAGACACACACACAAACACGCACACGCACACACACGCACACACACGCGCGCGCACGCGCACGCACACGCGCGCACACACACACACACACACACACACACACACACACACACACACACACACACACACACACACACGCACACACACGCACACACAGAGAGAGAGACACACACATCCACACACAAACAGACACACACACACGAGCGCACGCGCCAACAACCTTTAACAAACGTAACATATTTCTCCTCCCATAGAGAAAAGAATCGATTAAGCAACCCCAGACCCGAATTTAACAGGAACTTAATATCTGAACTGTTCTGGAATGTCTAGACAAAAGCAATGAGAACTGCGTATCGCACAATGCAGCGGAGGGAATTGGTCTAAACGGCATCCATTTGCAACCCAATCACCAAATGTCCCAACTTGTATGGCTGTGCAGATTACAGTGGGAATTGGAGACGATTAGACTCTTTCTTTGTCTGCAGAAATGTCTGATAGCTTCAACATATGTCTGTCTCGCTTTGTCTTTGTCCCTGTGTCTCTGTCTATCGCGTTATCTGTTTCTTTGTCTGTGTTTCTCTTCATTGCATTAGAAGTCCCTCACTCTTGATCTTACCTACTGTTCCTCTTGCTTCAGAAATGCTCTCTCTCTCTCTCTCTCTCTCTCTCTCTCTCT
>CM065685.1:64304025-64309025 GCA_017654935.2 Phymorhynchus buccinoides
AGCTCATCGGGCACAAGTGACACACCTGGAGGAAACTGTTGCAGTGTTGCTAATTAGTTTTCTAGCTCATCGGGCACAAGTGGAACGGCCACTTCGGCGATCGTGGTGAACAGAACAGTTGTCATGACATCTATGTGGAACGATGCACGTCCTGCGGAGTGAGGGGAGGGCTGGCACTACTCAGCTGTAAGACCTGATGGGAAGGACGAAGGGTTGAGAAAAAATTATCTCTTTTTCTTACTGCCTGTCTGTCTGTCTGTCTGTCTCTCTCTCTGATTGTAAGAATTGGCCTAATTAAAATCTTAATCCTTGTAAATTAAAGTTGTTTTTTTCAGTCTGCGAGTCTTTTTCGCGCGCGCGCGCGCGCGCGCGTGTGTGTGTATGTATGTGTGTGTGTGTGTGCGTGCGTGCGCGTGCGTGCGTGCGTGCGTGCGTGCGTGTGTGTGTGTGTGTGTGTGTGTGTGAGAGATGAGAGAGTGAGAGAGAGAGAGAGAGAGAGGAGAGAGAGAGAGAGAGAGAGAGAGAGAGAGAGAGAGAGAGAGAGAGAGAGAGAGAGAGAGAGAGAGAGAATTCATCTCCTTTGTCCATCTATTCACTGGAACCTTAAAAGTGCTGCTTATTCTGGCTACAGATTGGGTCTTCCACTGTTTCAGATGAGTGTATCCTGTGTGGATTATAATTATGGGATGTCGGCCGGTTTGTTTGCTTCCTCCTGTGCTGTTGTATTTGCGTATCTGCTAACCTACGTATTTGTTTTTCAATAACATAATTGCTTCCCAGCAAGAACATGAAAAAGAAAGACAGCATCGCACCCCCCCCCCCCCCCCCCCAGTAATTAGGATAACTCGACACGTGCATCGATCTGTTGTCATCTGCTTTCCCTCATTAAGGCTGTATCTAGTGTGTGCCGTTCATTGGACTAATCAATACAACTGCTTCACTTGGATGGCTCGTTCCCTCTGTCAACACTTCATCAAGCGTCGGCCATAAACCAGGTGTACGTTCATACAAAAACGTACAAAATAATATTGTTTTTCGTTGAGCAACAGAATTTACTATCTCCCACTCCAGAGGTGGATTGTCGGGGTGGGTGGGTGGGGGGTGGGGGGTCTACAGGGGTGCTGGACACCCCCCCCTCCTTCCAAGAGGAACAAAAAAAGAGAAAAAAGAAAGAGGGAGAAATGTAATCCCATTCCATAGTTTAGCTTATTCGCACAGGAGAGGCCTTCGTTGCATCTTTTTCATTCAAAGTATTGTCAGCTTCTGGGGGACGAAGCCCCCAGACCCTCCCACTTGGACCCCCCCTTAATGACTTACTGATCCGCCCCTGCACTCCTTTTCCTGTCTGACTCACACGCTCTCCTCCTTCTTTGTAGTCGTCATCGTTCAGCTCCCAATGTGCAGACGCCTAAGCGCTCTTTATTTTCATTTAGAGATCGACACAAAGTGCCCGGATATGGCTTTGCACTCTCCGTTACGCAACAGACAAACAAAAACAACTAAGAACACACACAAAACGTGCTTTCAGATCAAATAGAAGGGCGCACATCAATCATTGATAATCACACAAAAGAACACATCATTTTTACAAACGCTCGCTTAAGATAAACAAAAAAGGTTAAGATCGTAACATGAATCATTCACAACCATTATTCTCGTGACAAGGGAAGCTACTCGCCACCAGGAGTAAACAAGGGGCATTATCACCAACAGTGTGTTCCAATTAATCGGCATCTCCCGAAGGGGAGGTTACAATGGCTGACCGGGTCTGATGGGCCATCAATTTGTAATCAGCCCCTGGAGCCAAGAAATGAAGGAAGGAAGGGAGGAAGGAAGGAAGGAGGAAGGGAGGAAGGAAGGAAGGGAGGAAAGGTGAAGGAGGAAGGGTAGACAGAATGAAGAGGATGTCTCGATCCGTTGAGTGCAGTTGCCGCTAATTGGCTGCCGGAGAGACGATGACAGTTAATGAGTTCAGCGCCTGGGATCTTCAGTACTAATTAATGTACTGGTGCCTACTACCATTAATACTACCGCCGTACTTACGGCCTTGACAACCAGGCTTATGATGCCATGATGCACACTGTTTATATCCCTTCTACACAAGGCATTGTCTATTGTTCTTTGTCGTTGGAAAATGTCTTCCGTCTCAACTAACTCTCTTTCTCGCTCTCTCTCTCCCCTCTCTCTCTGTCTCATTGTCTCTCTCTCTCTCTCTCTCTCTCTCTCCCCATCTTCTTCCCCTCTGTCTCTCTCTCTCTCTTCTTCTTCTTCTTCTTCTTCTCTCTCTCTCTCTCTCTCTCTCTCTCTCTCTCTCTCTCTCTCTCTCTCTCTCTCTCTCTCTGTGTAAGAATAGGCATCCTTTTTGTCCTGTTCCCCCTTATGGGAGTCTGTCTCTCTGTCTGTCTCCCTCTAACAGCTGGCGTAGTAGATTCTGCTCAATGCTCCGTCATACCTAATACATTCGGGCTCATGCTACTGACAACGAATCAGTCTACAATGAACAGGGACACTTCCACCTGGCATGAAAATGCTCTTCCCTGCTCCAAGATGTCAGGTCCTGTCTGTTGGGCTTCTGCAGTGAGCAAGGTCTGGGATAGGACAGACAGACAAGTCCTCTCGGCCAATCAAATCTCGGATTAGGGACACGTGCCAGGTCGTTATGACAAGATCCCCGGTAACTAGGAGGATGGGAGAGGTGGAGGAAGAGGAGGAGGAGGAGGAGGAGTCAAAGAGGTGGGGGGTTGTTTCCGTTGCACGTGAGAACCGTTATTTAAAAAAGACAGAAGGGGAAAAAGTAGCGGCGTCTAATGGGCGCAGATGAGACGTGCAGCACTTAGCAAGGCATGCTGATGTCTATGATTGGGAAGGTCTGCAGTATCTGGCAGCTCGAAGCGGCGTCTGTGTAGGGTGGGCAGGGGGGGGGGGGGTGTGTGTGTGTGTGTGTGAGAGGGGGTGGCGAGAGGGAAAAGGGGGAGGAGAATGTGTGTGTGTGTGTGTGTGTGTGTGTTTGTGTGTGTGAAAGGCGGGGATGGGGATGAGGGGGTCTCATGAATGCAAGTACAAAGATACATGCTCTCTATCTATCACTGTCTGTCTGTCTGTCTGTCTATCTATTTGTCTTTTTCTTCTTCTTCTCCTTCTTCCTATCTCGTTTTTTTTTAGCAAAACAATGTCAACACAATTTCATTCTCGATCCCCCGTTGTAGCATTCTTCACTGTAAAGTCAAACGAAACAACTGGGGGCGAGAAATGGCAAGCTTGGTGTGAGTTGGCGGATGTGGACTAAACTTTCAAAACTCATTTACACCTATGCTGTGTCACGTCGAGAGAGAGAGAGAGAGAGAGAGAGAGAGAGAGAGAGAGAGAGAGAGAGAGAGGGGGGGGGCAGAGATAGAGACAGAGAAAGGGGGGGGGGGTAAGCAAAGTAGGAGGGGGCGAAAGGGAGACAATATAAAGTTACGACTTTTTGGGGTGGAATCTAAAACTCCGTTGCAAACTCATCGTCTTTTCTGTGTTTCGATAGTGATTAGCTCTGGAGGCCATTCCAATGTAGACTAGTCTGGAAATGGCAAATTCAGAACTTAGAAATCTGGTAAGGATGTGTGTGTGTGTGTGTGTGTGTGTGTGTGTGTGTGTGTGTGTGTGTGTGTGCGTGTGTGTGCGTGTGCGTGCGTGCGCGTGTGCGTGCGAGCGTGCGCGCAAGAGAGATAGATAGAGCGAGCGAAGCTTACCAACGAGTTCGCAGTGGTCCAATTGGATTTGCAAGTTTCTAGTAGTGCCCACATTACAGTTCAAGGACTGGGGCAGTTTGCATGCACAACAAAATGAAAGAAATTGTATTGGGACCTCTCCCGTTCACTATCTGTCTCTGTATCTTTGTCTGTCTGTCTCGCTGTCTGTCTATCTCTCTGTCTCTGTCTGTTTCTTGCTTTAAATCTGGCATTGCCAGTTAATATTTAAAAACAAACCCCCCACTGTTAACATCTCTTCATCGACAGTGGGAAACGGCCAATTTCAAAATATAATTTAATCGAGTTATGCAATCTATCTATGTGTGTATGTGTCTGTCTCTGTCTTTCTATCTCTGTCTGTCTGTCTGTCTGTCTGTCTGTCTGTCTGTCTGTCTCTCTCTCTCTCTCTCTCTCTCTCTCTCTCTCTCTCTCTCTCTCTCTCTCTCTCTCTCTCTCTCTCTCTCTCTCTCTCTCTCTCTCACTTATGTAAATGTCTGAATCAAAGTGTTAGTGTCGAAGCTTCAAGGCATGCACGTGGTTCTTAGTCCAATGCATTCCATGAACACCATGATAGAACACGATCGCAGAAGCACCCCGACTTTCCCACTTGCAGCTGATGAGCTACAAAACTGATTACGAACATTGGCGCTACCATTTTACATCCAGTTCACTTTCCTGCCGTACGTGTGCACTGTACTAAGTACATTGGACACAACTAGCCACTGCGATAGTGGAGAAGAAGGAGAAGGAGAAGAAGGAGAAGAAGAAGAAGAAGAAGGCATCCCATCCTCTGCGCTGAGGTGGAATGTAGATGCATTTAACGGTGCAACCGGAAAGTAACCAGCTTCACGTGATAGAAAACAAAATGGCGTGGACTAGGGTATCCGCTGCCTCGTCTGGTCCATTTCGCCAGTCTAGTAAGACGTAGGTAGGTGCTGATAGCACGAAGTAAGTAAGGTGATATCAGAAAGAGGTAGGCCCCTACTTCCTTCTGTCTCAAACACATACACACACAATCTCTCTCGCTGTAAGCGTGCGTGTTCGTGTACTCATCTACAATCTGCGAACGTATGTGTTTAATATAAAAAGCTTTGGAGCTATGTTGTATTTAACGCCACCACCCCTACACATTTTCGCATTGAAAATGTTCCATGAGAAGCAACATTGTGCCATTCACTGCAAAGGGACAGAGTCAAAGACACTATATGAGTCGTAGGGTCCTGGACAGAGTTAGGACCAGCCTAGGATTAGTTTCATAAAATTGAAACG
>CM065685.1:64316525-64324025 GCA_017654935.2 Phymorhynchus buccinoides
AGTAAGAAAGGCAAGACTGAAAACCCCGGAAAGAACCGATAAATGGAGGAGGGGTGCGGATCTGCATCTTTGCCACACTTTCTCGCTGTCTTTGTTAATGATTCAGTTCATCGTGTCTGAACTCCATCGCTGTGCCAAGTCTTTCTTTCTCTTCTACAATCTGCTTAATTACAACTTCTACAAATGAAGCTGCTTCAACAAAGACACAACTTGAAGAGAAACAGAGAGACAGAGACACAACTTGAAGAGAAACAGCTTCAACAAAGACACAACTTGAAGAGAAACAGAGAGACAGAGACACAACTTGAAGAGAAACAGCTTCAACAAAGACACAACTTGAAGAGAAACAGAGAGACAGAGACACAACTTGAAGAGAAACAGCTTCAACAAAGACACAACTTGAAGAGAAACAGAGAGACAGAGACACAACTTGAAGAGAAACAGCTTCAACAAAGACACAACTTGAAGAGAAACAGAGAGACAGAGACACAACTTGAAGAGAAACAGAGAGACAGAGACACAACTTGAAGAGAAACAGAGACAGAGACACAGAGGATGAAAATCCGAAAATCCAGCTCAACAAAGAATATTTTGAGAACACTACAAAAATGAATAACAATTAGGCCAAGGTAAACTAACAACTTGCACTTTCTCCCTCCCCTCCCTCCCTCCGTCCGCTTTCTCCCCCTTAAACTACCTTTTCCATGACCCCCCCACCCCCTTTCCCTGTCCTCAATGACTCACTGTCTCATTCACCATGTTCAAAGCCAGCCTTCAGATCGATTCAAACTTTGAAAAGAAAAGACAAACCACAGGAATCCAGGGGAGGGAATTGGGTTAGCCTCATCATCATCATGTGGGCTGTGGGCTAAATCGGAGCATGAACGGTCTTGGGTGCAAATTAGCTCCCCTAATCTGTCTTGTTTCTTTTTCTTCAAGCAATTTAAAAGACAAATGAGGAACAGAGAGCTTAAAGACAGATTAAAGGAGAAGGCGGAGGAGAAGAAGAAAAAGAAGAAGAAGAAGAGGAAGAAGAAGAAGAAGTAGAAGAAGAAGAAGAAGAAGAAGAAGAAGAAGAAGAAGAAGAAGAAGAAGAGGAAGAAGAAGAAGAAGAAAAGAAGAAGAAGAAGAAAAACAAGAGGAAGAAGAAGAAGAAGAAGGAAGAAGAAGAAGAAGAAAAAGAAGAAGAAGAAGAAAAACAAGAGGAAGAAGAAGAAGAAGAAGAAGAAGAAGAAGAAAAGATGTGCAAGAAGGAGAAGAAGACAGTAACATCGATGATAATGATGACAACGATGAAGAAGACGGTAACATCGATGATAATGATGACAACGATGAAGAAGACGGTAACATCGATGATAATGATGACAACGATGAAGAAGACGGTAACATCGATGATAATGATGACAACGATGAAGAAGACGGTAACATCGATGATAATGATGACAACGATGAACAAAACGACGACGACAAACAACATCAAGAAAATGACGACGACGACGACGAAGAAGAAGAAGAAGAAGAAGAAGAAGAAGAAGAAGAAGAAGAAGAAGAAGAAGAAGAAGAAGAAGAAGAAGAAGAAGAAGAATTCCAAGAACAAAAAGAAGAGCGCAAGTTAGAATGGCTTAAGGATTTTGCTTTTGTGTGAATAAATTGGGGTTTGGCGTTTTCCTTATTGTGATCTATCTACTTTAACAAAAACAGGTCAGGTTGGTTAGGCTGTTTGACTTGCGGTGTTTTGTGAATGAATGCAAACAGACTGCACGTGCATCAATATGCTTATGAAAGAGTATGTGTCACTTGAGACATATACGCACGCGCATGCAATCATGTCACAGAGAGAGAGAGAGAGAGAGAGAGAGAGAGAGAGAGAGAGAGAGAGAGAGAGAGAGAGAGAGAGAGAGAGAGAGAGAGAGAGAGAGAGAGAGAGAGAGAGAGAGAGAGAGAGGCTCGTGGTCATCATTTACAGATTTGTAAATGCCCATGATGATGCTTGGCAAGACATTCCCGGATGTTAGTCAACCAACCTCACCATTATATTACTGCGGCCATATTAATGCCATGAATTAGATGCTGTATCACTATCATTTCAACACCGCTAGGCCATAATGGTGCTATGAATTAGATGCTGTACCATTATTATTTTAACACCGCTAGGTTCCTTCAAGATTGAAAACATGATATGCTGTCAACGGTTATATAGTAGACAGTAATCACGTCTGCTATGATTTAAAACCCCAAACAACGGCTACCCCGAGACATTTTACTAATGCGCTAAAAGTTCTTTCCGTAGAAAGGATTTAGCATGAATAATGCATATTGCATCGCTACCTTTAAAACACCACAGAAAAAAATGCTACAAAATAGCGAGTTCTTAAAGTGCTTTTGAAGCCGTGACAAGAATTATTAATTATGTTTTTACACAAACATACGTCTAGGCACAGACACAGCCACACATGCGCCAATGCACGCAGAAGCCAGAGTTAGCAAAACATCCCTTTTAAAAGATTATACTTAAGAACCTTAATAGGAACATTAATCGCAAGGCACTTAAAGCTGATTTTGTTTCAGCAAAAGCCGTTTTCTCTCTCTTTTAAACACATTATGAATTTATTATGCCCTTTCAATCATAAAAAACAAAACTAATATAGTAATAATCGTCTTCAAACCACCACCCCTCCCATATTATTAATCTTTTCCCTACCCCCATCCCCACCCCCTTCTCGACCTACTTCCTGTTCTCATATAATGCCCATGATTTCCCTGTTCCGTCGTTTCCGCTTCCTGTTTCAGGGAGCTTTGAAGTTCACAATTCAGCTATGTTCGGTCGTCGACCATTCTCTTTGAAAGGAAAACAAACAAACAGTACACAAACAAGACACGATCCAACAGTACATTGTGATCAACATAGTGGGCACATGGTTCTGTCTGTCTGTCTGTGTGGAGCGATACAAGCTGCATTGGTCATAGAAAACAAACAACCAGTACACAAACAAGACACGATCCAACAGTACATTGTGATCAACATAGTGGGCACATGGTTCTGTCTGTCTGTCTGTGTGGAGCGATACAAGCTGCATTGGTCAGAGAAAACAAACAGTACACAAACAAAACACGATCCAACAGTACATTGTGATCAACATAGTGGGCACATGGTTCTGTCTGTATGTCTGTGTGGAGCGATACAAGCTGCATTGGTCATAGAAAACAAACAGTACACAAACAAAACACGATCCAACAGTACATTGTGATCAACATAGTGGGCACATGGTTCTGTCTGTATGTCTGTGTGGAGCGATACAAGCTGCATTGGTCAGAGAAAACAAACAGTACACAAACAAAACACGATCCAACAGTACATTGTGATCAACATAGTGGGCACATGGTTCTGTCTGTATGTCTGTGTGGAGCGATACAAGCTGCATTGGTCAGAGAAAACAAACTGGTCATGATGAACATTATCGAGCGGATGTTGTGTGCACGTGCACGCACACGTGTGTAACACCCCCCCCCCCCCCCCCACCATGTATGTGCTTCATTCATAACAGAACTGAACGGATTTTTCATGGATAATGTTGGTCCATAATGTTCTGTTGATGCTATTTACTGGCAGTACCTTTAAGTGCATGCCACCTCGATTCTTTTCTACTCAGAACCAGTTTTGGATTCAGTGGAGAGAGCAAAGAAGACAGTCCATTTTCTGACGTAGTTTGCAGACATAACACGTCTCGTTTCACCGATCAAAGAAAAGTAATTGTTTAGGAAAAAGCAAAGCAAAACAAAATTAAAGCCAAAAGATCCGCGATCCAAGGATCAATAACCTTGCCCTCCCACCCAATCAGCCCGAGAAAGACGACGACACTAAGACTTGGAACACACACAAAAAAACAATTAAAAAAATCAAGGAAAAAGCTAGGAGGAGAAAATCAATGTAAGGAAGAGTGAGAGGGAAAACCAAGCAACCAATAAAACAGAAAACACTAACATTGTAAGAGCACATGGACCCTCTGCTGCAAGCAGCTAACATTGGAAAGTGCCTATATATAATAACATTCAAAGTCCCCCCCCTCTCTCTCTCTCTCTCTCTCTCTCTCTCTCTCTCTCTCTCTCTCTCTCTCTCTCTCTCTCTCTCTCTCTCTCTCTCTCTCTCTGTATGTATGAAGGGGCCAATAGCACAGTGAGAGTGAGAGCTGAGGGGGCTCAGAAAACAAGTGCTCATAGCTTCAAACCCGTTGGCGGTAGACCGCTGTAACCATTACATTCGTGATCAGCATTAAGAGGGGAGGGGACTCCGTAAACATGGACTACATCGGGAGACATTTTGAAGCGCTATCCTGGCAACTGCTATTCTAAAGGCAAAGCCGCCGCAACGTGAAGCGAGCGCAGGGCGTAGCAACCGAGGGGCGTAGTTGCTAGTAATGCTATACTCTCTGTATATCGTCATTGTTTTGTTGAATCTGGTTTCCAACAATTTCCCCTTTCTTCCCCTACCACCCACACACACTACTGCTCCCTCTCCATCTCATATCGTCTGGGCATTTCAGTTGAACTCAGGCGGAAAGAACTGTTTCCGACTCACTTCAACAGACTTGTCAGAAAACTGAATTCGCAAACACAGACAAACAGACACACACACACACACAGAGACACACACACACACACACACACACACACACACACACACAGAGACAGACAGACACAGACAGACAGACAGACAGACAGACACACACACACACACAGAGACAGACAGACACAGACAGACAGACAGACAACACACACACACACACACACACACACACACACACACACACACACACACACACACACATACACACGTATGCGCTAAAGAAACTGGAAAATTCAATTTAAGCCCCAGAAAACCTGGCTAAATTGCAAAGCTGCCAGCATCCTTTGGAGAAACCCATTCGTCTCAATGTACAGCACTCTTTAGCTTCTACCCCGAAACGTCGTTGGCTTGTGGGGTCGGGGTAGGATGAAAAGTCGTTGGCTTGTGGGGTCGGGGTAGGATGAAAAGCGGACTGTTGTTGTTTTATATTCTAACGCATCAATCATTTGCGTTGTAACTGAAAAATTATATTAATATTTACGCTATTCTTAATTAACCGTTTTAAAACAGTCATCAACAGGTGGGTTACTCAGATTTGAAAATGGTTTTTTTACTAGTCTGCTATGATTCAGGTTTGGTTAGTTTTAGATTGACGTTTAAAAATAGGACAAAATATGTGGTGTGTGTGTGTGTGTGTGTGTGTGTGTGTGTGTGTGTGTGTGTGTGTGTGTGTGTGTGTGTGTGTGTGTGTGTGTGTGTGTGTGTGTATGTGTGTGTGTGTGTATGTGTATGTGTGTGTGTGCGTGCGTGTGCGTGCGTGTGCGTGCGCGCAAAGCCATACAGAGAGCACAGGTGTAAAACGCTAAAGTTACCTTTAAAAATGATCACCATGTTGGTAATAATAACGTATTAATTTCGTACGCACTTTATGGAACCATTCCCCTCGTTCTGCACACTAACTTATGCCAAACTGAATTTCAACTTCACTCCTAAGATCAGATATAAAAAAAAGTTCTTATTTTTCTTCTTCTTCATCTTAACCCTTTCACCGCCAAAGTCGCATTTCAGCACCACAGTGAGTTAACACCTATGTCACTAAAAGGCATCAAATTGGGGTCTATTGTCCAAAGACCCTATTGTCTTAGTTTTGGGAAGTAAGGATAGACCTTATTTTATATGTGCCACAGAAGAATCCCCAATACTGCAGACATATTTTGTTCTCTACCCAGGTACGTTTAATGGACAATGTTGGCTGAAATATGGCTGGCGGTGAAAGGGTTAAAAGCCGGCCCCAGTTTTCTTAAGAAATCAAAGAAGAAAGCGGGAAAAAAGTTGAAACACTACACATGCATAACATTGACCTCATAAAGGTCAAACCTTATTCATCGACACAAGCTTTCTCCATTCTTGTCTCTCTCAGAGAATATAATCCCTTCTTTTGCAATCCACCCATCTCTCTCTCTCTCTCTCTCTCTCTCTCTCTCTCTCTCTCTCTCTCTCTCTCTCTCTCTCTCTCTCTCTCTCTCTCTCTCTCTCTCTCTCTCTGTCTCTCTCTCCCCTCTGTCCGTGTCACTTTGTGTGTGTGTCTCTCTCTCTTTATCTCTGTCTCTCTCCCTCCCTCCCTCTCTCTCTCTCTCTCCCCCCCCCCCTTTTTCATTCTCTCACTATCTCCGAAATCGAATGCTGCAAAAAGCTCTTTTCTTTCTTAAGGGGATTAGTTCTGTCTCTCCCTGTCTCCTCCTGTCTCGTCTGGCCCCCTCTCCTCTCGTTGGTGCTGTGACATGACTGATGACCCCCCCCCCCCTTTGTTAGCCCCCCCCCCCCCTCTGATCTACCCACTAGCGATCCACTGAAAAGACCAGGTCGTGAGAGAGTGGTGCAATGAAAGGGTGGGAGACACTCAGGGCATGGTGCTCAATGTTTATCACTCCAACTGCTAAGCCAGCATTGAAATGTCGCAGTGAAGCACTGTGCCGGAGGAACGACTCCCAGTTGTTGCTGGAAAAAGCCACACTGCATTCAGTGCACAGAACACTCGGCGAGCGTTGAAATAGTAACGCAGGACTCGTCAAACGAAAGACTGAAATATGTGTAGATAACAGATAGAAACAGCGAGGCAAGGAGAGAGGACAAGAGTGAAGTAAGGGAAAGTAGCTCTCTGTAATTAACTCCCTTCACCAAAGTTACTGTCGGCACCAATTCGCCTAGTAAAGCATAATCAACAGCCACATTGAGACAGACCCAAGTTCATCCATGATAACTTTGGTGAAGGAAGTTAATGACAGAGAACTACTTTCCATTACGTCACTACAATATGTGTACTTTGTTTATTCCACTACTATCTATCACGTACAGACAATACTAAGAGAGCAGATTAAGTATTCGTCAAAGAAGAATAGTGGAACGTAGGTTGTGTGAGCAGCATGGCATACATTATATAAGCCAGAGCTATCATCAATGAATGAATGAAATTTAAGGTTTTACTTCCTCTCGACCTGGGAAGGCCTATCATCAATGAACAAAACATGTAGGACTTAAAAAGGCGTAAACCTTCTCCAAAGAAGACTACAATTTGTGCAAGTTGCTGGAGAAAGCGACACTGACTCATGGCCAGAACTGAAACAGCAGTGCAAGTTGCTGGAGAAAGCGACACTGACTCATGGCCAGAACTGAAACAGCAGTGCAAGTTGCTGGAGAAAGCGACACTGACTCATGGCCAGAACTGAAACAGCAGTGCAAGTTGCTGGAGAAAGCGACACTGACTCATGGCCAGAACTGAAACAGCAGTGCAAGTTGCTGGAGAAAGCGACACTGACTCATGGCCAGAACTGAAACAGCAGTGCAAGTTGCTGGAGAAAGCGACACTGACTCATGGCCAGAACTGAAACAGCAGTGCAAGTTGCTGGAGAAAGCGACACTAACTCATGGCCAGAACT
>CM065685.1:64336525-64346525 GCA_017654935.2 Phymorhynchus buccinoides
GAGCAGATACAGATATAAAACGCCCATTCGGTTTTGGAAAGAGATAGAGAGAAGAGAGAGAGAGTGAGAGAGAGAGAGAGAGAGAGAGAGAGAGAGAGAGAGAGAGAGAGAGAGAGAGAGAGAGAGAGAGAGAGAGAGAGAGAGAGAGAGAGAGAGAGAGCGCGCGCGCGAGAGAGATGATAGAGAGCGAAAGCTGTCGTACATAGAGCAGATACAGATATAAAACGCCCATTCGGTTTTGGAAAGAGATAGAGAAAGAGAGAGAGAGTGAGAGAGAGAGAGAGAGAGAGAGAGAGAGAGAGAGAGAGAGAGAGAGAGAGAGAGAGAGCGCGCGCGCGAGAGAGAGATGATAGAGAGCGAAAGCTGTCGTACATAGAGCAGATACAGATATAAAACGCCCATTCGGTTTTGGAAAGAGATAGAGAAAGAGAGAGAGAGTGAGAGAGAGAGAGAGAGAGAGAGAGAGAGAGAGAGAGAGAGAGAGAGAGAGAGAGAGAGAGAGAGAGAGAGAGAGAGAGAGAGCGCGCGAGAGAGAGATGATAGAGAGCGAAAGCTGTCGTACATAGAGCAGATACAGATATAAAACGCCCATTCGGTTTTGGAAAGAGAGAGATAGAGAGAGAGAGAGAGAGAGTGAGAGAGAGAGAGAGAGAGAGAGAGAGAGAGAGAGAGAGAGAGAGAGAGAGAGAGAGAGAGAGAGAGAGAGAGAGAGAGCGAGAGAGAGAGAGAGAGAGAGAGAGAGAGAGAGAGAGATGATAGAGAGCGAAAGCTGTCGTACATAGAGCAGATACAGATATAAAACGCCCATTCGGTTTTGGAAAGAGATAGAGACAGAAGAAAAGCAGCGTACATTATTATTGGCAAGACAACAGGACAGAAGGGAGAACAAGCAAAGGACGCGGGCTGACAGAGGTGGGAGCACTGAAGAGGAAAGAAAGAAAACCAGTTGTGATTGAATACATCTTATGTTGCAGTGAAACCATTTCCTTCAGAGTATTGAGGGTTGGGAGACGACTAGTGGAGTGTCTGTGTCCTTTACACAGCGGACATCAGAGGAGAGCAGAACACAGAGAAGACTGAACCAGTCTGTACCATCACCAGTGCTACGTGGGGGAAACATTGGAGCGTCCTTTACACAGCGGACATCAGAGGAGGGCAGAACACAGAGAAGACTGAACCAGTCTGTACCATCACCAGTGCTACGTGGGGGAAACATTGGAGCGTCCTTTACACAGCGGACACCAGAGGAGGGCAGAACACAGAGAAGACTGAACCAGTCTGTACCATCACCAGTGCTGCGTGGGGGAAACATTGGAGCTTTAGCATAGCAACATGGGCCATCATTGTTGAAAGGTGCAGCCACAAGGTAACATCCACATTTGTTCATAATGTTCTGATGGTATTTTCTGTCTTTTCCCTGAGAACATGATACCACCTTCTGGCAGGTAGCTTTCCACGTTAACATTCTTGCTGGAGGAATCAATGCCACGCATCGTTTGGGCGGATGTTTGTTCCGTAGTTCTCTTCCTCATTCTTACAGTATGTGTGTCTGTCTGTCTGTGGTTTCTGACAATGCCGGACTGCCAGATAGCAGAGGGGGCAGCTGCTATTCCGGCGGGCTGAGCTAACATGTGTTTATAGTGGAGAAGCCTTGCCCAGGGTACATCCCCACTCTCTCAGCCAAAGGGATTTGAGGACAGTCGGCGTTAGGGAAGGTCCCCAAAGGCCAACCCATCCTTTTGGCTGCAGCACTAGAGCCGGTGCAAAATGCTCATATAGTCACAGTCTTCCACGACAGACTAAGCTGTACCATGATATTCTAACCCGGTAACAACATGCCAGAAACAAGTATTTTTGTCACAGAATGCTAAACATGGGAACGTTTACTTTTCGCCTTGTAATACTTTGTCCACCCAAGACACCAATAATAAAAATAAAAATAAAATTAATTTTAAAAAAAGAGAGAAAAAAGAAACAATACAAGATCAACTCTTCTTCATCATCGTCATGATAATAATTATTACACTCAGATAGGAAATCAGTAACTTCAATGATGAAATTAGCAATCATGAAAAGAAAGGGGCCGAGAGAGAAGACAAAAAGAACAACAGTAGAACAGAAAATAATACGAATACGAATACGAACAGTTTTATTTTGAGGGTAGTTGGATAAGCTGATACAGTTTGTTTACAACATACCCTCAAGCAAAACACAAAGACTAATAAGAAGAGCAGAAAGTTTACTTTTTGCAGTTTCAGTTGTTAACTATAACTAATAGTCTTTATTTTCACTGACCCACCTGCATCTAAATCCCAACCCATGGCCGAGTCTTGTCAAACGGTCGCTTTTACCCAATCAATAGAAATGTACGTGTGTGTAGGGAGAAGAAGGAGGGGGGGAGTAGGGGGGTAGAGACGGAGGAGGGGGATTAGAATGGGCCTGTTTATCAATGGGCAGGCAGCAGACAGGGGGGAAGGGGAGGGGGGCAAGAGGGAGGGGGGGGGGGGTCCACTATCGCTCTCACAAGGTCGGTGGACTGTCTGTCAGTGGAATGTCGGCACGCATGGCTCTGGAACTGCGAAAAAGCTTTCTGTCAGTCTGCCCACCACAATACTACTGGGGAGAGGAGGGAATACGAATACGAATACGAATGTTTTATTGAGGGTAAAAATGATAAGCTAAAATAGCTTATTTGCACCTTGCCCTCTCACTCACGCACTCACACCAGGGCAGGATGAACAAAAGCTTTGTCAGCTTATTCTTTAACCCTTTCACCGCCAAAGTCGCATTTTATCACCACAGTGATTTACCACCTATGTCACTAAAAGGCATCAAATTTGGGTCTATTATCCAAAGACCCTTTTGTCTTAGTGTTGGGAAGTAAGGATAGACCTTATTTTATATATGTCACAGAAGAATCCACAAGATGGATTTTGTTCTCTATCCAGGTATATTTAATCGAAATTTTAGGCTGAAATATGGTTGGCGGTGAAAGGGTTAACCCTCAATAAAGATGATTTTGACTTGACGTGACTTGACGTGACACCATGCATCAAGCAAAGAAAAATTGACATAAAAAGTTAAGAAAATGAAACAAAAATGACAAAAAGTGGCACATGAAATAATTGAAAAAGAATCAAAATTGGAATTAATGCAAACATGGATAACATGGATGATACTGAGCAATGGTGAACTTGAATTGGTGGTGAGACAAATGACAGTTCTTTCAGAATACTAGCAGTTTAAAAGAAAGAAAGAAAAGATGGGAATATGAGAGGAGACAGAGAGAGAGAGAGAGAGAGAGAGAGAGAGAGAGAGAGAGAGAGAGAGAGAGAGAGAGAGAGAGAGAGAGAGAGAGAGAGAGAGAGAGAGATAGAGAGAGATAGGAGAAGAGAGAGAGAGAGAGAGAGAGAGAAGAGAGAGAGAGAGAGAGAGAGAGAGAGAGAGAGAGAGAGAGAGAGAGAGAGAGAGAGAGAGAGATTGAAAGAGAGAGAGAGAGAGAGAGAGAGAGAGAGAGAGAGAGAGAAGGAGAGAGAGAGAGAGAGAGAGAGAGAGAGAAAAAGAGAGAGAGAGAGAGAGATATAGAGAGAGAGAGAGAGAGAGAGAGAGAGAGAGAGAGAGAGAGAGAGAGAGAGAGAGAGAGAGAGAGAGAGAGAGAGAGAGAGAGAGAGAGAGAGAGAGAGAGAGAGAGAGAGAGAGAGAGAGAGAGAGAGAGAGAGAGAGAGAGAGAGAGAGAGAGAGAGAGTTTAATTGGTTGCCATCTCTCGCTCGGTACAGCCCCCCTGTCTCTTGTCTTACTGACTGACTTGTCAAAGGGTCGGACTGAACAGTGGTTTAGTGGAAGGGGGCATTTCTGGACTGGGTGAGTCTTTTGTTGGGGCCTGAAAAGTAGATTATTACTTACTCCCGTCTAAGTGTTAACACTTTTCTACTTAGTGGTTTGTCTGTTTTGTCTGTCTATCTGTCCGCCTGCCTGTCTTTTTCTTTATCTTTCTGTATTTGTAAACAACTTATTTTATATGAGAAAAGTGTTGTGTTGGGCTTTTCTGTCTAAAACTGTCCTCCATCATTTGTCATGTTCCTGTATCTTCAGATTGGAATTGACCACATAATTTGTTTGGATGTCCATGCGCAAGGTATGATTCTTTAATCTGTGTATGAATCCGCGTACAACTCATTTTAAACCAGCCCTGCCCACCACCCCCACAATTCCACCATTTACCCTGCATATTTCACAATGTCATGCAATAATTTTAACTGGTCAAATAATTTCTCTCCCCCCCCCCGGATTTTGCAATGGAAACAACCTTTAGTACCCCTCTGATGAAAGCAATTAGTTCCCAGTAGGTAGGCCCACTCAGAGAAAGCACAACAGGCAGGGAGGAACGATTCCTTTGCAAATGATTCCTTTGCAGGGTTCCTGGGGTTTCCTGGAACTAAAAGAGCGCTCCAATCAATACAAGACTAACAGCATTCCTTCCGGAAGTCCCCAGTCACGCAGGCGCCTTGTTAGCGGAAGTAGGCAATGAGTGCATGACGGGAAGGACTGTTGAGCACTGTCATCTGAGTGCCCTCCTTGCCCTTGTTCCTCCTTGCTAGCCTCTGTCTGTCTGTCTCCCTCTCCCCCCCCCCCCTCCCTCCCCCTCTGTGCATGCGTTTGGTAGTTCCTTCGCTTTCTATCAGTCTGTCTTTTGTGTCTCTGTTTCAGCCTTCTCTCTCTGCCACCCCACTCACCGGTCTCTCTTTCCCTTGTGTCTCTTTCCCTCCACCCCTGTCTCTCCCTCTGTCTTTCTATCTGTGTGCCTGTCTCCCCTTAACCCTAATGCATATACCTGTCTGTCTGTCTGTCTCTGTCTCATTCTGTCAGCTATTTTCAGCCAGCAAGCTTATTGATGTAATGCTTTTCTTCTTCTACGCTTCATTCTTACTTTTTCTTTCTTCTTCTTTTTTAAACCTCATCTCTCCTTTGCCCGTTTCGTGTCCGTCCCCCGTCTGTCTTTTCAGGTTCGTTCATGTTGACACTGTCTTCCCCGTTTGCTTTGCTGGACGGCCCTGTGCAGAGGAGCACAGGAGATCGTGACATCAAGACCTGGGCAAATTGATTTCCCTTGAACTGATCCATTTTATCAGAGAAAAGTTGGGACCACGCTGTGGGTTTTGAAGGGATCACGCACACTGAAATAAAATGTTAGGACATCGAAGAATTCTTCTTCTTCTTCTTCATCGTCGATCGCTCAGACAGTTTCCCGTCACGTATGAGCGCAGATGCATCATGCTGCCGTTATGCGCCTTACTAAGAAATTGTTAGGCCCAGCATGTCCATCTTCGGCTGCAGAAAGTCTTTGTAAAAGTGTTTTTTTTAAAGGGCAGGAGGACGGACCACTTAGGCAGAAGGCTGTAGATGACAGCAAGCAAAGGGAAAAGGCAGAGTCAAAGAGTGACAGATTAGAGGAAGGTACAAGCACATGACTTTCAGAAGTTGGGGGAACTATTTGTACGAAAGATCCCCCGGTTTCCCCACGGGGGAAACATTATTGTTTACAGTTTATTTTTGTGTTGTCAAAAATTGTATCCTACTTGTTGCCACATGTTGAAACATGCATCATAGTACCACCCATACCACACAGTATCCTACTTGTTGCCACATGTTGAAACATGCATTATAGTACCACCCATACCACACAGTATCCTACTTGTTGCCACATGTTGAAACATGCATCATAGTACCACCCATACCACACAGTATCCTACTTGTTGCCACATGTTGAAACATGCATTATAGTACCACCCATACCACACAGTATCCTACTTGTTGCCACATGTTGAAACATGCATTAGACAGTACTATGCCACATTGCATAGTACCACCCATACCACACAGTATCCTACTTGTTGCCACATGTTGAAACATGCATTATAGTACCACCCATACCACACAGTATCCTACTTGTTGCCACATGTTGAAACATGCATTATAGTACCACCCATACCACACAGTATCCTACTTGTTGCCACATGTTGAAACATGCATTATAGTACCACCCATACCACACAGTATCCTACTTGTTGCCACATGTTGAAACATGCATTATAGTACCACCCATACCACACAGTATCCTACTTGTTGCCACATGTTGAAACATGCATTATAGTACCACCCATACCACACAGTATCCTACTTGTTGCCACATGTTGAAACATGCATCATAGTACCACCCATACCACACAGTATCCTACTTGTTGCCACATGTTGAAACATGCATTATAGTACCACCCATACCACACAGTATCCTACTTGTTGCCACATGTTGAAACATGCATTATAGTACCACCCATACCACACAGTATCCTACTTGTTGCCACATGTTGAAACATGCATCATAGTACCACCCATACCACACAGTATCCTACTTGTTGCCACATGTTGAAACATGCATAGTACCACCCATACCACACAGTATCCTACTTGTTGCCACATGTTGAAACATGCATTATAGTACCACCCATACCACACAGTATCCTACTTGTTGCCACATGTTGAAACATGCATTATAGTACCACCCATACCACACAGTATCCTACTTGTTGCCACATGTTGAAACATGCATCATAGTACCACCCATACCACACAGTATCCTACTTGTTGCCACATGTTGAAACATGCATTATAGTACCACCCATACCACACAGTATCCTACTTGTTGCCACATGTTGAAACATGCATTACCACCCATAGTACCACCCATACCACACAGTATCCTACTTGTTGCCACATGTTGAAACATGCATAGTACCACCCATACCACACAGTACCACCACATGAAACATGCCACACAGTATCCTACTTGTTGCCACATGTTGAAACATGCATTATAGTACCACCCATACCACACAGTATCCTACTTGTTGCCACATGTTGAAACATGCATTATAGTACCACCCATACCACACAGTATCCTACTTGTTGCCACATGTTGAAACATGCATTATAGTACCACCCATACCACACAGTATCCTACTTGTTGCCACATGTTGAAACATGCATCATAGTACCACCCATACCACACAGTATCCTACTTGTTGCCACATGTTGAAACATGCATTATAGTACCACCCATACCACACAGTATCCTACTTGTTGCCACATGTTGAAACATGCACATAGTACCACCCATACCACACAGTATCCTACTTGTTGCCACATGTTGAAACATGCCATAGTACCACCCATACCACACAGTATCCTACTTGTTGCCACATGTTGAAACATGCATTATAGTACCACCCATACCACACAGTATCCTACTTGTTGCCACATGTTGAAACATGCATCATAGTACCACCCATACCACACAGTATCCTACTTGTTGCCACATGTTGAAACATGCATCATAGTACCACCCATACCACACAGTATCCTACTTGTTGCCACATGTTGAAACATGCATTATAGTACCACCCATACCACACAGTATCCTACTTGTTGCCACATGTTGAAACATGCATTATAGTACCACCCATACCACACAGTATCCTACTTGTTGCCACATGTTGAAACATGCATTATAGTACCACCCATACCACACAGTATCCTACTTGTTGCCACATGTTGAAACATGCATTATAGTACCACCCATACCACACAGTATCCTACTTGTTGCCACATGTTGAAACATGCATTATAGTACCACCCATACCACACAGTATCCTACTTGTTGCCACATGTTGAAACATGCATCATAGTACCACCCATACCACACAGTATCCTACTTGTTGCCACATGTTGAAACATGCATTATAGTACCACCCATACCACACAGTATCCTACTTGTTGCCACATGTTGAAACATGCATAGTACCACCCATACCACACAGTATCCTACTTGTTGCCACATGTTGAAACATGCATTATAGTACCACCCATACCACACAGTATCCTACTTGTTGCCACATGTTGAAACATGCATCATAGTACCACCCATACCACACAGTATCCTACTTGTTGCCACATGTTGAAACATGCATTATAGTACCACCCATACCACACAGTATCCTACTTGTTGCCACATGTTGAAACATGCATTATAGTACCACCCATACCACACAGTATCCTACTTGTTGCCACATGTTGAAACATGCATCATAGTACCACCCATACCACACAGTATCCTACTTGTTGCCACACTTGTTGCCAGTATCCTACTTGTTGTTGAAACATGCATTATAGTACCACCCATACCACACAGTATCCTACTTGTTGCCACATGTTGAAACATGCATTATAGTACCACCCATACCACACAGTATCCTACTTGTTGCCACATGTTGAAACATGCATTATAGTACCACCCATACCACACAGTATCCTACTTGTTGCCACACGTTGAAACATGCATTATAGTACCACCCATACCACACAGTATCCTACTTGTTGCCACATGTTGAAACATGCATCATAGTACCACCCATACCACACAGTATCCTACTTGTTGCCACATGTTGAAACATGCATTATAGTACCACCCATACCACACAGTATCCTACTTGTTGCCACATGTTGAAACATGCATGATATAGTACCACCCATACCACACAGTATCCTACTTGTTGCCACATGTTGAAACATGCATTATAGTACCACCCATACGAAGTCTGAAGCCTCTCTCACCCTATATTTTACCAAGTTTCCTCTAATTGATGCAACTGAAGTGTGTGTGCGCATGGATAGTATTAGTGACATGTTATTTAGAACCAAAGACAAGAATGGAAGACCCCATATTGTGTGTGTGTGTGTGCGTGCGCCCATATTGTGTGTGTGTGTGTGCGTTCGTGCGTGATTGTGCGTGTGTGTGTGTTCGCAAACACGTACAGACGTGTGCATATATGCGTGCAAGTCTGCGAGAGCATGCATGAACGCGCGCGCGCGTGTGTTCGCTGTGGGCCATTCGTTGAAGGACCCAGGCAAGCAGTGCCATCTATCGTCTGGTTTGATTTGATTAGGAAAGGGAGAGAATTAGGGAGGGCAGTGTTAGCGCCCCTGGGGGCAGAGGGCAGTTGTGTGGCCCTCCTTGTCGCCTGCCCCCCGGGCCCTGTGTTAATCTGCCATTAATTGGACACCCACATGATGCTGTCTCTCTCTCTCTCTCTCTCTCTCTCTCTCTCGTCCTCTCTCTCTCTCTCTCTCTCTCTCTCTCTCTCTGTCTCTCTCTGTGATTCCTACTTCTGTGAGTTAAGTTTATAATTATCATATAAAAAAAATTCTGCCGCGGTTTCCATGTCACTTATTGCATTTCGATTATATTTATATATGTCTGTCTGTCTATCTGACACTCTCTCTGTTTGCCTGTCTGTCCGTCTGTGTAGCGTTTGTCTGTCTTTCTGTGTCTCTCTCTGTTTTTCCTGCTGTCCGCATATTTCGTTATTATTGAAAAAACCCACTTTCTGCCATGGTTTTCACGATGTCATTATTCTGCATTACATTTCGATTATGGCATTTGGTTGATTGCATTATATTGCTTATGGGATGTAAAGTTTTAAAGAAATAAAAGTAGAATCAATTATTCTCTCTCTTTCTCTCTCTCTCTCTCTCTCTCTCTCTCTCTCTCTCTCTCTCTCTCTCTCTCTCTCTCTGATTGTGTGTGCGCGCGCGTGTGTGTGTTTACCCTCACTAAAACAACCCAACGGAATTCCCTCGCCCACAAAATATTCAAATTGTAATCGGAGGTCCTGATTGGCTGGCGGTGTTTCTCTCCGCGGTGACCATTGGCTGCTCATCAGCCAGTCACTAACGGTCGATGCTAGCAGCGGTAAAGTGAGTCTGGAACCAAAGAGGTTTCCCCTGTCCGCAGTGAATTCACTTTGGGAAGTCTGGTTTTCTTTTTCCCCTCTCCTACCAGTCTGTCTTTGCTTTGGTCCGTTACTCGTTCCTAACCAGACTGACATTTCCACTGATGTCTGTTTCGTCTCATTAGTTCTGTCTGTTTGTCCATCGGCATAGCTG
>CM065685.1:64351525-64359025 GCA_017654935.2 Phymorhynchus buccinoides
GAGTTGCACCTCTCATTTCCACAGGACTTGTGCTAAGTGAGTTGCACCTCTCATTTCCACAGGACTTGTGCTAAGTGAGTTGCACCTCTCATTTCCCCAGGACTTGTGCTAAGTGAGTTGCACCTCTCATTTCCCCAGGACTTGTGCTAAGTGAGTTGCACCTCTCATTTCCACAGGACTTGTGCTAAGTGAGTTGCACCTCTCATTTCCACAGGACTTGTGCTAAGTGAGTTGCACCTCTCATTTCCCCAGGACTTGTGCTAAGTGAGTTGCACCTCTCATTTCCCCAGGACTTGTGCTAAGTGAGTTGCACCTCTCATTTCCCCAGGACTTGTGCTAAGTGAGTTGCACCTCTCATTTCCCCAGGACTTGTGCTAAGTGAGTTGCACCTCTCATTTCCACAGGACTTGTGCTAAGTGAGTTGCACCTCTCATTTCCATTTCCCCAGGACTTGTGCTAAGTGAGTTGCACCTCTCATTTCCCCAGGACTTGTGCTAAGTGAGTTGCACCTCTCATTTCCCCAGGACTTGTGCTAAGTGAGTTGCACCTCTCATTTCCCCAGGACTTGTGCTAAGTGAGTTGCACCTCTCATTTCCCCAGGACTTGTGCTAAGTGAGTTGCACCTCTCATTTCCACAGGACCTAAGTGAGTTGCACCTCTCATTTCCACAGGACTTGTGCTAAGTGAGTTGCACCTCTCATTTCCACAGGACTTGTGCTAAGTGAGTTGCACCATTTCTCAGTTGCACCTCTCACAGGACTTGTGCTAAGTGAGTTGCACCTCTCATTTCCACAGGACTTGTGCTAAGTGAGTTGCACCTCTCATTTCCCCAGGACTTGTGCTAAGTGAGTTGCACCTCTCATTTCCACAGGACTTGTGCTAAGTGAGTTGCACCTCTCATTTCCCCAGGACTTGTGCTAAGTGAGTTGCACCTCTCATTTCCCCAGGACTTGTGCTAAGTGAGTTGCACCTCTCATTTCCCCAGGACTTGTGCTAAGTGAGTTGCACCTCTCATTTCCCTTCTAGGGGTGCTGCCACCTCACCCTCACCCATCTATCAGGAGTTCATCCTTTTCCTTGGTTACGAAGCATTGTGCTCCCATCTCTATGTGTCCCCAATATCGTCTATATGTCCTCAAACGTCGTCTCTATGTGTCCCCCATTTCGTCTCTAAGTGTCCCCAATGTCGTCTCTAAGTGTCCCCAATGTCGTCTCTAAGTGTCCCCAATGTCGTCTCTATGTCACCAATGTCATCTCTATATGTCCCCAATGTCGTCTCTATGTCCCCTATGTCGTCTCTATGTGTCCCCAATGTCGTCTCTATGTGTCCCCAATGTTGTCTCTATGTGTCCCCAATGTCGTCTCTATATGTCAAGATGGGGACATATAGAGACGGGAACATATAGAGACGGAGGACATATAGAGGCGGGAACATATAGAGACGGGAACATATAGACATGGGGACATAATTATAGAGACGGAAACATACAGAGACGGGAACATACAGAGACGGGAACATACAGAGACAGGAACATATAGAGGCGGGAACACATAGAGATGGGAACATATAGAGGCGGGAACATATAGAGATGGAGACATAATCATGGAGATGGGGACACACCGCACTTCCTCTCCCTCCTCCCCTTGGCTAAAGGTGTTTGAGTGGGGATTCGGGGCTAAGAAGGGAGGGGAGAGGTTCAATGAGGGTGGGGGGTCATTCCTGCTAACTCAATTGGGGGCTCGACGGGGAGGTTCTAATTCCACACAGGCTGCTGCTGCCTGATGAGCGCCCCAGGGTGAGAGACTCACCGGAGAGAGGAGAGAGAGAGAGAGAGAGAGAGAGAGAGAGAGAGAGAGAGAGAGAGAGAGAGAGAGAGAGAGAGAGAGAGAGAGAGAGAGAGAGAGAGAGAGAACATAGGACGCATATCATCAACAAGGATGACTAAAGTCGTATTGAATTGAATTGAACAGGACACTGATCTTTATACTCACGGGCGCTGTCTTCCATTTCCCATTTTACACTTACCTGCAACAGACAAACATAAAACACCAATGAATATGCATCATGTATTGTTCATTTTGTCCGAGGGAGGGAGAGAGGGAGGGAGAGAGAGAGAGAGAGAGAGAGAGGGGGGGAGAGAGGGGGAGAGAGAGAGAGAGAGAGAGAGAGAGAGAGAGAGAGAGAGAGAGAGAGAGAGAGGGGGAGAGGGGAGGAGAGAGAGAGAGAGAGAGAGAGAGAGAGAGAGAGAGAGAATGGGAACAAGACTGTGAGAGAGAAACACAGACAGACAGACAAAGACAGAGACAGAGAGAGAGGAAGAGATAATAAGACAGAGACATAGAGAGAGGAAGAGATAACACAAAGACAGAGACAGAGAGAGAGGAAGAGATATACACAAAGACAGAGACAGAGAGAGAGGAAGAGATAATAAGACAGAGACATAGAGAGAGGAAGAGATATACACAAAGACAGAGAGAGAGGAAGAGATATACACAAAGACAGAGACAGAAAGAGAGGAAGATATATACACAAAGACAGAGACAGAGAGAGAGGAAGATATATACACAAAGACAGAGACAGAGAGAGAGGAAGAGATATACACAAAGACAGAGACAGAGAGAGAGAAGATATATACACAAAGACAGAGACAGAGAGAGAGGAAGATATATACACAAAGACAGAGACAGAGAGAGAGGAAGAGATATACACAAAGACAGAGACAGAGAGAGAGGAAGAGATATACACAAAGACAGAGACAGAGAGAGAGGAAGAGATATACACAAAGACAGAGACAGAGAGAGAGGAAGAGAGACAGAGAGAGAGAGGAAGAGATATACACAAAGACAGAGACAGAGAGAGAGGAAGAGATATACACAAAGACAGAGACAGAGAGAGAGGAAGATATATACACAAAGACAGAGACAGAGAGAGAGGAAGAGATATACACAAAGACAGAGACAGAGAGAGAGGAAGAGATATACACAAAGACAGAGACAGAGAGAGAGGAAGAGATATACACAAAGACAGAGACAGAGAGAGAGGAAGAGATAGACACAAAGACAGAGACAGAGAGAGAGGAAGATATATACACAAAGACAGAGACAGAGAGAGAGAGGAAGAGATATACACAAAGACAGAGACAGAGAGAGAGGAAGAGATAGACACAAAGAGAGAGAGAGAGAGAGAGAGAGGAAGAGATACACACAAAGAGAGAGACAGAGAGAGACGGATGCAATACCGGAGTGATTTGACAGAAGACAAAGAAGAGGGTCTGGCTGCAATGGACTAATCATCGAATTTGTCATCTTCGTCCATCATCATCGTCATATCTCATTTTGTCGAACAAGATGTGTGGATGAGGGAGAGTGAAGGTGAAGAAAGGAGAGGAAAAGGGGAGATAAAAAGGAGCAGGAGATGTTTCAGTAGAGTGAAATGATGGAAGAGAAGCAGACAGGCGACTATTCAATAGTTTGACTATGTGAGACAATACAATAACGATGCTCTTGTGCCTGGGATTCAATATCTGTCACCATGGTTCTCTGTGTCTGTCTGTCTGTCTGTCTCTCTCTCTCCCCCCTCTCTCTCTCCCCCCCTCTCTCTCCCCCCTCTCTCTCTCTTGTTGTTTTGCTAGGACAGAGATGTATGACCACTGTGGAGGTGTTTTCTGGGGGACACAGTGTATTGTCAGCGGCTTACACCTGCTGCTGTTCCTGTGTGTTGTTTCTAGCGATACTAGAGCCGCTTTTTGCTTTATTAATTCCATGGGAAGTAGGATGATATTGATTTGGATGGCAAAATGAGAGATAGAGAGAAATAGAAGATACAAAGAAAGAAAGGAAAAAGAAGAAGAAGAAAGAAGAAGGAGGAGGAGAAGAGAGAGAGAGAGAGAGAGAGAGAGAGAGAGAGAGAGAGAGAGATAGAGAGATAGAGAGAGAGAGAGAGAGAGAGAGGAGAGAGAGAGAGAGAGAGAGAGAGAGAGAGAGATAAACACAGTCAGATAAAGAAATAGCAACAAAAAAGGGGGAAAGACGAGACAGAAAACTAATGAGAAAGGGAGAATGAAAGAAGGAAGGAAGAAAAGAACGAAAGAGAAGAGAGAGAGAGAGAGAGAGAGAGAGAGAGAGAGAGAGAGAGAGAGAGAGAGAGAGAGAGAGAGAGAGAGAGAGAGAGAGAGAGAGAGAGAGAGAGAGAGAGAGAGAGAGAGAGAGAGAGAGAGAGAGAGAGAGGAGAGAGAGAGAGAGAGAGAGAGAGAGAGAGAGAGAGAGAGAGAGAGAGAGAGAGAGAGAGAGAGAGAGAGAGAGAGAGAGAGAGAGAGAGAGAGAGAGAGAGAGAGAGAGAGAGAGAGAGAGAGAGAGAGAGAGAGAGAGAGAGAGAGAGAGAGAGAGAGAGAGAGAGAGAGATAAACACAGTCAGATAAAGAAATAGCAACAAAAAAGGGGGAAAGACGAGACAGAAAACTAATGAGAAAGGGAGAATGAAAGAAGGAAGGAAGAAAAGAACGAAAGAAGGAGAGAGAGAGAGAGAGAGAGAGAGAGAGAGAGAGAGAGAGAGAGAGAGAGAGAGAGAGAGAGAGAGAGAGAGAGAGAGAGAGAGAGAGAGAGAGAGAGAGAGAGAGAGAGAGAGAGAGAGAGAGAGAGAGAGAGAGAGAGAGAGAGAGAGAGAGAGAGAGAGAGAGAGAGAGAGAGAGAGAGAGAGAGAGAGAGAGAGAGAGGGAGAGAGAGAGAGAGAGAGAGAGAGATAAACACAGTCAGATAAAGAGATAGCAACAAAAAAGGGGGAAAGACGAGACAGAAAACTAATGAGAAAGGGAGAATGAAAGAAGGAAGGAAGAAAAGAACGAAAGAAAGAGAGAGAGAGAGAGAGAGAGAGAGAGAGAGAGAGAGAGAGAGAGAGAGAGAGAGAGAGAGAGAGAGAGAGAGAGAGAGAGAGAGAGAGAGAGAGAGAGAGAGAGAGAGAGAGAGAGGGAGAGAGAGAGAGAGAGAGAGAGAGAGAGAGAGAGAGAGAGAGAGAGAGAGAGAGAGAGAGAGAGAGAGAGAGATAAACACAGTCAGATAAAGAAATAGCAACAAAAAAGGGGGAAAGACGAGACAGAAAACTAATGAGAAAGGGAGAATGAAAGAAGGAAGGAAGAAAAGAACGAAAGAAGAGAGAGAGAGAAGAGAAGAGAGAGAGAGAGAGAGAGAGAGAGAGAGAGAGAGAGAGAGAGAGAGAGAGAGAGAGAGAGAGAGAGAGAGAGAGAGAGAGAGAGAGAGAGAGAGAGAGAGAGAGAGAGAGAGAGAGAGAGAGAGAGAGAGAGAGAGAGAGAGAGAGAGAGAGAGAGAGAGAGAGAGAGAGAGAGAGAGAGAGAGAGAGAGAGAGAGAGAGGAGAGAGAGAGAGAGAGAGAGAGAGAGAGAGAGGAGAGAGAGAGAGAGAGAGAGAGAGGGAGAGATGGGGAGACAGGCAGACAGCAGACAAAGCGATAAAGATAGATAGACAGAGAGACAGAGAAACAAAACAACCGATTCAGGAAACGCAGAGTGGTACAGAGCCAATCCCCCCAAACTCCTTCAATTCAGAGGCCAACAAACCCAACCCGCTGCCCACAAGGAACACCCCAAACTCCTTCAATTCAGAGGCCAACAAACCCAACCCGCTGCCCACAAGGAACACCCCAAACTCCTTCAATTCAGAGGCCAACAAATCCAACCCGCTGCCTACAAGGAACACCCCAAACTCCTTCAATTCAGAGGCCAACAAACCCAACCCGCTGCCTACAAGGAACACCCCAAACTCCTTCAATTCAGAGGCCAACAAACCCAACCCGCTGCCCACAAGGAACACCCCAAACTCCTTCAATTCAGAGGTCAACAAACCCAACCCGCTGCCTACAAGGAACACCCCAAACTCCTTCAATTCAGAGGTCAACAAACCCAACCCGCTGCCTACAAGGAACACCCCAAACTCCTTCAATTCAGAGGTCAACAAACCCAACCCGCTGCCTACAAGGAACACCCCAAACTCCTTCAATTCAGAGGCCAACAAACCCAACCCGCTGCCTACAAGGAACACCCCAAACTCCTTCAATTCAGAGGACAACAAACCCAACCCGCTGCCTACAAGGAACACCCCAAACTCCTTCAATTCAGAGGCCAACAAACCCAACCCGCTGCCTACAAGGAACACCCCAAACTCCTTCAATTCAGAGGTCAACAAACCCAACCCGCTGCCTACAAGGAACACCCCAAACTCCTTCAATTCAGAGGCCAACAAACCCAACCCGCTGCCTACAAGGAACACCCCAAACTCCTTCAATTCAGAGGCCAACAAACCCAACCCGCTGCCTACAAGGAACACCCCAAACTCCTTCAATTCAGAGGTCAACAAACCCAACCCGCTGCCTACAAGGAACACCCCAAACTCCTTCAATTCAGAGGCCAACAAACCCAACCCGCTGCCTACAAGGAACACCCCAAACTCCTTCAATTCAGAGGCCAACAAACCCAACCCGCTGCCTACAAGGAACACCCCAAACTCCTTCAATTCAGAGGCCAACAAACCCAACCCGCTGCCTACAAGGAACACCCCAAACTCCTTCAATTCAGAGGCCAACAAACCCAACCCGCTGCCTACAAGGAACACCCCAAACTCCTTCAATTCAGAGGCCAACAAACCCAACCCGCTGCCTACAAGGAACACCCCAAACTCCTTCAATTCAGAGGCCAACAAACCCAACCCGCTGCCCACAAGGAACACCCCAAACTCCTTCAATTCAGAGGCCAACAAACCCAACCCGCTGCCCACAAGGAACACCCCAAACTCCTTCAATTCAGAGGCCAACAAACCCAACCCGCTGCCTACAAGGAACACCCCAAACTCCTTCAATTCAGAGGCCAACAAACCCAACCCGCTGCCTACAAGGAACACCCCAAACTCCTTCAATTCAGAGGCCAACAAACCCAACCCACTGCCTACAAGGAACACCCCAAACTCCTTCAATTCAGAGGCCAACAAACCCAACCCGCTGCCTACAAGGAACACCCCAAACTCCTTCAATTCAGAGGACAACAAACCCAACCCGCTGCCTACAAGGAACACCCCAAACTCCTTCAATTCAGAGGTCAACAAACCCAACCCGCTGCCTACAAGGAACACCCCAAACTCCTTCAATTCAGAGGCCAACAAACCCAACCCACTGCCTACAAGGAACACCCCAAACTCCTTCAATTCAGAGGCCAACAAACCCAACCCACTGCCTACAAGGAACACCCCAAACTCCTTCAATTCAGAGGTCAACAAACCCAACCCGCTGCCTACAAGGAACACCCCAAACTCCTTCAATTCAGAGGCCAACAAACCCAACCCGCTGCCTACAAGGAACACCCCAAACTCCTTCAATTCAGAGGTCAACAAACCCAACCCGCTGCCTACAAGGAACACCCCAAACTCCTTCAATTCAGAGGCCAACAAACCCAACCCGCTGCCTACAAGGAACACCCCAAACTCCTTCAATTCAGAGGCCA
>CM065685.1:64381525-64391525 GCA_017654935.2 Phymorhynchus buccinoides
CATATGGTCTGTAATGACTATCGTCACTGGTCCTTGTTTCAGAAGGGAGCGGGGATAATGATGTTCCTCTCCTACCTACAGCACAATAGTCATACAGCTTCATATCATGATGTTGGCCTATGTTTGGGTTTTCATTGGACTACAAGCTTGCTACTGATGGTCCTAACGTAATTAACTAAGAGCAATAGATGGACATACCTCTGTAGTAACGACCCTAATTATCTAACGTAGGACTGTATTCATTATCCTAATTAAGGACTGTATTATTTTGTTTTGTATCTTTTATCAGCGCAGAGGAACCGGCCTTTTCGTCGCTTGCTGTTGTTGTATTTTTTGCTAAAAATCTAAGGGTATTGCCATTTGCATCTAATGACTGATCATTTATTTATGCCAGCACCTTACTAGGCACCAAGACCGAAGCATTCAAAGACTGGCAAATGTGATGCATGTGTACGATAGCTCCAAAGGTATCATACGGATATTCCGATAGTAAAGAGAAAGGGAAGGGAAAAGACTATTTGATATTGTCATATTTGGTATATTAGAGTCACAGAGGCGTCTCTGTGAAATTCGGGTTGCTCCCACCTGTACGGGGGATTAGTGAACTAAACTAGTAGGATTTCATCAGATTCAATTAGACAGTAGTATTTGACGAGAACCACGCCTGACAAATGTCACAGTTGGATGGTAGTTGGATTGAGGCGGGCCCTGTACCCAGTGGCAATGCAGCTGTGTGTGCGTCGCTCTGTGCGGTGTGCACACACGGGCTTTGGAAGGGGTCCAACTCAAAAGCTGTTGTCAACGAACTGTACGGTACAGAGGCATATGGGTGGGGGCAGCTAACATGCAAATAACACAAATGTATCATTTCGGGTCATGCCCTCCTGACATGTGTGTGTGTGTGTGTATGTGTGTGTGTGTGTGTGTGTGTGTGTATGTGTGTGTGTGTGTGTGTGTGTGTGTGTGTGTGTGTGTGTGTGTCTGTGTGTGTGTGTGTGTGTTTGTCTGTGTGTGTGTGTGTGTGTGTGTGTGTGTGTGTGTGTGTGTGTGTGTGTGTGTGTGTGTGTGTGTGTGTGTGTGTGTGTGTGTGTGTGTGTGTGTGTGTGTGTGTGTGTCTGTGTGTATGTGTGTCTGTGTGTATGTGTGTGTGTTTGCCTCTGTGTGTGTGTGTGTGTGTGTGTGTGTGTGTGTGTGTGTGTGTGTGTGTGTGTGTGTGTGTGTGTGAGACTGTGTGAACTATTCCATTTTCTTTGTATGCTATGGGAAATAAGTTAAACGAGCATCAAGCATCCACGCAGTCACAATCAGACACATATTCCCAAATATCATTTTAATTTCTTCTGCCCTTCGGGTTCCTGATATATTTATTTTGTTGAACATAGTATTACTTTTAAAAATCATTTGTGTTTGGCTTTTCGTGAAGATTAATTAATCTGTACGTTCTAGATTCCCCAAAGCCAGTCAGAGGACGAGGAGGCGGGGGGGGGGGGGGGGGGGGGGGGGGGGGGGGGGGGGGGGGGGGGGAGAGAAAAAAGAGGAGTCAAAGGGGCGGAGGACAAGAGAGAAAGGGTGGCGGTGGTGGTAAGGAGAGAGGGGGGGGGGGGTTGAAAGCTGCCAACCTGTCATTAGTGTAGGGGGCGACCTGGCTGGGGTCACGTTGTGTGTCTTCAAAACCCAACAACCATACCACCCTGGGTATCCTGGATATACCCGGTAGAGAGAGAGAGAGAGAGAGAGAGAGAGAGAGAGAGAGAGAGAGAGAGAGAGAGAGAGAGAGAGAGAGAGAGAGAGAGAGAGAGAGAGAGAGAGAGAGAGAGAGAGAGAGAGACAGAGAGACAAACAGAGAGACAGATAGAGAGAGAGAGAGGGAGAGAGAGAGAGAGAGAGAGAGAGAGAGAGGAGAGAGAGAGAGAGAGAGAGAGAGAGAGACAGATAGTAGAGAGAGAGAGAGTGAGAGAGAGAGAGAGAGTGAGAGAGAGAGAGAGAGTAAGAGAGAGAGAGTGAGAGAAAGAGTGAGTGTGTTGTGTGTGCGCGCACGCATGTGTGTATGTCTGTTGTCTGTGTGACACAGATAAGGAGTGTGTTTAGAGTTGACAGTGTGATACGGAGATTTCATTGTGTGAAATGGGTACTACTCGTGTTAGAGAAAAGGGAAGGCTATGAGAAAAAAACACCCCAAGTAGACAGGTAGGTTTGAGGGAGCTAGGGTCACGGTATGTGTGGGACTCTCTGTCTCTGTCTCTCTTTCTGCCAGTTTTTCTTTGTCTACTGTTTGTGTACCTGTCTGTCTCTTTTCTATGCACTGGAGATTGTCGCTCACTGTTCCCTTTGCCATTCACTGGTGTGTGAGTGCATACAGAAGGAAAAGAAGAAGAAGAAGAAGAAGAAGAAAGAAGAAGAAGAAGAAAAAGAAGAAGAAGAAGAAGAAGAAGAAGAAGAAGAAAAAGAAGAAGAAGAAGAAAAAGAAGAAGAAGAAGAAGAAGAAGAGACTTGGCATAAATCTCCGTGAGAACTGGTTTTGGGGACAGACAGGAAAATGGCTGCATCGAACCACTGAGAAGACCCCCCCCCCCCCCCCAGCTCCCTCCCTCTCTCTCTCTCTCTCTCTCTCTCTCTCTCTCTCTCTCTCTCTCTCTCTCAAAGGCCAGCCACGTCCACTAAAATCGCACGACTGTAGACTGTACAATACGATTAGATCACGTGATATCGATGCGCCAATCACAATTATTCTTGGAGACCACGTGATCGAATCGCATCGTATACAGTCGTGCGATTTTAGTGGCCGTGTGGCTGACCCTTTAGAGTGCTAGTGTGTGGTGTATGTGTTACTGATTGACCTCGTTATTGTTGCTTCGCTCAGCCAGTTATTGAGGCTATAGTGACTCTTAGCCATTGGACACACACACACACACACACACACACACACACACACACACACACACACACAAAAAAAAAAGGAGAAAGGGGAAATTGGAATGGACAAAACAACAACTACAAAACCTAGTCTAAATCGCTGAAAAATTAATGATGATAATAACAACAACAATACTACTACTACTACTACTACTACTACTACTACTACTACTACTACTACTACTACTACTACTACTACTACTACTAATAGTGTAAATCAGCAGAACATAAACAAAAATAACAATAAAGAAGTGGAAATAACAGTAGCGAATATTTTGTATTCAAGCAGATATTTGGAGTGACTGCTATTTGTCCATGGCTGACTCGCTGACAAATGATACGGACGGAAAAGAAAACAGCATGAAGACAATCACGATTCTAAAACAAATGACACAGATCGGCATTCAGATGTTTGTAATGCAATACGCAATCCAAATGTCAGGTGGAAGTGGCATATCACTAATACTGGGTAAACAACTTGTGCAGCAATTCCCCTCCCCCTCCAGGCAGCAGGTGGTCTGTGGGCGGTAGTCATCTGAAACGTGGGTCTGTGCGTGTCCTTTTCCTGTCGATGTTTCACATTCTCGGGTTGTTTTGTTGTCCTTCTCACATTGGTTTGGTATTCTGCCAGGGTTTGGGGGTGTTAAGACAAAACACAGTAGCAGAAACATGTGTCTGTCTGCCTGTCCGTCTGTTTGTCTGACAATCTGTCTGTTTGTTTTGTCTTTCGTGGCCATCATACACACAGACACACACACACACGCACGCACGCACGTACATACACACACTCACACATACATACACACACATGCAACAAAACACACATACACAAACATACACACATACGCATACAAACGCACACACATACACACACAAACACACACATACACAGACACACTCTCTCTCTCTCCTCTCTCTCTCTATGTCTATCTCTCACTCTCTGTATGTCTCTAATCTCTCACTCTCTCTCTCTCTCTCTCTCTCTCTCTCTCTCTCTCTCTCTCTCTCTCTCTCTGTCTCTCGCTCTCTCTGTGTTTCTGTGTTTCTGTCTTTCTTCTCCTCACTCTCTCCTTCTCGACTGTCTTCAGACAGCAGTGGCCTGGAGACAACCACAGGGTTGGTCACACTGGACAAGGAAGACACAGACAACAGTGGCCTGGAGACAACCACAGGGTTGGTCACACTGGACAAGGAAGACACAGACAGCAGTGGCCTGGAGACAACCACAGGGTTGGTCACACTGGACAAGGAAGACACAGACAGCAGTGGCCTGGAGACAACCACAGGGTTGGTCACACTGGACAAGGAAGACACAGACAGCAGTGGCCTGGAGACAACCACAGGGTTGGTCACACTGGACAAGGAAGACACAGACAGCAGTGGCCTGGACACAACCACAGGGTTGGTCACACTGGACAAGGAAGACACAGACAGCAGTGGCCTGGAGACAACCACAGGGTTGGTCACACTGGACAAGGAAGACACAGACAACAGTGGCCTGGAGACAACCACAGGGTTGGTCACACTGGACAAGGAAGACACAGACAACAGTGGCCTGGAGACAACCACAGGGTTGGTCACACTGGACAAGGAAGACACAGACAGCAGTGGCCTGGAGACAACCACAGGGTTGGTCACACTGGACAAGGAAGACACAGACAGCAGTGGCCTGGAGACAACCACAGGGTTGGTCACACTGGACAAGGAAGACACAGACAGCAGTGGCCTGGAGACAACCACAGGGTTGGTCACACTGGACAAGGAAGACACAGACAGCAGTGGCCTGGACACAACCACAGGGTTGGTCACACTGGACAAGGAAGACACAGACAGCAGTGGCCTGGAGACAACCACAGGGTTGGTCACACTGGACAAGGAAGACACAGACAACAGTGGCCTGGAGACAACCACAGGGTTGGTCACACTGGACAAGGAAGACACAGACAACAGTGGCCTGGAGACAACCACAGGGTTGGTCACACTGGACAAGGAAGACACAGACAACAGTGGCCTGGAGACAACCACAGGGTTGGTCACACTGGACAAGGAAGACACAGACAGCAGTGGCCTGGAGACAACCACAGGGTTGGTCACACTGGACAAGGAAGACACAGACAGCAGTGGCCTGGAGACAACCACAGGGTTGGTCACACTGGACAAGGAAGACACAGACAGCAGTGGCCTGGAGACAACCACAGGGTTGGTCACACTGGACAAGGAAGACACAGACAGCAGTGGCCTGGAGACAACCACAGGGTTGGTCACACTGGACAAGGAAGACACAGACAGCAGTGGCCTGGAGACAACCACAGGGTTGGTCACACTGGACAAGGAAGACACAGACAACAGTGGCCTGGAGACAACCACAGGGTTGGTCACACTGGACAAGGAAGACACAGACAGCAGTGGCCTGGAGACAACCACAGGGTTGGTCACACTGGACAAGGAAGACACAGACAGCAGTGGCCTGGAGACAACCACAGGGTTGGTCACACTGGACAAGGAAGACACAGACAACAGGCAGACGAAGCAATCAGTAAATTGTTTCCCCGCAATCAGCATTGGGACAGTGTGTGTGTGTGTGTGTGTGTGTGTGTGTGTGTGTGTGTGTGTGTGTGTGTGTGTGTGTGTGTGTGTGTGTGTGTGTGTGTGTGTGTGTGTGTGTGTGTGCGTGCGTGTGCGTGTGTGTGTGTGTGAGAGAGAGACTGACGTAGCTCACATGACCATCTACACAACACTGAATTTCGCGCGTGTGTGTGTGCGTGTGTATGAGAGAGAGAGAAGAGAGAGAGAGAGAGAGAGAGAGAGAGAGAGAGAGAGAGAGAGAGAGAGAGAGAGAGAGAGAGAGAGAGAGAGAGAGAGAGAGAGAGAGAGAGAGACTTAGGCCACATGGCCATCTACACAACACTGATGCTCATACTCACGGACATTGTCTTCCATTCTCCACTGAAACTTACCTGCAACAAATAACAGAAAACACTGATAAATAGACTGCATATGTAATTCATGTTGTCATTGAGAGACAGAGAGAGAGAGAGAGAGAGAGAGAGAGAGAGAGAGAGAGAGAGAGAGAGAGAGAGAGAGAGAGAGAGAGAGAGAGAGAGAGAGAGAGAGAGAGGAGAGAGAGAGAGAGAGAGAGAGAGAGAGAGAGAGAGAGAGAGAGAGAGAGAGAGAGAGAGAGAGAGAGAGAGAGAGAGAGAGAGAGAGAGAGAGAGAGAGAGAGAGAGAGAGAGAGAGAGAGAGAGAGAGAGAGAGAGAGAGAGAGGCAGACTAAACAGAAACAATGACAGGGACAGATGTCCCCAACTTTCGGATAGGAATAATTGTATTTTGTTGGCCTTAATCTCTCATTTATAAGAATCAAGATATTCGGAGGAATATTTTAATATATGCAGATGATAATGAGAACTAACCAATCACGTTTAACTGAAATTAAAACATAGCACTACATGTATTCCCAATTACATGCAGATGGGACGAATGGAGACAGAGAGAGAACAGAGACAACTACTGGGTTCCCAAAGACTACTACTACGAATACAATTGGAATTCATAGATGGTATGCTATTAATTGTTCGTCCTCTTCATCACAAGACAGGAGGGTCGTTTCACCACGCTCAAGTGGTCTGGCTGTGGCTTGGTGGAGTGGCCGCTTCTCATTTCAGCCCCAAGTCAACATGTGCCACAGACAAAGGCATGCGCGCAATAGGGAACACACAGACGCACGCACACAGACACATACACAGACGCACGTGCGCATACTGACACACACATGCACGCACATGCATGCCCGCACGTACACCCACCCCACACACGCACGCATGCAAACACACACACACACGTATGCACACACACATTATGGCAGCACACACATACACACACGCGCGCGCGCACGCAAACACACACATGCATAAAAACAAACACAGTGAAACACACACATACACACACACGCGTGCGCGCACACCACACACTAAATCGCTACACACACACACACACTGCCCTCCCCCCCTAAACAATCACCCCTGTTTCAACAGCCTCCTCAACGCCAAGCCAAAGCGGTGAGCAGAGCCCAGCCAAGGATGCCCAGACAATGGGATCAACCCCAGCCACCCCAGCCAAGGATGCCCAGACAATGGGATCAACCCCAGCCACCCCAGCCAAGGATGCCCAGACAATGGGATCAACCCCAGCCACCCCAACCCAGTCACTGGATGCTGTCTCCCTCCCAGACTGTCCAATATCACGTTACAGCTCTGTCGTTTAGGGCTTACCCCAGTGAGAACCACAGACTGTCCAATATCACGTTACAGCTCTGTCGTTTAGGGCTTACCCCAGTGAGAACCACAGACTGTCCAATATCACGTTACAGCTCTGTCGTTTAGGGCTTACCCCAGTGAGAACCACAGACTGTCCAATATCACGTTACAGCTCTGTCGTTTAGGGCTTACCCCAGTGAGAACCACAGACTGTCCAATATCACCTTACAGCTCTGTCGTTTAGGGCTTACCCCAGTGAGAACCACAGACTGTCCAATATCACGTTACAGCTCTGTCGTTTAGGGCTTACCCCAGTGAGAACCACAGACTGTCCAATATCACCTTACAGCTCTGTCGTTTAGGGCTTACCCCAGTGAGAACCACAGACTGTCCAATATCACGTTACAGCTCTGTCGTTTAGGGCTTACCCCAGTGAGAACCACAGACTGTCCAATATCACGTTACAGCTCTGTCGTTTAGGGCTTACCCCAGTGAGAACCACAGACTGTCCAATATCACGTTACAGCTCTGTCGTTTAGGGCTTACCCCATTGAGAACCACAGACTGTCCAATATCACGTTACAGCTCTGTCGTTTAGGGCTTACCCCAGTGAGAACCACACTGTCCAATATCACGTTACAGCTCTGTCGTTTAGGGATTACCCCAGTGAGAACCACAGACTGTCCAATATCACGTTACAGCTCTGTCGTTTAGGGCTTACCCCAGTGAGAACCACAGACTGTCCAATATCACGTTACAGCTCTGTCGTTTAGGGCTTACCCCAGTGAGAACCACAGACTGTCCAATATCACGTTACAGCTCTGTCGTTTAGGGCTTACCCCGTGAGAACCACAGACTGTCCAATATCACGTTACAGCTCTGTCGTTTAGGGCTTACCCCAGTGAGAACCACAGACTGTCCAATATCACCTTACAGCTCTGTCGTTTAGGGCTTACCCCATTGAGAACCACAGACTGTCCAATATCTTAACCTTACAGCTCTGTCGTTTAGGGCTTACCCCATTGAGAACCACAGACTGTCCAATATCACGTTACAGCTCTGTCGTTTAGGGCTTACCCCAGTGAGAACCACAGACTGTCCAATATCACCTTACAGCTCTGTCGTTTAGGGCTTACCGTGTGAGAACCACAGACTGTCCAATATCACGTTACAGCTCTGTCGTTTAGGGCTTACCCCAGTGAGAACCACAGACTGTCCAATATCACCTTACAGCTCTGTCGTTTAGGGCTTACCCCAGTGAGAACCACAGACTGTCCAATATCACTTACAGCTCTGTCGTTTAGGGCTTACCCCAGTGAGAACCACAGACTGTCCAATATCACGTTACAGCTCTGTCGTTTATTATTACCCCAGTGAGAACCACAGACTGTCCAATATCACTTACAGCTCTGTCGTTTAGGGCTTACCCCATTGAGAACCACAGACTGTCCAATATCACGTTACAGCTCTGTCGTTTAGGGCTTACCCCAGTGAGAACCACAGACTGTCCAATATCACGTTACAGCTCTGTCGTTTAGGGCTTACCCCAGTGAGAACCACAGACTGTCCAATATCACGTTACAGCTCTGTCGTTTAGGGCTTACCCTGAGAACCACAGACTGTCCAATATCACCTTACAGCTCTGTCGTTTAGGGCTTACCCCATTGAGAACCACAGACTGTCCAATATCACCTTACAGCTCTGTCGTTTAGGGCTTACCCCATTGAGAACCACAGACTGTCCAATATCACGTTACAGCTCTGTCGTTTAGGGCTTACCCCAGTGAGAACCACAGACTGTCCAATATCACCTTACAGCTCTGTCGTTTAGGGCTTACCCCACTGAGAACCACAGACTGTCCAATATCACGTTACAGCTCTGTCGTTTAGGGCTTACCCCATGAGAACCACAGACTGTCCAATATCACCTTACAGCTCTGTCGTTTAGGGCTTACCCCTTGAGAACCACAGACTGTCCAATATCATTACAGCTCTGTCGGGGCTTACCCCTTTGAGAACCACAGACTGTCCAATATCACGTTACACTCTGTCGTTTAGGGCTTACCCCTTTGAGAACCACAGACTGTCCAATATCACCTTACAGCTCTGTCGTTTAGGGCTTACCCCAGTGAGATTCACAGTGTCCAAAATACTGTCTTACAGCTCTGTCGTTTAGGGCTTACCCCATTGAGAATTGATACTGTCCAATATCACGTTACAGCTCTGTCGTTTAGGGCTTTTGTGAGAACCACAGACTGTCCAATATCACCTTACAGCTCTGTCGTTTAGGGCTTACCCCAGTGAGAACCACAGACTGTCCAATATCACGTTACAGCTCTGTCGTGTAGGGCTTACCCCAGTGAGAACCACAATGGTCTTTGTTAGATTGTGGGAGAGTCGAAAGATTGAGGACGATTAAAAAACAAAATTCATGAAAAGAGCAGACGACGTGGAGTGCGGAGAAACCCATTGACAATCGGTTCCAACTGAAGTAGTGATCATTGGTCTTACCCTCTGCTATTTGTTCTGTCTGAAGGGCTAGCCACAGACTGAAATCGACGCGTGTACGATACGATTCGATCACGTGATCTCGATGCAACAATAAAATTGTTCTTGGAGACCATGTGATCGAATCGTATCGTATAGTCGTGTGATTTTAGTGGACGTGTGGCCGGCCCTTCATACTCTGTCCGCCTGTCTGTCTCTCTGCTTTGTACTTTTCGATATATGTGCCTCTCTCTCTCTCTCTCTCTCTCTCTCTCTCTCTCTCTCTCTCTCTCTCTCTCTCTCTCTCTCTCTCTCTCTCTCTCTCTCTCTCTCTGTGCGCAATCC
>CM065685.1:64419025-64421525 GCA_017654935.2 Phymorhynchus buccinoides
TCCCCCTCTCTCTCTCTCTCTCTCATTATCTGTGAATGTGTGTGTGAACGTGCGTGCGTGCTTGCGTGTGTCTGTGTATGTGCGCACGCGCGCGTGTGTATGTGTGCCTGTGTGCAATTGTGCGCGCACGCGCGCGCGCGCGTGTGTGTAAGTGACGATATTTTCTGCGTCTGTGTGTCTGTGCGCGCGCACACGCACACCTATGCATGCATACATGGACGCCACAGTGCGCACGATACGCACATTCACACGCACCTGTGTTGTTCTATGCGTATAAGCACACGCGCATGGGTACGTGCCAGTACTTGTTAGCTATTTTATATCCTTTGTGCGGCTTAGTTCGACACGTACTACTTTCTCTATAGATCTATAGATAAGTGAAACGGTGTTTTTTTTAAAATCAGGCCAGGCCACAATAACTTGGGTGAGTCATCAAGCACCTTACAGGGCCAGTGATAGTGAGGGAGTCAATAATAATGGATCCAAACATTGGCCCGGGGGAAGGTATAAGAAAGCTATGGAAAAAAGAAACGAAAAGGTGAACAAAAGTAGTAGTAGTAGTAGTACTTTTCATAGTAGTAGTAGTAGCAGTAGGAGGAGGAGGAGGAGGAGGAGGAAAAGGAGGATGAGGAGGAAGAGGAGGATGAGGAGGAGTAGCATGCAGCAGCACCAGCAGTAATAGTAGTAGCAGTCAATCAATCAATATTTATTTGCCCCATTACAATGAACAAGGAAATTATGTTTGCTGTCACATTAAAACAAACAATAAAACACAATGCACACGACAAGTAACATTATCACAGATATATTTTTTATTAAGATTATGAGTAAAGCTTATACATGCACAACGTAGTAGTAGTAGTGGTGGTGGTGGTGGTAGTAGTAGTAGTAGTAGTAGTAGTAGTAGCAGTAGTAGTAGTAGTAGTGGTGGTGGTAGTAGTAGTAGTAGTAGTAGTAGTAGTAGTAGTAGTAGTAGTAGTAGTAGTAGTAGTAGTAGTAGTAGTAGTAGTAGTAGTAGTAGTAGTAGTAGTAGCAAAGACCTTCCATGGAAATTCCATGGAACGTCTTTGGTAGTAGTAGTAGTAGTAGTAGTAGTAGTAGTAGTAGTAGTAGTAGTAGTAGTAGTAGTAGTAGTAGTAGTAGTAGTAGTAGTAGTAGTAGTAGTAGTAGTAGTAGTAGTAGAAGAAGAAGAAGAAGAAGAAGAAGAAGAAGAAGAAGAAGAAGAAGACGACGACGACTGTCTCATGAACTGTGTGAGATGTGACAATGGGTAGGAAAAGGGAGGGAGAAAGAATGACTGGCCTTGGTAGAAAGAAACAGGTCAACAAAGGATGACATTATGGCGGATATCACGCTACAGGGCCGTCAGTTAACCAGGAGTGCATTCAAACAAAATATGAGAAGCCTGTTTTCAAACAAACAAACAAAATGGGAAAACCATAGAATGTGGCACCTGCCTCATAATTAGTGATCATTAATCCAGCGGTCTGACATTCTGAACAGAAATTCTGGAAGGAATTCTTCGCTTTATTGGTTTCCATTCACTACCTTCAACTTCAAAAGGGGGAAACTCTTATCTTAAAGAGAGATAATTGCAGTGTAAAATTGCCTCAAATTCAGTATACACGCTACTGATTAAATCAGAATTTGAAAATGATATTTTGTTACTATGGACGGTGAAAAAAAGCAGTAGAGGGTAAATAGGTATCATTTCTTTTGAAGTCTGCGTTGAATCATAGGTCTGAATGAACTTCATATTATCTTCACATTTTAACAGAATGTTCTCTGTCTCACTCTGTCTCTTTTTCACTCTATGTTTCTGTGTGTCTGTGTGTCTGTGTGTCTGTGTGTCTGTCTCTCTCTCTCTCTCTCTCTCTCTCTCTCTCTCTCTCTCTCTCTCTCTCTCTCTCTCTCTCTCTCTCTCTCTCTCTCTCTCTCTCTCTCTCTCTCTTTCCAGTTAGGAGTTTCACATTTCAGAGCTTAGGATGTCAGATGTCTACAAGTGTCCAGAACAAAGAGTCAATTACAGCTATACATCTATCTGGCAGGTCAAAGACAATACTAAATGGACATCCTTCAGTAAGGTTCATGACAAGTTCTTCCCTTTACATCTATCAGGCAGGTCAAAGACAATGCTAAAGACATCCTTCAGTAAGGTCATCATGACAAGTTCTTCCCTTTACATCTATCTGGCAGGTCAAAGACTAAATGGACATCCTTCAGTAAGGTCATCATGACAAGTACATCTATCTAGGTCAAAGACAATACTAAATGGACATCCTTCAGTAATCATCATGACAAGGTCTATCTGGCAGGTCAAAGACAATGCTAAATGGACATCCTTCAGTAAGGTCATCATGACAAGTTCTTCCCTATACATCTATCTGGCAGGTCAAAGACAATACTAAATGGACATCCTTCAGTAAGGTCATCATGACAAGTTCTTCCCTATACATCTATCTGGCAGGTCAAAGACAATGCTAAATGGACATCCTTCAGT
>CM065685.1:64436525-64449025 GCA_017654935.2 Phymorhynchus buccinoides
GTGAAAGAGTGAGGGAGAGAGAGACTAAAGTAGAGACAGAGAGGCACAGAGAGGGAGGGAGAGAGAGAGAGAGAGAGAGAGAGAGAGAGAGAGAGAGAGAGAGAGAGAGAGAGAGAGAGAGAGAGAGAGAGAGAGAGAGAGAGAGAGAGAGCTCTCTTGTCCGTGTGCAAATTTTGTAGAGTAACCGTATAATGTTTTGCATTTATATTTATGCGTCGAGAAATCCATAATAATGGTCCTTGTATTTTGTAACCACCCCAATGACATGGGCCTATGGCCTATTCATTAAAAACGTTCAGTGTTCTGTCTCTCTCTCTCTCTCTCTCTCTCTCTCTCTCTCTCTCTCTCTCTCTCTCTCTCTCTCTCTCTCTCTCTCTCAATACATACACACACACTCATCACACAAGGGCAGAAGATGTATAAGTCACATACGGAATGGTAAAATGAACTTCTATACAATAAGAGAAAACAAAAACACACATGAAATAACAAAGACAAAAAGAAAGAGAATAAAGAGAATAACGTCAACCACAAAACAGAAATATAGGAGAATATCATGGCACAAAAACACACATGAAATAACAAAGACAAAAAGAAAGAGAATAAAGAGAATAACGTCAACCACAAACAGAAATACAGGAGAATATCATGGCACAAAAACGGCGACCAAATGTCGATGCAAGCTAAGCCGCAGTAAATGTCAGTGGCACTGTTTGATTGACGGCTGTCAGGATCATGTCACAACTGACCTCTGACACTCCTCACTGCCCGACGTTTGTCAGTTTTATCTCGTTTGTTTCAATGTACTGTAACTGAGAAATGGAACCATACTTTTTTCCCGACAAATAAAGCAAATGAAATCATCAGTGAAAACAAACTGTTCGTTGAATGTTTTTGTTATCTGCTTGCTTGCTGTCAGTCTCTCGCTTCACATCGAAGACGTTCGTATCGTACGAACCGTCTGGCGTCAGGCTTCATAAGCGGACCACATTCAACCCGACTTTGTTGTGCTTTACATTACATTACTTAAATAAACCAATAAAAAAGAGTCAACAACGATTCTAATACATGGTTTAAAATGCATACTGGCTTGAGAAAATGAATACTAGCAAACCTTTTTGGGGTATAATCACTTCCTTTTAATGGTTATAAAAAGATATCAATAAAACTTGTGAAGAGAAAACAGACACATGGTTTTGTCTTGTCGCTTGGGTCATGTTGATGTTTTTAAAAAAAATTCACAAAATTATAGAAAGTTATCACGATCAGAGATGTTTGTCGAATTTTATTTATTTTTCTGACCCCCACTCACCTCCCCCTACCCCCAGTTTCGTCTTTGCTACCTGCAGCGCGTAATGTAAACAAGAACAGAATAAAATCGGGAATTAACAATTTAGAAAGTTCAGCAAAGTGACACAAACACGCAATAGCTTAATTTGCATCGACTGGCGTGTCACAAGACAGGAAGCAACAAAGGTGGGAGTGAGGAGGTTTGGAAGGGTATAAACAATTACCAAATCCATGCAGAGAGAGAGAGAGAGAGAGAGAGAGAGAGAGAGAGAGAGAGAGAGAGAGAGAGAGAGAGAGAGAGAGAGAGAGAGAGAGAGAGAGTACAGGTCATGCACGTAGAAAGCCGAGAGAGGAGAAGGCATACAAATGGAGACATAGGTAGAAAGACACTCTGACAGACATTTACAAACGAACAAACGCATTGATCTCTCTCTCTCTCTCTCCTCTCTCTCTCTCTCTCTCTCTCTCTCTCTCTCTCTCTCTCTCTCTCTCTCTCTCTCACCTCTCCAAACACACACAAAAAGACAAAACAATACTGACCAAACTAAATAAAAGACGGACTGATTGACAAACAAACAGACGCCCATACAGACAGTTGTATAACGGCAGAGACACAGACAGCTATCAAATGTAACGTATCAACGTCCACTTAGATTAAGACACAGACAGCTATCAAATGTAACGTATCAACATCCACTTAGATTAAGACACAGACAGCTATCAAATGTAACGTATCAACGTCCACTTAGATTAAGACACAGACAGCTATCAAATGTAACGTATCAACGTCCACTTAGATTAAGACACAGACAGCTATCAAATGTAACGTATCAACATCCACTTAGATTAAGACACAGACAGCTATCAAATGTAACGTATCAACATCCACTTAGATTAAGACACAGACAGCTATCAAATGTAACGTATCAACGTCCACTTAGATTAAGACACAGACAGCTATCAAATGTAACGTATCAACATCCACTTAGATTAAGACACAGACAGCTATCAAATGTAACGTATCAACATCCACTTAGATTAAGACACAGACAGCTATCAAATGTAACGTATCAACATCCACTTAGATTAAGACACAGACAGCTATAAAATGTAACGTATCAACATCCACTTAGATTAAGACACAGACAGCTATAAAATGTAACGTATCAACATCCACTTAGATTAAGACACAGACAGCTATAAAATGTAACGTATCAACATCCACTTAGATTAAGACACAGACAGCTATAAAATGTAACGTATCAACATCCACTTAGATTAAGACACAGACAGCTATAAAATGTAACGTATCAACATCCACTTAGATTAAGACACAGACAGCTATAAAATGTAACGTATCAACATCCACTTAGATTAAGACACAGACAGCTATAAAATGTAACGTATCAACATCCACTTAGATTAAGACACAGACAGCTATAAAATGTAACGTATCAACATCAAGTTTAGACTAAGACACAGACAGCTATAAAATGTAACGTATCAACATCCACTTAGATTAAGACACAGACAGCTATAAAATGTAACGTATCAACATGAAGTTTAGACTAAGACACAGACAGCTATAAAATGTAATGTATCAACGTCCACTGACCCATTAGATTAAGCGAAGTAATGGGGTTCCAGCCGTCCTGCCAGCAACGGACAGCACCCATCATCATCATCGTCGTCATCACCATCATCATCATCGTCGTCATCCACCGACGCCGCTCCATGGTGACGGCTACAATATTCCTCTTCCGCGTCCTTCTCTCTCTCTCTCTCTCCTTAATAATATGTATCCTTTCTCTTCAATAATCCCCAAACAATCAATTCGTTTTGTCTAGCGCACAAAATTAGTTCCAGAAGATATCACTGTTTCTGTTTCCTCGCCTCTCTCTTTTCTTTTTTCGTTTTGTTTTTCAACAAACAGCAAAAAAACAAAAAACACTTCTTCCAGCTACACTTGATGGACACAAAAATTATACAGTAAAGAACTCGTGTTGTCAAAGGTTTTTTTGTTTAAAAATAAAAATTCCACAAGTAAATCTTTGGGTTTATTTTGCAAAACAATACTATTATTAGCTTCCAAAGAAAATGAGAAATTCCTCCCACTCTAACTAATCCAGCGTCTGTTCCGCTTTTCAAAAATCACATACACCCAACTCCTTGGTTATTGGTTGACGAGTTTCCTTCTTAGTTTTCAACAGTCTTCACACACTTACTTCCAGACAAAGATCCAAACCTCTCACTCACAGAACAATCTGTCACTGTTGTTGCCTTGACCTGACGGTAAGCACGTGTCGTAGCTCAGAAGCGATGACGAAACAACACTTACGGTGACGTAGCTTCAACACCCAGGCTTCTGTTCTCTCTCGTTCTCCCCTCGGTAGATTGTTCGCACGTGCACGGAACAAAATGAATCTATCTCGAAGACTGGGAGAAGGAACACGCAGAAGTGTGCCTGTCTGTTAGGCCAGTGTGTTAGGGCTGTTAAAGTACGGGGGAGGCCGCTTCCTGGCAGCGTTGGTCAATTACTGCTCACGTGCTCTCTCCCCTCTCCCCCTCGGTGGTCGGCCAGCACACAGGTGTGGTAAGTGTGTGTGAATTGGGGGTAGACCCAAGGTGATAAGATCCAACACAGGTGCTAAGTTTTAGGAGAGATAGTATAAAGAGACGTTCGTTCCACTGGATCTGCAATGAAAGACTTGATCGTAAGCCTATTTGTGTTTGAACTGTCAGTGACGACCAGGCACTTGATGTTGTTACCCATCAAGTACTAAAGTATGTTACTTACAACAACAAAAAGAAGTAAATATGGCATAATTAAAACAGTTACGCTAACATACTGAACAACAAACTTCATTAAGTCTTAAGTTACATTCATGTTACATTGACACACAGAGAGACAGATATATTGCAAAAGAGAGACAGAGAGACACTAAACTAAGAGACGGACGCAGATAGAGACAGAGAGACAGAGACGGACAAAAAGAGATACAGAGATGATATAGAAAAACAGAGAGAGAGAGAGAGAGAGAGAGAGAGAGAGAGAGAGAGAGAGAGAGAGAGAGAGAGAGAGAGAGAGAGAGAGAGAGACGGATAATATAATATTTCCTTAGAAACGAGCATCATACTACTATGATCTACAACAATGCAGTCATCAATGCAGAAAAGAGACACGCGCACGTGACAGTAATGCTGAGCATCATACTACTATGATCTACAACAATGCAGTCATCAATGCAGAAAAGAGACACGCGCACGTGACAGTAATGCTGCCAGTGCCATCATGAACTACCTGAACAGGGAGACGGGTGATTAATGGACCTGATCAATATATCACCAGATGGCCTCACGCGCCTCTCGCCGGCCAAGGTGTTCATGATTTCTATCACCCCCCACCCACCCCGCATTCCCTCACACTCTAGGCGACTGCAAGACAAAAGATCGAACACGTTAGACAACTAGGAATTGTGATTGTGGTCATTCTAACTGCCCTCCTTTTATTTATTCCATTTCAAGCAGACGATTTTGGCGAAAATGGTGTTTTACGTCCTCTTGGTCTGAATCAGACACATATGGGACATTTGTAAATACAAATATGGTGGGAACAATACTGGAGGCAATGCCCGGAGGCAGTACGAAACCAGTAAAGTCCCGATTTTTTTATTTATTAATACAGATAGCTGTAGCGGTGACCACGCCTCGGTTAAACCTCATCGGCTATGGCACCGCCACAAGTAAAGGTTAAGAAACAAAATAAGCAGACGATTTTGTAAAGTTATCAACACTTTATAATCCAAGAAGAACTGCATAAAAAAGAAAATATAGAACAGATATATAAAATATATTACAAATATTGCTCCTTTATTTACTTTTTTTTTCACACACTCTCTGAGTCTCTCTCTAATTTTACTTAATATCAACCAGAATATTTTTGTAAAGCTGAACTTACGATTAGGAATTGTAACATTTTTGAAGAAAACTATTTATAAAGACACTAAAAATTGTATATAAATATACATGTACTATTAATAATACCTACTACTACTACTACTGATAATAGTATTATCAGTAGTAGTAGTAGTAGTAGTAGTAGTAGTAGTAGTAGTAGTAGTAGTAGTAGTAGTAGTAGTAGTAGTAGTACCCACTTGTCAGAACTCAATTTAAATCATGCCCAACCACAAAACACCTATGCTACAACAAAGTTTAAACTTCTTTGCCTTGCAAAAAAAGTGTACAAGATGTCTACTAGTCTAAGGTCCTTTCAGACTAGATCCGGTTACGTAAATTATAGGACCTTCCCAGGTAACACTCTAGTGGAGTTTAAAACACCACCCTAAAGGTTGTGGTTGTGGCGTCACGCACACACATACACACCTTCTTGAGAAATAACCTGACAGCTTCGAAAGGTAAACAAGCAGGCAGGTGCTTCAACAGTGGTCGTCACGGGAGTCCAGATTTCTTTCTGTTTCCAAAACTTCGTCAAACCAGTTGAGCAGACGTGAAACCGATGAAAATCAGTCGATTTCTATCCCGGTTTCCAATTGTTGGCTTTTGATCAGTCTGGTGAGACGATGTTGAAGATAAATGGAGTCCAGAAGTAAACAGGTGGTATAAACAGGTAAACCAACACGCAAGAGCAGAAGTTTGAATAAACCCCAGCCTTCTCTCTCTTTTCTACTTCACTGAAGCAGACGACTTACTACGTACACACGGTCGCTGCTTAGCTTAGCTCGTGGCCTCGCTCGCTCGCGCTAAGCTCGTGAGAGAGATAGAGAGAGGATCGGCTGTTCATTGGCTGACCTTGGCTTAATGAATATGCATGAGGGGTCATGTCGTGTCAGGCAACGCGCACGAGGGGGTAACGGCAAACAAAAGCCGAACGACGCTGGGCGACGCTTGGAGATTTTGAGGACAGGTCAGAAAGAGAGAGAAGGGAAGAAAAGAGAAGAAAACAGAGAAGGAAAAACGAGAAGGGGACTTCTACTACAACCACTTTAACGAATGGATGTTGTTATCAAGAAGTGTAGTCATTCAAAGGAATGTAAAACTAAAATGTGTAAGAAGGAAGAACCTGTAAAATTAATTTGAACATATTTTTGCATGAAATGCTAATGTGTGTATCGTGAGGTAAATATGTGTCATGACTGAAGTGTGTGTGTGTGTGTTGTGTGTGTGTGTGTGTGTGTGTGTGTGTGTGTGTGTGTGTGTGTGTGTGATTAGCATGAAACACTACATTTGAGTAGCATTGTACTACACCTATCCTACCCCCCCCCCCAAAAAAAAAAAAAAAAAAAAAGGACAAAAAGAAGAAAAAAATGACCACTTTTAAGCCTTCTAAGCTAGGAATTCCTTACCCAAAAAATCGAACAACAAAAAAACATCAAATAATGAATTAGTGTAAGCTTGTCTCCGCCTCTGATGTACCAAAAGTGAAGGTGTTATACAATCAGTTTAGCGACACCTGTTGTTAAGGACGCACCATTTGACAAACGGAGAGTTGGAGACCTGACGACAGGACAGGGGGCCTGGGGACAGGCCACGGGAGGGGAGACAGGGAGACACAGGGAGACAGGGAGACACAGAGAGGGGCTTTGCAGACAATAGACACCCCTCCAGACCCTTGCCCCCCCCCGCTGAGTCTGGGTCTGTTCCCCCCTCTCCCCCACCCCTTTGCATTCCCATCTTTCCTCCACACCCCCTCTCTCCAACCTCTTTCCTTAGTGTTCTTCTCACCTGATGTCCCCCAATACCCCCCCTCTCCCCCACCCCTTTGCATTCCCATCTTTCCTCCACACCCCCTCTCTCCAACCTCTTCCTTAGTGTTCTTCTCACCTGATGTCCCCCAATACCCCCCTCTCCCCCACCCCTTTGCATTCCCATCTTTCCTCCACACCCCCTCTCTCCAACCTCTTTCCTTAGTGTTCTTCTCACCTGATGTCCCCCAATACCCCCCTCTCCCCCACCCCCTTTGCATTCCCATCTTTCCTCCCACCCCTTCTCTCCAACCTCTTTCCCTTATCTTTCACCTGATGTCCCCCAATACCCCCCCCTCTCCCCCACCCCTTTGCATTCCCATCTTTCCTCCACACCCCCTCTCTCCAACCTCTTTCCTTAGTGTTCTTCTCACCTGATGTCCCCCAATACCCCCCCTCTCCCCCACCCCTTTGCATTCCCATCTTTCCTCCACACCCCCTCTCTCCAACCTCTTTCCTTAGTGTTCTTCTCACCTGATGTCCCCCAATACCCCCCCTCTCCCCCACCCCTTTGCATTCCCATCTTTCCTCCACACCCCCTCTCTCCAACCTCTTTCCTTAGTGTTCTTCTCACCTGATGTCCCCCAATACCCCCCCTCTCCCCCACCCCTTTGCATTCCCATCTTTCCTCCACACCCCCTCTCTCCAACCTCTTTCCTTAGTGTTCTTCTCACCTGATGTCCCCCAATACCCCCCCTCTCCCCCACCCCTTTGCATTCCCATCTTTCCTCCACACCCCCTCTCTCCAACCTCTTTCCTTAGTGTTCTTCTCACCTGATGTCCCCCAATACCCCCCCTCTCCCCCACCCCTTTGCATTCCCATCTTTCCTCCACACCCCCTCTCTCCAACCTCTTTCCTTAGTGTTCTTCTCACCTGATGTCCCCCAATACCCCCCCTCTCCCCCACCCCTTTGCATTCCCATCTTTCCTCCACACCCCCTCTCTCCAACCTCTTTCCTTAGTGTTCTTCTCACCTGATGTCCCCCAATACCCCCCCTCTCCCCCACCCCTTTGCATTCCCATCTTTCCTCCACACCCCCTCTCTCCAACCTCTTTCCTTAGTGTTCTTCTCACCTGATGTCCCCCAATACCCCCCTCTCCCCCACCCCTTTGCATTCCCATCTTTCCTCCACACCCCCTCTCTCCAACCTCTTTCCTTAGTGTTCTTCTCACCTGATGTCCCCCAATACCCCCCCTCTCCCCCACCCCTTTGCATTCCCATCTTTCCTCCACACCCCCTCTCTCCAACCTCTTTCCTTAGTGTTCTTCTCACCTGATGTCCCCCAATACCCCCCCTCTCCCCCACCCCTTTGCATTCCCATCTTTCCTCCACACCCCCTCTCTCCAACCTCTTTCCTTAGTGTTCTTCTCACCTGATGTCCCCCAATACCCCCCCTCTCCCCCACCCGTTTCCATCGAAATTCAAATAAACTCCTGAACTGTGGTTTAAGCAAATCTTTAATATTTCCGAACACATAATAACAGAAGGCAAAAGAGAGCATCAACAAGCTAGCGCTTATAGCGTGCTCCTGAAATATTTCATGAAACATATTATTTTGGTGAATGACAGACTGTGTGAGTACAATAATACATCATTTATACATGATGATTGAGCAAACGAAAAGGCCAAAACATTATACAATAAAATAAAACACACACAAAGAACATAATGATGTGCAATCCATTTAGAACTGAGCTGTGCTGTCTCTGCCTCTCTCTCTTATCCTGTTCATGATTGTTTTTCATTGTATCTGTCTCTCTTTTTGCGTCTGTCTCTGTGGCTGTTTCTTTCATTGTCAGCAAACAAACTAAAAACACACCAATGAAAATACAATACAAGACAAGTGAAGCAGCAACAAGCAGAGCTTAGGGTGTGCTCAGTTCACAGAAATAACATCATCTCTCTCTGTGTGTCTGACTGTGTCTATCTGTTTGTCTATCTGTTTGTCTCTCTGTCTGTCTCTGTCTTCCTGTCTCTGTCTTTCTATGTTCTCTCTCTCTCTCTCTCTCTCTCTCTCTCTCTCTCTCTCTCTCTCTCTCTCTCTCTCTCTCTCTCTCTCTCTCTGTCTCAAAATCATACCATTATATTATATTTTTCATTACATTGTATCGTGTTGTATTGCATCGTGTTGTATTGTATCGTGTGATATTGTATTGTTGTGTAGTGTATTGCATCGTGTTGTATTGTATCGTGTGATATTGTATTGTTGTGTAGTGTATTGCATTACGTTGTATTGTATGGAACTGCGTTGCGTTGAATCGTATTGTATCGTTAACGCGCTATGTATCCATATTATCGTATTTATCCATAGTATCGTATTACCTTTATTGGAAAAGACACCCATACCTTCATTACATGTCTCCCATCTTGATCTGTTAAAGCCTATCCGCTATAACCTAATGATGATAAGACTTTGCTGGGGTCTGGTTCGCTTCCCAGTGAACAGACTGTAAAGCAATACCGATAGATCATACACACAGAAACTCAATCACCGCCAGAGAGCTATTGCAACGAAGATACGATACCAGATCAACCCAGGGAAGTCGATGTCTTTCAACGGTCACTTGATACGTATCAATGTATGTGGATGGAATCAATGGGGAGGGAAGGGACATGCGAATGAAAAGGAGGGAGAGAGAGGGGGTCATCCAAGTGTAAGGGTGACAGACTACGCTTGGAGTTTTGCCGAGTGCCAGGCAGCAGAAAGGGCGACACAGTCATCCTCCCTCACCATGGGAGTCGATGGACTTGTATGCGGACAGGACGACGTACGGCGACTTGGATCACCTCTGCAGTGTTGGCCTCTGAGTCAACAAGACAGCTGATGCCCAGTAGGCGCCAGTTGCAAGTTGCCCAAGGCTGGCTTAAGTGGGACCAGCGACCCACTTGCCTGTTGGGAGGGAAACATCCGCCTGCAGAGACGATTCGACCTGACTGTATGTCTCCTGCCCGTGTGTGACGACATCAACACCCCGGTATGGAGCAGGTCGCCCGGTGGTCCTGAAGACGGCCTTTGGGAGAGAGGTTAGCAGCCAGCAGCCTTGGACAAGAAATGCGGGAGTTGAGATCGACAACCTACGGGCGGTCTCATGATGTTTTGACATCTCTGCCCCGCGACGACGATGCTGATTCCACCCTAAGCATCAAGGAGAGGAAGAAAGTCCAGACTTGGACACCCGTCTAAACGACGCAGTACCACACTGTGAACCCCTATGTTCAAGGGTTCACAACGCTATAGGGAATCAACCACGACGCCTTGCCACGTCCATAACCACTGTCTCATCGCCATCGCATCGTCTCCATCCCCGGGAAGACCCTCAGTGTTCTTCAGGAATATCGTCCATAAGGGTATGCGACCGACTGGACGCTAAACTCCACTTCATTCATTCAGGGGGACATATTCTAGTATTTCAGGATCAGCCATAGAAGTATACTACAGCTCTATGGGATCAGCAATGGAATTCAGTCTCTAGATTCTAGAAATAAGGATGGTTGCTAAGGTGTAAGCAGAATGGGCTTGAGGACCATAGGGCCTGTATCAGCAATGCCTTCAAACACCAGCGGCTTCCAACATGTTTTACTATAAGTGTAAAACTACATTAACATATCGGATATATCATGAGAGGGGGGGGGGGAGAGAGAGAGAGAGATAGAGAGAGGAGAGAGCGAGAGAGAGAGAGAGAGAGAGAGAGAGAGAGAGAGAGAGAGAGAGAGAGAGAGAGAGAGATCAACGATCAACGATCAACGATCAACGATCAACGAAAATTTAATGATCAAGGCCATCTGCCCATGTCATATAGGGAAAAGGGGGAGGGGAATACATAAAAAAAGAAGAAGAAAAAAAAGCAATAAATAGCATACATATAAGTTATCAAAACGGTTATCAAATCAACATAATTATTACCAAACATGGAACAACATTATACCATTGCAGTAGCAACAGTGCGGAATGGACAACTTCGTTAATAAGAATAACCGTGTATTACGTTAAATATAGTGGAAGGGAGTTGAAAGGGAGGGGTAAAGATGGACATTCAAGTATTAGATGAATTTCTAAGCTCAAATGCTTTGGAAATAAAATTTGCAAGACTAAACGTGTGTTTAGGGCTTGCTAAGAGCATCGACATTTTAAATTTCGTGGGATTAGTGAAAATTTTTGTGGGCAAGAACATCTTTCGTAGAGCATTATATTTGGGACAAATAAGAAGAAAATGGTATTCAGATTCGTTAGTGTTGGAACAAAAGGGACAACTGTGATCTGTTTGGGCTTTTGAAAAGCGAAAACGGTGTGGTTTTAGACATGACACACCTAGTCTGAATCTAATTATTGATTTGCGTAAATTTATGTTTTTCATTTCAGATAAATATGGAGAAAGGCTATGTGATGACTTAAATGAAGAAAAGAATTCAAATCGCTGTTTAGAATGCATGTCACTATTCCATCCTTGTCGAAAACAATCAATTAGCCTTTGCTTAAATTCTCGTAAGAAAATATAATCATTCCCAACCCCTTGATTTTCCCATATGAACCCAAACCCATAATAATACAATGTAAAACAAACAGATGAAACCCAATTATTCCTATTTCTACAATGCAAATTATAAAGAGTTTGATAAGCTTTGTAGGGAAAGCGATCTACAGGCATTTTCACAATTTTTAGCCAATATTTAATACATCTGGTCTTAGTTGTTACATCTAAAGGAAATCTGCCCGTCTCGCCATATGCTAGAGCACTAGGTGTTTTTACACTAACGTTAAGGAATCTCTTAATTGCAAACAAATGTATTTTTTCTATTATACAACATGTTTTACTATAAGTGTAAAACTACATTAACATATCGGATATATCATGAGGGGGGGGGGGGGGAGAGAGAGAGAGAGAGATAGGGGGGGAGAGAGAGAGAGAGAGAGAGAGAGAGAGAGAGAGAGAGAGAGAGAGAGAGAGAGAGAGAGAGAGAGAGAGAGAGAGAGAGAGAGAGAGAGAGAGAGAGAGAGAGAGAGAGAGAGAGAGAGAGAGAGAGAGAGAGAGAGAGAGAGAGAAGCAAAGAAGCAAAACAAGAACAACAACAAAAGAACAGAAAAGCAAACTGTGCAAATGCCTGCCTCCCTTACAGGAGATAATCTACGTCTTTGCCCAGAAAATGCATCCACATCAAAGAGAACTTTTTAAGAGAATTTTCTGTTTCGAAACAAAGCAAATTGCAGCGATCTTAACATTCCCCCTTTTAAAAAACAGATGACTAAAAATCCGTGGAAGTCTGTCTCAAACAATCCTCGTAACCTGTATCGATTAGCAGCTTTTAAAATGGTCTCCAACATTCTATAATCTGTCATGTTTTGCTCTTTTGGATGAGTCCGGTTTTCTGGTCGATTTCCGCTTCCGAGGTGATGACGTGTCCTTGGTAATGGTACGTTGGGGTCAAGGTCAAGGTCGATGGAATCGATG
>CM065685.1:64454025-64461525 GCA_017654935.2 Phymorhynchus buccinoides
ACACAGATGTTACATCAATGTGATAAGGTGAATGATACAGACACAGATGTTACATCAATGTGATAAGGTGTCTGATACAGACACAGATGTTACATCAATGTGATAAGGTGAATGATACAGACACAGATGTTACATCAATGTGATAAGGTGAATGATACAGACACAGATGTTACATCAATGTGATAAGGTGTCTGATACAGACACAGATGTTACATCAATGTGATAAGGTGAATGATACAGACACAGATGTTACATCAATGTGATAAGGTGAATGATACAGACACAGATGTTACATCAATGTGATAAGGTGAATGATACAGACACAGATGTTACATCAATGTGATAAGGTGAATGATACAGACACAGATGTTACATCAATGTGATAAGGTGTCTGATACAGACACAGATGTTACATCAATGTGATAAGGTGTCTGATACAGACACAGATGTTACATCAATGTGATAAGGTGTCTGATACAGACACAGATGTTACATCAATGTGATAAGGTGTCTGATACAGACACAGATGTTACATCAATGTGATAAGGTGAATGATACAGACACAGATGTTACATCAATGTGATAAGGTGTCTGATACAGACACAGATGTTACATCAATGTGATAAGGTGTCTGATACAGACACAGATGTTACACCAATGTGATAAGGTGAATGATACAGACACAGATGTTACATCAATGTGATAAGGTGTCTGATACAGACACAGATGTTACATCAATGTGATAAGGTGTCTGATACAGACACAGATGTTACACCAATGTGATAAGGTGAATGATACAGACACAGATGTTACATCAATGTGATAAGGTGAATGATACAGACACAGATGTTACATCAATGTGATAAGGTGTCTGATACAGACACAGATGTTACATCAATGTGATAAGGTGAATGATACAGACACAGATGTTACATCAATGTGATAAGGTGTCTGATACAGACACAGATGTTACATCAATGTGATAAGGTGTCTGATACAGACACAGATGTTACATCAATGTGATAAGGTGTCTGATACAGACACAGATGTTACATCAATGTGATAAGGTGTCTGATACAGACACAGATGTTACATCAATGTGATAAGGTGAATGATACAGACACAGATGTTACATCAATGTGATAAGGTGTCTGATACAGACACAGATGTTACATCAATGTGATAAGGTGTCTGATACAGACACAGATGTTACATCAATGATAAGGTGAATGATACAGACACAGATGTTACATCAATGTGATAAGGTAATGATACAGACACAGATGTTACATCAATGTGATAACAGATGTGATAAGGTGTCTGATACAGACACAGATGTTACATCAATGTGATAAGGTGTCTGATACAGACACAGATGTTACATCAATGTGATAACGGTGTTTTTCATAAGAACCATGCCTACAACATACAGACACAGATGTTACATCATTAAGTTTATGTGATAAGGTGTCTATCCTTATTCTAAGACATGGATAATCATGCCTTTTAGTGACATACGGTCGACTCCACAATGAATGGTGTGGCTGACCCTTAAGGCAACGATTCCATGTCAATGAATGGTCAGCAGTGTGGCTGACCCTTAAGGCAGCGATTCCATGTCAATGAATGGTCAGCAGTGTGGCTGACCCTTATTGCAGCGATTCCATGTCAATGAATGGTCAGCAGTGTGGCTGACCGTTAAGGCAGCGATTCCATGTCAATGAATGGTCAACAGTGTGGCTGACCCGTATTGCAGCGATTCCATGTCAATGAATGGTCAGCAGTGTGGCTGACCCGTATTGCAGCGATTCCATGTCAATGAATGGTCAGCAGTGTGGCTGACCCTTAAGGCAACGATTCCATGTCAATGAATGGTCAGCAGTGTGGCTGACCCGTAAGGCAGCGATTCCATGTCAATGAATGGTCAGCAGTGTGGCTGACCCTTAAGGCAACGATTCCATGTCAATGAATGGTCAGCAGTGTGGCTGACCCTTAAGGCAACGATTCCATGTCAATGAATGGTCAGCAGTGTGGCTGACCCTTAAGGCAGCGATTCCATGTCAATGAATGGTCAGCAGTGTGGCTGACCCTTAAGGCAGCGATTCCATGTCAATGAATGGTCAGCTGTGTGGCTGACCCGTATTGCAACGATTCCATGTCAATGAATGGTCAGCAGTGTGGCTGACCCTTAAGGCAGCGATTCCATGTCAATGAATGGTCAGCAGTGTGGCTGACCCTTAAGGCAACGATTCCATGTCAATGAATGGTCAGCAGTGTGGCTGACCCTTAAGGCAACGATTCCATGTCAATGAATGGTCAGCAGTGTGGCTGACCCGATTCCATGTCAATGAATGGTCAGCAGTGTGCTTAAGGCAGCGATTCCAAGTGTGGCGATTCCATGTCAATGAATGGTCAGCAGTGTGGCTGACCCTTAAGGCAACGATTCCATGTCAATGAATGGTCAGCAGTGTGGCTGACCCTTAAGGCAACGATTCCATGTCAATGAATGGTCAACAGTGTGGCTGACCCTTAAGGCAACGATTCCATGTCAATGAATGGTCAGCAGTGTGGCTGACCCTTAAGGCAACGATTCCATGTCAATGAATGGTCAGCAGTGTGGCTGACCCTTAAGGCAACGATTCCATGTCAATGAATGGTCAGCAGTGTGGCTGACCCTTAAGGCAACGATTCCATGTCAATGAATGGTCAGCAGTGTGGCTGACCCTTAAGGCAAGCGATTCCATGTCAATGAATGGTCAGCAGTGTGGCTGACCCTTAAGGCAGCGATTCCATGTCAATGAATGGTCAGCAGTGTGGCTGACCCTTAAGGCAACGATTCCATGTCAATGAATGGTCAGCAGTGTGGCTGACCCTTAAGGCAACGATTCCATGTCAATGAATGGTCAGCAGTGTGGCTGACCCTTAAGGCAGCGATTCCATGTCAATGAATGGTCAGCAGTGTGGCTGACCCGTATTGCAGCGATTCCATGTCAATGAATGGTCAGCAGTGTGGCTGACCCTTAAGGCAACGATTCCATGTCAATGAATGGTCAGCAGTGTGGCTGACCCTTAAGGCAACGATTCCATGTCAATGAATGGTCAGCAGTGTGGCTGACCCTTAAGGCAACGATTCCATGTCAATGAATGGTCAACAGTGTGGCTGACCCTTAAGGCAACGATTCCATGTCAATGAATGGTCAGCAGTGTGGCTGACCCTTAAGGCAACGATTCCATGTCAATGAATGGTCAGCAGTGTGGCTGACCCTTAAGGCAACGATTCCATGTCAATGAATGGTCAGCAGTGTGGCTGACCCTTAAGGCAACGATTCCATGTCAATGAATGGTCAACAGTGTGGCTGACCCTTAAGGCAACGATTCCATGTCAATGAATGGTCAGCAGTGTGGCTGACCCTTAAGGCAACGATTCCATGTCAATGAATGGTCAGCAGTGTGGCTGACCCGTAAGGCAGCGATTCCATGTCAATGAATGGTCAGCAGTGTGGCTGACCCTTAAGGCAACGATTCCATGTCAATGAATGGTCAGCAGTGTGGCTGACCCTTAAGGCAACGATTCCATGTCAATGAATGGTCAGCAGTGTGGCTGACCCTTAAGGCAGCGATTCCATGTCAATGAATGGTCAGCAGTGTGGCTGACCCTTAAGGCAAGGCAGCGATTCCATGTCAATGAATGGTCAACAGTGTGGCTGACCCTTAAGGCAACGATTCCATGTCAATGAATGGTCAGCAGTGTGGCTGACCCTTAAGGCAACGATTCCATGTCAATGAATGGTCAACAGTGTGGCTGACCCTTAAGGCAACGACTCCATGTCAATGAATGGTCAACAGTGTGGCTGACCCTTAAGGCAACGATTCCATGTCAATGAATGGTCAACAGTGTGGCTGACCCTTAAGGCAACGATTCCATGTCAATGAATGGTCAACAGTGTGGCTGACCCTTAAGGCAACGATTCCATGTCAATGAATGGTCAGCAGTGTGGCTGACCCTTAAGGCAGCGATTCCATGTCAATGAATGGTCAGCAGTGTGGCTGACCCTTAAGGCAGCGATTCCATGTCAATGAATGGTCAGCAGTGTGGCTGACCCTTAAGGCAACGATTCCATGTCAATGAATGGTCAGCAGTGTGGCTGACCCGTAAGGCAGCGATTCCATGTCAATGAATGGTCAGCAGTGTGGCTGACCCGTATTGCAGCGATTCCATGTCAATGAATGGTCAGCAGTGTGGCTGACCCGTAAGGCAACGATTCCATGTCAATGAATGGTCAGCAGTGTGGCTGACCCGTAAGGCAGCGATTCCATGTCAATGAATGGTCAGCAGTGTGGCTGACCCTTAAGGCAACGATTCCATGTCAATGAATGGTCAGCAGTGTGGCTGACCCTTAAGGCAACGATTCCATGTCAATGAATGGTCAGCAGTGTGGCTGACCCTTAAGGCAACGATTCCATGTCAATGAATGGTCAGCTGTGTGGCTGACCCTTAAGGCAACGATTCCATGTCAATGAATGGTCAGCAGTGTGGCTGACCCTTAAGGCAACGATTCCATGTCAATGAATGGTCAGCAGTGTGGCTGACCCTTAAGGCAACGATTCCATGTCAATGAATGGTCAGCAGTGTGGCTGACCCTTAAGGCAACGATTCCATGTCAATGAATGGTCAGCAGTGTGGCTGACCCTTAAGGCAACGATTCCATGTCAATGAATGGTCAGCAGTGTGGCTGACCCTTAAGGCAACGATTCCATGTCAATGAATGGTCAGCAGTGTGGCTGACCCTTAAGGCAACGATTCCATGTCAATGAATGGTCAGCAGTGTGGCTGGTGCAGCGATTCCATGTCAATGAATGGTCAGCAGTGTGGCTGAGTGCAACGTCCATGCAATGAATGGTCAGCAGTGTGGCTGACCCGTAAGGCAGCGCGATTCCATGTCAATGAATGGTCAGCAGTGTGGCTGACCCGTATTGCAGCGATTCCATGTCAATGAATGGTCAGCAGTGTGGCTGACCCTTAAGGCAACGATTCCATGTCAATGAATGGTCAGCAGTGTGGCTGACCCGTAAGGCAGCGATTCCATGTCAATGAATGGTCAGCAGTGTGGCTGACCCTTAAGGCAACGATTCCATGTCAATGAATGGTCAACAGTGTGGCTGACCCTTAAGGCAACGATTCCATGTCAATGAATGGTCAGCAGTGTGGCTGACCCTTAAGGCAGCGATTCCATGTCAATGAATGGTCAGCAGTGTGGCTGACCCTTAAGGCAACGATTCCATGTCAATGAATGGTCAGCAGTGTGGCTGACCCTTAAGGCAACGATTCCATGTCAATGAATGGTCAGCAGTGTGGCTGACCCTTAAGGCAACGATTCCATGTCAATGAATGGTCAACAGTGTGGCTGACCCTTAAGGCAACGATTCCATGTTAATGTATGGTCAACAGTGTGGCTGACCCTTAAGGCAACGATTCCATGTCAATGAATGGTCAACAGTGTGGCTGACCCGTATTGTAACGATTCCATGTCAATGAATGGTCAGCTGTGTGGCTGACCCGTATTGCAGCGATTCCATGTCAATGAATGGTCAGCTGTGTAGCTGACCCATATTGTAACGATTCCATGTCATGCGAGCCTTATTGATCGCAAATGTCACAGTTGGATTGTTGTGCGACTGTAATTGGACACGTGGGTCGGCCGATTTCAGTGTGTCTGTGACTGTCAGTCGTATCCGACAATGCTGTCGAGACAGTGGAATAGCTACCTGCTATTCTGGGGAGCAGGGCAGCAATTTATATTATAAAGAAGATACTTTGCTCAAGGGACATCTGAACTCGCTCGCTTTTGAGGGCCTCAGGATTACTGACATCAAGGTACATAATCTCATCGCATCGGGACGATTCCATGGTATTGCAGCAGTGTGGACCGATTCCATGGATCGTCCCACCCTTAAGGCATCGATTTATGTCAATGAATGGTCAGCAGTGTGGCTGACCCTTAAGGCAACGATTCCATGTATGAATGGTCAGTGTTGACCCAGGTCGGAATGGACAGTGTGGCTAAAGTAAGGCAACGATTCCATGTCAATGAATGGTCAGCAGTGTGGGACCCTTCAGGACGATTCCATGAATGTGAAGCAGTGTGGCTGACCCTTAAGGCAGGCCAACAATGAATGGTCCCCTTGGCTGACCCGTATTGCAGATTCCATGTCAATGGAGCCAGTGCACCCTTAAGGCCCATGGTTTGACACTGACCCTTGGTCTTTCACAGACGAGCTTTGACATCATGAGAAATGAGCAGTAACATTATTTGTCTATTAGCATATGGCTTACCCTTAAGGCAATCATGTCAAAGTCAGCAGTGTGGCTTATTTCAGTTTTATGTCAAAATAATCCAGTAGGCTGATCCTAACCCTATTAGTTAATACAAAAAGGACATAAGGCTGCTTCTCTGTGAAAAGTTTTACTGAGAAAATTTGAGCAGTGCGCTGCGTGCGTCCATGCAATGAATGTCAGCTGTGTGCTGCGCGCGCGTCAATGTGTGCAATGAATGGTGTGTGGTGACCCTTAAGGCAGCGTGTGTGTGTGGTGTGTGTGTGTGTGAATGTGTGTGTGGTGACCCTTAAGGCAACGTGTGTGTGTGTGTGTGTGTGTGTGTGAATGGTCAGCAGTGTGGCTGTGTGTCAATGTGTGTGTGTAAGGCAGCGATTCCATGTCAATGAATGGTCAGCAGTGTGTGTTGCAGCGTCCATGTGTGTGTGTGTGTGGTGTAAGGCAACGATTCCATATCAATGTGGTGCAGTGTGGTGTGCGTGCGTGTGCGTGTGCGTGTGCGTGCGCGTGTGTGTGTGTGTGTGTGATTCCATGTCAATGTGTGTGTGGTGTGTGTGTGTGTGTGTGTGTGTGTGTGTGTGTGTGTGTGTTTTGTGTGTGTGTGTGTGTGTGTTATGAAACAACATGTTTGCTTTATTTCACTTTCACTTTCAAACTGCCCCCTAATTCCAGCTAATGTCCCTACAAAGCCGTTTGCCTCAACGCCAAGATCCATGGACAAAAGACATCTCGTGCCTTAGTCACCCCCCTCAAATTGACTCATTGCACATGCTCACTGAGCAGCAGCTTTGGGCCAGTTTGTGAGGGAAAGGGATAGGGTTAGGATCAGCCTAGGGTTATTTTCATACAACTGAAAGAAGTTGACTTTGAGAACGAGGTCATAGACATGGTGGGGGGTGAAGTACAAGTTATAGAAAAACACGTTATGCACGCATGCTAATCCATCGTTTATGACTGACGTCTAAATAGCACAGGAGGCAGCTGCTATTCTGGACTATGGGCTATAATATATAATTATTGGAGGAGCCTTGAAGCACTAGCTAATGGTCAAAATATATGTTGTTATTTTTCACTGTTTCCTCATGGCAGAACAGTAATACTGTGACTTGCGTATCACTGTGCTGCCATGGGGAAAGAGTGAACAATGAAAACGAGCGTTGTGACCC
>CM065685.1:64469025-64476525 GCA_017654935.2 Phymorhynchus buccinoides
AACTCCGCCGTTTTTCGACCGAATCGCTTCAAATTTGCTGTGAGCCCTAACGGGGCGATGGCAACGGCAACCGAGGCGGCCGTGTCATTTGCGCGGTTTCGCAAATGCGCGAAACGCGCATCCGCGATGACCGGGGCCGGGGACTATCCGTGTGCCAAACCGGAAGCGAATCGGTTCAGAAACGCGCGCGCTAAACGCCGCTTCACATGTTCACGAATAACTCCGCCGTTTCTTAACCGAATCGCCTCAAATATGCTGTCAGGCTTGCTATGACCCGGGCAAAGCATAGCAGGAAATTGGAACAGCATTCGTCCATAAATGCGCGCGATATGCACCAATTTACAGTTTCGCTCACTAGGCGAAACGACATATGTCCAAACGTGCTGTTATTAAAGGGGGGGGGGGGACTGCTGTGGGCATGAGACCATGGTTCACACGTGCTGGGGTGACCAGTAGGTCAGCCAGCTGGTTATGGGTGGGGTAGGGGGTGGGTGGGGTAATGGGTGGGTGGGTGGGCGGAGGGATGGTGTGGGTGGGGGGTGGGGGCAGTGGAGATTACAAGGGGATGACACTACACGTATCTGTATTATTAAAAAATCGGGACTTTACTGGTTTAGCACTGCCTCCGGGCATTGCCTCCAGTATTGTTCAATACTGCCATGGGGTTAAAACTGCCACAGGAATTAACTGCCACGGGGCGATTGCTATGATTATGAAACACTCTTTCTGCGATAGGTCAAGATGTGCCCCCCCCCCCCCCTGAAATGAAAGACCTTACACTTTTGTGATCCATTTTCTTGGAAGGTGAAATGCTGCCTTCTTCTTGGAAATGTAAAACAGAAAGTATCACTTTCGTGTGTTTGAGACTGGCTGTCTGTTGAAAGCCACAATAGCAAACAAGTGTGTCGCCGAGTGGCAGATAAGTCCCTGAGCAAGTAAATGTGGGGAGGGGGTAGGTGTAGGGAGGAGATAGCTGCCACGGGGTTCAAACTGCCATGGGGTTAAAACTGCCACGGGACTTAACTGCCACGGGGCGATTGCTAGTTTGTTCTTATTATGCGTTTCATATATACCATAAACATAATGAATTTGCTGACACACTATCAACCTCCAACAAGGAACGACTTAATTATGAAGTCAGTACAATCGATCACATTGGTTCCAGACAAATACTAAAAACAATAGTTAAAGCTTGAATGTATTCAGTTAGGATAATCCAGATAATAGATTAGTTAGTGCTGATGAGAGACAGATAGACAGTCAAACTAAGAGAGAGAGAGAGAGAGAGAGAGAGAGAGAGAGAGAGAGAGAGAGAGAGAGAGAGAGAGAGAGAGAGAGAGAGGGGGGTCGAATTGTCAATATAACAATTAGAAGCAGAACGAACTATTAGGAGAGCCAGGCAGTATTGTCTTACGGTTTGAAAGCAAAGAGCTATGCTAAGCTCTCAAAAGGGTGAAGGATAGTAGTCGTGATATTAAACACCCTTCAAGGGGGGCGATGTAAGTGCATGATGGTGGCATTTTCAGCGGAATAAGCAGACGGTGAGAAACGTGCCATTGGCAAAGGTTTAATAAAACTGATTTTGAACAAAGGATTGACAAAATACTTTCATTCAGGATCTTAAACCACACATTATTTTAAAGCTTTACTGGAACAATTGTGTCCCGAAAATACAAACGTTTCATGTGTAATGTATGTACATAAGTTGATGATCAATAAATAAATAAACATAATAGAAAAATAAATATTCTGAAAGGTGGACCCTGACGGATGAGGTTTTGCAAGAAACACGTCGAGATCACCAGAAAGACAGCCCTTTCAAGGATAAGAACACTCAATTTGCTCTGGTTTCTTAAAAATCCAACCGTTAAAACGGCGATTCCTTCTTGGCGGAGATGCCGGAGAGAGAAGTCATTTTGGATGGGGTAAGTGGAGACCACTCATTGTGGTTGAAGCTTTTTTTGTAGTGTAGTAAAAATAAATTGGAGCTATTTCCTTCGTTGTGAGCGAAACTCCTTTAGGTAAACTGTATAAAAATAATAAAAATAATAAAAAGGCTTGTATTGTGACAATTTTGTGCATTTCGATTTGGTCTAAGCTCAGTTGACTTCCAGCACCTTCGTCAAGGACGAATCGCCGATTTGACGGTTTGATTTCTAGGAAGCCAGAGCAAAGTGAGTGTTACGATCTTTGCAAAGTTTTTTTTCCTGGTGATCTCGACGTGTTTCTGGCAAAAACACATCTGTCAGGGTGCCCCTTTGAACGTCAGAGACAAGCCAACTCCAAGGGAAGTAATTTCTCTTCACATGCCACAATACACACAACACGTGATAAACTAACTGTTCTGTGGACATTGACAGTGCTCATTGGAAGTCAAGATTTCTTCCTGTCTGTCTGTCTGTCCGTCTGTCTGTCTGTCTGTTTGTCTCACTCTATCTCTGACCTTCCTTCCTTCTCTCTCCGCCCCCCCCCCCCCTCTCTCTTTACCATCGAACAACCTATCACTCTGTCAACAGTATCAGCAAAAGGAATATAATAAATATGCTAATGACATGTAACATGTGGGCGGAGGGATGGTGTGGGTGGGGGGGTGGGGGCAGTGGAGATTACAAGGGGATGACACTACACGTATCTGTATTATTAAAAAATCGGGACTTTACTGGTTTAGCACTGCCTCCGGGCATTGCCTCCAGTATTGTTCAATACTGCCATGGGGTTAAAACTGCCACAGGAATTAACTGCCACGGGGCGATTGCTATGATTATGAAACACTCTTTCTGCGATAGGTCAAGATGTGCCCCCCCCCCCCCCCCCCTGAAATGAAAGACCTTACACGTTTGTGATCCATTTTCTTGGAAGGTGAAATGCTGCCTTCTTCTTGGAAATGTAAAACCGAAAGTATCACTTTCGTGTGTTTGAGACTGGCTGTCTGTTGAAAGCCACAATAGCAAACAAGTGTGTCGCCGAGTGGCAGATAAGTCCCCGAGCAAGTAAATGTGGGGAGGGGGTAGGTGTAGGGAGGAGATAGCTGCCACGGGGTTAAAACTGCCATGGGGTTAAAACTGCCACGGGACTTAACTGCCACGGGGCGATTGCTAGTTTGTTCTTATTATGCGTTTCATATATACCATAAACATAATGAATTTGCTGACACACTATCAACCTCCAACAAGGAACGACTTAATTATGAAGTCAGTACAATCGATCACATTGGTTCCAGACAAATACTAAAAACAATAGTTAAAGCTTGAATGTATTCAGTTAGGATAATCCAGATAATAGATTAGTTAGTGCTGATGAGAGACAGATAGACAGTCAAACTAAGAGAGAGAGAGAGAGAGAGAACTCTGAAGTCTGAAGTCTGAAGTCTGAAATGATTTAATTTGTTAGGCCACAGGCCCATACAAATGGAGTTGACGTTGACAGCATGATGCCACATGTAATAACAAGACATTACTGAAGTGCTTGCAGAGCATTTTGCCTGACTATATATGCCTTATACACATATTTACAAACTCTAAGAACTATATTTTCATTTTCATTCGACAATAATAATGTCATCTTGTTCAATGAAGGACATCGGAAGTATTTACGAGGTATCAACTGAGCACGCAAAGAAGTGTATTTTGGACATACTAAAAGGAAATGAAGTTCTGTTTCATCACAATCGGAACAAAATGGACAAAGAGTATTTACATTATTAGAAGCACGAGTAAAGTTCAGAAAACGTGAACGCAAAGATAACATGCCTAGTCTGAACCTACTAAATATTTTGCGTACGTTAATACATCTCACCACTCTAAAATAAGGACGTAATGACAATGATTGGCCATATGTTGCATAAATATTATAGAATGTATGTGATTCAAGTTCAGAGTGCCAATCTTGTCTACAACAGTCAATCAAACGTTGCTTTAACTCACAAATAAACATATTCACATTCCCTACACACTGAGCTTCCCACACAAACCCGAAACCAAACATATAAAGCATATTTCTAACTCTGCCTACCCAAGTGGAATAATTTTGTCTTTCCAAACAAAGAAGCATTAAATACGCTTTTTTAGGAAATCTACATTCATCCATGTTTACGACTCGCAACCAAAATTTTACACATTTAATAAATACATTGACTTTCAGGGGATATCTTCCCAGTTCCCCATATACTAAATGCCTTGGCGTTCTCTGACTTACACACATAAAACGTTTCATGGCTGACAAATGAACTCTCTCAATAGTAGCTAGATCACCCATAATACCCCATATCTCTGCCCCATACATTAAAATCGGCTGAATTTGAGAGTCGAATAACTTAAAAAATACATCAGGTGAATACTCTCTAATAGACCAAAGTGTTCTTGTTATTGCAAAAATCCCCTTTCTTGCCCTATCTGATAAATCACGTTGTGTAGCTTGAAATGAGAGAGAGAGAGAGAGAGAGAGAGAGAGAGAGAGAGAGAGAGAGAGAGAGAGAGAGAGAGAGAGAGAGAGAAGAGAGAGAGAGAGAGAGAGAGAGAGAGAGAGAGAGAGAGAGAGAGAGAGAGAGAGAGAGAGAGAGAGAGAGAGAGAGAGAGAGAGAGAGAGAGAGAGAGAGAGAGGGAGGGGTCGAATTGTCAATATAACAATTAGAAGCAGAACGAACCATTAGGAGTACCAGACAGTATTGTCTTACGGTTTGAAAGCAAAGAGCTATGTTAAGCTCTCAAAGGGGTGAAGGATAGTAGTCGTGATATTAAACACCCTTCAAGGGGGGCGATGTAAGTGCATGATGGTGGCATTTTCAGCGGAATAAGCAGACGGTGAGAAACGTGCCATTGGCAAAGGTTTAATAAAACTGATTTTGAACAAAGGATTGACAAAATACTTTCATTCAGGATCTTAAACCACGCATTATTTTAAAGCTTTACTGGAACAATTGTGTCCCGAAAATACAAACGTTTCATGTGTAATGTATGTACATAAGTTGATGATCAATAAATAAATAAACATAATAGAAAAATAAATATTCTGAAAGGTGGACCCTGACGGATGAGGTTTTGCAAGAAACACGTCGAGATCACCAGAAAGACAGCCCTTTCAAGGATAAGAACACTCAATTTGCTCTGGTTTCTTAAAAATCCAACCGTTAAAACGGCGATTCCTTCTTGGCGGAGATGCCGGAGAGAGAAGTCATTTTGGATGGGGTAAGTGGAGACCACTCATTGTGGTTGAAGCTTTTTTTGTAGTGTAGTAAAAATAAATTGGAGCTATTTCCTTCGTTGTGAGCGAAACTCCTTTAGGTAAACTGTATAAAAAAAAAAAAAAAGGCTTGTATTGTGACAATTTTGTGCATTTCGATTTGGTCTAAACTCAGTTGACTTCCAGCACCTTCGTCAAGGACGAATCGCCGATTTGACGGTTTGATTTCTAGGAAACTAGGAAACCAGAGCAAAGTGAGTGTTACGATCTTTGTAAAGTTTTTTTCCTGGTGATCTCGACGTGTTTCTGTCAAAAACACATATGTCAGGGTGCCCCTTTGAACGTCAGAGAAAAGCCAACTCCAAGGGAAGTAATTTCTCTTCACATGCCACAATACACACAACACGTGATAAACTAACTGTTCTGTGGACATTGACAGTGCTCATTGGAAGTCAAGATTTCTTCCTGTCTGTCTGTCTGTCCGTCTGTCTGTCTGTCTGTTTGTCTCACTCTATCTCTGACCTTCCTTCCTTCTCTCTCCGCCCCCCCCCCCTCTCTCTCTTTACCATCGAACAACCTATCACTCTGTCAACAGTATCAGCAAAAGGAATATAATAAATATGCTAATGACATGTAAATTGCCTACCCAGGTTGGTCTGCTGTTGCTCTCTGGGTGGGGTAGCAATGATCTGTGAAAACGACCGTTTACAAAGTTAATGGACTCTGACCTAATGGGGTATGGATCAACATTAGCTAACGTAGCGGTCACGCTCAAGAAATACTGTCACGTTTAGTATCATCTTCTTTCCCCCTTCCTGTCTCAATCCTCATTCTCTCCCTGAAGGAAGCTTACTTCGCTCTGTCTGTAAGCGTGTGTCCACCTTATGTCCATATTTAGATACAGAGTAACATCCCCTTCCCCCATGTCTCGGTATTCTTTCCCTTTTGTCAGTCGTGATTTTCTTACAGCAGATTGAGCACTTAAACTTCTATCATTTTCTATATTTAATGTTAATTGTCATCCATTTAACAATTAAAAATATGCATTCGCTAATAGTAGATATACAAGTAAGACAACAAAAACACCGCAATGAACCGTGACTGTGACTGGGGGTGTTAATGTGCATATTTGCCTTTATTTGAACGACAGGACAGTGATGATCATATCATTGTGTCGTTGTTAATACTTGTGAGATGCAGAATGCCACTTAATGTGGTTGAAGTCAATGGAGAAAGTTCCTTATTTGAACGACAGGACAGTGATGATCATATCATTGTGTCGTTGTTAATACTTGTGAGATGCAGAATGCCACTTAATGTGGTTGAAGTCAACGGAGAAAGTTCCTTATTTGAACGACAGGACAGTGATGATCATATCATTGTGTCGTTGTTAATACTTGTGAGATGCAGAATGCCACTTAATGTGGTTGAAGTCAACGGAGAAAGTTCCTTATTTGAACGACAGGACAGTGATGATCATATCATTGTGTCGTTGTTAATACTTGTGAGATGCAGAATGCCACTTAATGTGGTTGAAGTCAATGGAGAAAGTTCCTTATTTCCCTTGTCCTTTTTCGTCTTCCTTTTTTCCTTTTCTTTTTGGGCTTGGAGATCGCACAGTGTCAGAGCCCATTGGGGATACGTGACAGTGTATAAGTAAAGCATAGATATTGCAACTTATTTATCAGTATCGGTAGATGTGTAATGCTCATGTCTAGACATATAGATATAATATTAAAAAAGACATATTAAACAATGGGTAATTAACGTTTATAACAAAGCGAGATCTTTCTAAACAGGTGCAGAACTTGTAACCTGGTTTCTCTTAACAAATACTACAATTTAAGCCAGAACGTATGCAATCAATGTTCCAAATTGTTGGTAAACATGTGCAAAGGCGTTGAATCTGTCACGACAAAAGGAAAGGACTGGTCAATTGACACTTACAGCCTCAAAAAAGAAGTTCCAGCTGAATCAGCAATAACATTTGCAAAGGGTTCACGCTTGGGATGCCTGGGTACCTCTTACCAATACGGAACGAGCATGGTATTGTGTTCTAGTCAAAGAGAGTCAAAGAGACTCGTCAAACAGTGAAATTGGGGCTGGTGCCACCTGGAGAGCGCCTCGCCACTTATTGTCGTTGCTGCACTAATTCCTCACGCTGCACTTATGGTAATCCCCCTGGACATTAGGACTGTGCTGGTCAATATCAAGAAAATATCAGTCAGAAGTCTCTCTATCCCTCTCTCTCATCTCTCTCTCTCGAAGCCTCTCCTCCTACCTCTCGGCTCCACAGCAACCTCTCTCTCTGACCACTACCCT
>CM065685.1:64491525-64499025 GCA_017654935.2 Phymorhynchus buccinoides
AAGCTGCGGTCAACCATGTCGTGTCTCTCTGTGCTGTATCTCCCAATGGTCGTGATATCTCCGTGTCTTGGTTCAATACATGAGGTCCTCTCCAGAAGACACAGACCTCGAGTTGCCGTCAACCCCCCCCACCCCCCCCTGTCTCTCTCTATGCTGTATCTCCCAATGGTTGTGATATCTCCGTGTCTTGGTTCAATACATGAGGTCCTCTCCAGAAGACACAGACCTCGAGTTGCCGTCAACCCCCCCCACCCACCCCTGTCTCTCTCTATGCTGTATCTCCCAATGGTCGTGATATCTCCGTGTCTTGGTTCAATACATGAGGTCCTCTCCAGAAGACACAGACCTCGAGTTGCCGTCAACCCCCCCCCCCCACCCCCCCCTGTCTCTCTCTATGCTGTATCTCCCAATGGTCGTGATATCTCCGTGTCTTGGTTCAATACATGAGATCCTCTCCATAAGACACAGACCTCGTGTTGCCGTTACCCCCTCGTGGCCATTCTCACGTCGACAGCTCGACTCACTGAGCAAAGAGCAGCACGGCAAAGGTACTCTGCCCTTGTTTTAAGATAACACTGACGTCCTGATTCGCCTTGTCCCACTTCGCCGACCAACTGACAATGCTGTTGTGCCGTGGTAAAGTTAGTGTGGGGCGGTTTCAATACGCTATGTTCCAGCAGTGCCCTTTCGGTTTGTCTCAGAGTTGCTCTGTTGAGACAAGCGATATTCTTCTTCATTCAGCTATCTCTCTGCGTCTGTCTCTGCCTGTCTCTGTCTCTCCTTCTCTCCCGCCCCTCGCTCTCTTTATCTCTATGCCTCTGTCTGTCTCTGCCTGTCTGTCTGTCTCTCCTTCTCTCACCCCCCCTCTCTCTCTTTATCTCTCTGCCTCTGTCTCTGTCTCCTGATGTTTCTGTCTGTCTCTGGTTTTGTATCTCTCACTGTCTGTGTCTCTACACTTGATCTCTCTGTCTCTCTCACTGCCTGTGTCTCTACACTTGATCTCTCTGTCTCTCTCACTGCCTGTGTCGCTACACTTGATCTCTATGTCTCTCTCACTGCCTGTGTCGCTACACTTGATCTCTCTGTCTCTCTCACTGCCTGTGTCTCTACACTTGATCTCTCTGTCTCTCTCACTGCCTGTGTCGCTACACTTGATCTCTCTGTCTCTCTCACTGCCTGTGTCTCTACACTTGATCTCTATGTCTCTCTCACTGCCTGTGTCGCTACACTTGATCTCTCTGTCTCTCTCACTGCCTGTGTCTCTACACTTGATCTCTATGTCTCTCTCACTGCCTGTGTCGCTACACTTGATCTCTATGTCTCTCTCACTGCCTGTGTCGCTACACTTGATCTCTCTGTCTCTCTCACTGCCTGTGTCGCTACACTTGATCTCTATGTCTCTCTCACTGCCTGTGTCGCTACACTTGATCTCTCTGTCTCTCTCACTGCCTGTGTCGCTACACTTGATCTCTCTGTCTCTCTCACTGCCTGTGTCGCTACACTTGATCTCTCTGTCTCTCTCACTGCCTGTGTCTCTACACTTGATCTCTCTGTCTCTCTCACTGCCTGTGTCTCTACACTTGATCTCTCTGTCTCTCTCACTGTCTGTGTCGCTACACTTGATCTCTCTGTCTCTCTCACTGCCTGTGTCTCTACACTTGATCTCTCTGTCTCTCTCACTGTCTGTGTCTCTACACTTGATCTCTCTGTCTCTCTCACTGTCTGTGTCGCTACACTTGATCTCTCTGTCTCTCTCACTGTCTGTGTCTCTACACTTGATCTCTCTGTCTCTCTCACTGTCTGTGTCTCTACACTTGATCTCTCTGTCTCTCTCACTGCCTGTGTCTCTACACTTGATCTCTCTGTCTCTCTCACTGCCTGTGTCTCTACACTTGATCTCTCTGTCTCTCTCACTGCCTGTGTCTCTACACTTGATCTCTCTGTCTCTCTCACTGTCTGTGTCTCTACACTTGATCTCTCTGTCTCTCTCACTGTCTGTGTCTCTACACTTGATCTCTCTGTCTCTCTCACTGCCTGTGTCTCTACACTTGATCTCTCTGTCTCTCTCACTGCCTGTGTCTCTACACTTGATCTCTCTGTCTCTCTCACTGTCTGTGTCTCTACACTTGATCTCTCTGTCTCTCTCACTGCCTGTGTCGCTACACTTGATCTCTCTGTCTCTCTCACTGTCTGTGTCTCTACACTTGATCTCTCTGTCTCTCTCACTCTGTGTCGCTACACTTGATCTCTCTGTCTCTCTCACTGTCTGTGTCTCTACACTTGATCTCTCTGTCTCTCTCACTGTCTGTGTCTCTACACTTGATCTCTCTGTCTCTCTCACTGCCTGTGTCTCTACACTTGATCTCTCTGTCTCTCTCACTGTCTGTGTCTCTACACTTGATCTCTCTGTCTCTCTCACTGCCTGTGTCGCTACACTTGATCTCTCTGTCTCTCTCACTGCCTGTGTCTCTACACTTGATCTCTCTGTCTCTCTCACTGTCTGTGTCTCTACACTTGATCTCTCTGTCTCTCTCACTGTCTGTGTCTCTACACTTGATCTCTCTGTCTCTCTCACTGCCTGTGTCGCTACACTTGATCTCTCTGTCTCTCTCACTGCCTGTGTCTCTACACTTGATCTCTCTGTCTCTCTCACTGCCTGTGTCTCTACACTTGATCTCTCTGTCTCTCTCACTGCCTGTGTCTCTACACTTGATCTCTCTGTCTCTCTCACTGTCTGTGTCTCTACACTTGATCTCTCTGTCTCTCTCACTGCCTGTGTCTCTACACTTGATCTCTCTGTCTCTCTCACTGCCTGTGTCGCTACACTTGATCTCTCTGTCTCTCTCACTGCCTGTGTCTCTACACTTGATCTCTCTGTCTCTCTCACTGCCTGTGTCTCTACACTTGATCTCTCTGTCTCTCTCACTGTCTGTGTCGCTACACTTGATCTCTCTGTCTCTCTCACTGTCTGTGTCTCTACACTTGATCTCTCTGTCTCTCTCACTGTCTGTGTCGCTACACTTGATCTCTCTGTCTCTCTCACTGCCTGTGTCGCTACACTTGATCTCTCTGTCTCTCTCACTGCCTGCACTCTATTACACTTGATCTCTCTGTCTCTCTCACTGCGCTGTGTATGCTACACTGTGATCTCTCTGTCTCTCTCACTGCCTGTGTCTCTACACTTGATCTCTCTGTCTCTCTCACTGCCTGTGTCGCTGAACGTGGACTTTGATGAAACGATAAACTGAAGTCCCGTGGGTCTCTACTTGTCTCTCTCACTGGCAACGAAAAAGGTGTCATTTGGCTAAAACTTGATCTCTCTGTCACTCTCTCACTGTCTGTACCAAGTCTCTACACTTGATCTCTCTGTCTCTCTCACTGCCTGTGTCTCTACACTTGATCTCTCTGTTGTCTGTGTCTCTCACTGTCTCTCTCTTGATCTCTGCCTGTGTCTCTACACTTGATCTCTGATGTCTCTCTCACTGTGTCTCTACACTTGATCTCTCTGTCTCTCTACACACTGTGTCCTAGAACAGGCCAAATGGTACTACTAGTACCAACACCAAATATGTCTCTCTACATGGGTCTCTCTCACTGAAAGGTCTCTAAAAAGGTCCAGTCTCCATGTTCCTCGGATAAGTAGCTAGTTGCCTCTCTGTCGTCATCACTGTCTCCCACCTGGCCAATCATGTCTCTACACTTGATCTCTTTCTCTGCAGATAACTCTCTAAAGCAAGCAGTGACTGCCTGTCTCTACACTTGAATGCTTTTGATCACGTAGGCATGCCTACTGGGAAACAACTCTGTCTCTCTAAGCACTGCTCTACCTCCATTCTAGCACTCTCTGTCTCTCTCCCAAACCCTGACAGACACGCGCTTACACATATATGTCAGTCTCACAAACTGGCTTGTGTCTTTTGATTCTTACAAGAAAAAGGCACACACACTGCCTGTGTCTCTCACACACTGTCTCTCTCACTGTGTCCTACACACACATCACTCTGTCTCTCACACACACTGTGTCACTACACTTGATCTCTATGTCTCTCTCACTCTGTGTCACTACACACACACACTGTCTCTCTCTCTGTCTCTCTCACTTGATCTCTCTCTCTCTCTACACTGATCTCTCTGTCTCTCTCACTGTCTGTGTCTACACTTGATCTCGGAGGGAGAGAGGAAGTTTGTCTCTCTCACTGCGCCTGTGTCTCTACACTTGATCTCTATGATATTCTACACTTGATGTCTCTGAGGTAAGATCTCTCACTGATTTATAGCTGCCTGTGTCTGTCTACACTTGAAGCCTTGCAAAGAACGCAGAATCTCTCTGTCTGTCTCTCTCACTGCAGCTGTGTCTCTACAGAGACTGATAGGCCAGAAAGGAGAGCATTACAGTAGTCTCTGTCTCTCTCACTGAAGTAACAAGCTGTCTGTGGCTACACTTGAATCTCTCTGTCTCTCTCACTGTCAATGTCTCTAGTGACTGACAGGTCTGAGTCTGGAAACTCTCACTACACTTGATCTCTCTGTCTGAGTCTCACTGTCTGTGTCTCTACATCTCTTGTCTCTCTGGAAACATCTGTGTCTCTACACTGATCTCTCTGTCTCTCACTGCCTGTGTCGCTACACTTGATCTGTCCCACTGATCTCTCTGTCACTCTCGCTACACTTGATCTCTCTGTCTCTCTCACTGTCTGTGTCGCTACACTTGATCTCTTGTCTCTCTCACTCTTCTGTGTCATCTACACTTGATCTCTCTGTCTCTCTTACTCTCTCTACACACTGCCTGTGTCTCTACACTTGATCTCTCTGTCTCTCTCACTGCCTGTGTGTCTCTCACACTTGATCTCTCTGTCTCTCTCACTGCCTGTGTCGCTACACTGTGTCTCTCTACTGCCTGTGTCTCTACACTTGATCTCTCTGTCGTCTCATCTCCTGTCTTGTGTTCTACACTTGATCTCTCTGTCTCTCTCACTGCCTGTGTCTCTACACTTGATCTCTTGTCTCTCCCACTCTCCACCCTGATCCTCTCTCTCTACTCCCAATCTGTGTCTCTCTACTGTCTGTGTCTCTTGATCTCTCTGTCTCTCTCACTGCCTGTCTGTCTCTACACTTGATCTCTCTGTCTCTCTCTCTACACTCTCTGTCTCTCTCACTGTCTGTGCCTCAACACTGTGTCTCTCTCACTTGATCTCGTGTCTCTCCGTGTCTCTGATCTCTCTGTCATAAGACACAGACTGTGTCTCTACACTTGATCTCTCTGTCTCTCTCACTGTCTGTGTCTCTACACTTGATCTCTCTGTCTCTCTCACTGCCTGTGTCTCTGCCCTTGTCGATCTACACTGCCTGTGTCTCTACACTTGATCTCTCTGTCTCTCTCACTGCCTGTGTCGCTACACTTGATCTCTCTGGCTCTCTCACTGCCTGTGTCTCTACACTTGATCTCTCTGTCTCTCTCACTGCCTGTGTCTCTACACTTGATCTCTCTGTCTCTCTCACTGCCTGTGTCTCTACACTTGATCTCTCTGTCTCTCTCACTGTCTGTGTCTCTACACTTGATCTCTCTGTCTCTCTCACTGTCTGTGTCTCTACACTTGATCTCTCTGTCTCTCTCACTGCCTGTGTCTCTACACTTGATCTCTCTGTCTCTCTCACTGTCTGTGTCTCTACACTTGATCTCTCTGTCTCTCTCACTGCCTGTGTCGCTACACTTGATCTCTCTGTCTCTCTCACTGCCTGTGTCTCTACACTTGATCTCTCTGTCTCTCTCACTGCCTGTGTCTCTACACTTGATCTCTCTGTCTCTCTCACTGTCTGTGTCGCTACACTTGATCTCTCTGTCTCTCTCACTGCCTGTGTCTCTACACTTGATCTCTCTGTCTCTCTCACTGCCTGTGTCTCTACACTTGATCTCTCTGTCTCTCTCACTGCCTGTGTCTCTACACTTGATCTCTCTGTCTCTCTCACTGCCTGTGTCGCTACACTTGATCTCTCTGTCTCTCTCACTGTCTGTGTCGCTACACTTGATCTCTCTGTCTCTCTCACTGTCTGTGTCTCTACACTTGATCTCTCTGTCTCTCTCACTGTCTGTGTCGCTACACTTGATCTCTCTGTCTCTCTCACTGCCTGTGTCGCTACACTTGATCTCTCTGTCTCTCTCACTGCCTGTGTCTCTACACTTGATCTCTCTGTCTCTCTCACTGTCTGTGTCTCTACACTTGATCTCTCTGTCTCTCTCACTGTCTGTGTCGCTACACTTGATCTCTCTGTCTCTCTCACTGCCTGTGTCTCTACACTTGATCTCTCTGTCTCTCTCACTGCCTGTGTCTCTACACTTGATCTCTCTGTCTCTCTCACTGCCTGTGTCTCTACACTTGATCTCTCTGTCTCTCTCACTGCCTGTGTCTCTACACTTGATCTCTCTGTCTCTCTCACTGTCTGTGTCGCTACACTTGATCTCTCTGTCTCTCTCACTGCCTGTGTCGCTACACTTGATCTCTCTGTCTCTCTCACTTCTATTCGCACTCTATTAAATGCAAATTAAGAGCACACATACACACACACACGCGCGCGCGCGCGCGCGTATGCTAACCAAAGAGCGTGTGTAGAGTAGCACAGAGGTAATGCGTTCGCCTCGTGCACAATAAACCCGACTTCGAACCTGGGTACAGGGGATCTTTCCTCTCACTCTGCACTAGGCCTTAAATATGGCGTGAACGTGGAGTCTTTAGGATGAAACGATAAACTGAAGTCCCGTGGGCCCATGTACTTAGTACACGCTTAAACCCATTGGCAACGAAAAAGGTGTCATTTGGGTAAAACATTACCCTCCTTCCTTCCTCATCAGTCACATAAAAATCGCATGCAATTACAAATAAAAGGTTGGCGGGCCTCTGGCTGTGACGCTCTTTCCAGGTGAGAGCAACCCGAATTTCACAGAGACGCCTAGAAGTGTGACTATAAAGTACCAAGTACGAAATACCAAATACACAGACACACAGGATGCAAAACAAAGGAATTCACTATATTACTCCAATGCTTAGCGCAAAGGAATAACAACTTATAATGATGACACACACACACAAGAAAGAAACAAGGAAAACCAGAACAGGCCAAATGGTACTACTAGTACCAACACCAAATATGAAAGGTGGAAATGGGAAAGAAAGGAAGTGAAAAAGGTCCAGTCGCCATGTTCCTCGGATAAGTAGCTAGTTGCCTATGTCGTCATCACTGTCTCCCAAAGCGATGGCCAATCATGAGTGTCACTGTGATAAACGCGGTATTGCGAACATCACGGGCCGATAAAGTTATAATTGGGCTTTTGACAGCTGCAGATAACAAGTGGATAAAGCAAGCAGTGATAAGGGAGCTATTATTGACATTGGTAATGATTATCTCAAAGCTATTCGGAATGCTTTTGATCACGTAGGCATGTTACTGGGAAACAATGATAATATCGATTCGTACTAAGCATGCTCTACCTCCATTAAGCACACA
>CM065685.1:64501525-64509025 GCA_017654935.2 Phymorhynchus buccinoides
CAGACAAAGGCAGAGAGAGAGAGAGGGGGGGGGGGACAGAGACAGAAAGGGAGAGAGAGAGACACAGACAGACAAACATACACAGAGAGCCCACCCACAGGGAGGCGACAGAAGATCAAAGCAACCGTAAGACACTCGGCCATTACGGCACGGGGAACGGGAAACGTTCCGTTTTACTATTCCCCCCCCCCCCCCAACTATACCGCTCTCTCCGATTTCTCTTGGAAGTCTCTCTCTCTCTCTCTCTCTCTCTCTCTCTCTCTCTCTCTCTCTCTCTCTCTCTCTCTCTCTCTCTCTCTCTCTCTCTCTTGTATTAATCTTTGTACGTAAAAAAACAAACAACTCTTTTTATTAACATCCTTGGGACAAACTGAAAAGAACAACAAACAAACAAACAAACAAGGGCGTCGCCGAGCGGCAGACATGTCCGTCACCAGCAATGCCACGCACTTGCGACACGCCGTAGCATAATTGTCCGTCACCGTAGGTGATGGGACTTTGCAGTGGTCTGGTTTGTATTTTTGTTTTTGTCCGTCACCATAGGTGATCGGACTTTGTGGTCGTCTGGTTTGTATTTGTCCGTCAAAATAGGTGATCGGACTTTGCATGGGCTGGTTTGTATTTTTTTTGTTTTTTTGTTTGTTTGTTTTTTTCTGTCTGTCCCAAGGATATCTCCCGAACCGCTTCACCGAATCGCGTCAAATTTTGTCTGCTGGTGTGTCACCATGAGAGGAAGGCATCCGCGCAAAATGTTTTTCGCCGTCGTGACCTTGACCTTGGCTTACGACCTTGAAAACCGAAAATATTTAAGGGGCCATAACTCCCACACCGTTGGTGTTAGAGTCTTCAAATTTGGCATGTAGGTACTTTGGCTTATGTCCGTTCTGATGGTGGCATACTGATCAAGGTCTGGGAGATCGGTAGGCCTTGAATGTGGTAGGGGTCTACAAACTGGGTTTTAAGCTTTATTTTCCACATTTGTGCTTGACAGAAGCGCTTCAGATTGTATATGGTATACCCTAGAGCAGAAAACATCCCAGCATAAATTATCGCCATGCTGACCTTGGCCTTGAAGTTTGACCTTGAAAACCGAAATTTCTTTCTTTGCGCTATGTATTTCTTCTTCAAGCTGTATCTCGTGAACTAGAAGACAGAATCCCTTGCAATTTTGTGTCAGGATGTGACACTCGACGGGGTGTCGCAAGTGCGTGGCATTGCTGGTGACGGACATGTCTGCCGCTCGGCGACGCCCTTGTTTGTTTTTTGTCCCTACAAGCATTGCTTCGGTTTTTTCACCATTTAATTGAAGTTTATTTTGAACCATCCAATTTTGAATATCAATATAGCAGTTGTTACTTTCTGTATGAATGGAATCTAGATCTTCAGGGGTTGTACTGTTGAAGCATAACCTGTTCAGACTGACGACCATTAACCAGAACTGATTGAAAATGATCAGAAAGGTAAGAGGAAAACCAAGAAAGACGAGACAGAAGAATGGAGTGGTCTATGGTATCAAAGGCAGCAGAGAGATCACGAAGTGTCAAAAGAGAGATTTGACCAGCCTCAGAAGCAAGTAAGAGGTCATTGACGATTTGAACAAGGGCTGTTTCTGTACTGTGGTTGGTTCTACACACACACACACACACACACACACACACACACACACACACACACACACACACACACACACACACACACACACACACACACACACACGCACACGCACGCACGCACGCACACGCACACGCACACGCACACGCACGCACACACACACACACACACACACACACACACACACACACACACACACACACACACACACACACACACACACACACAAACAACAACAACAACAACAACAACATACAGTATTTATACGGCGCTGAATCTTGATAGAAATCAAATCAAAGCGCACACACACGTTAGCATTCAAAGCGCATTCAAACACAAACGCAATACAAGTTTTACAACGCGAACACACACAGATAACATAAATGGAATATAGCAGAAACAGACCTAATGGCAAGAGAGAGAAGAGAAAGAGAGAGGAGCTTTAATGATGGGGGGAACAGGTGGGTTTTGAGGTTAGCTTTTGAAAGCAGAGAGAGTCGGTCGCTGACGGAGGGAGAGAGGAAGTTTGTTCCAGGAGGTCGGTCCTGAGACAGCAAAAGAGCGCCGACCAACAGTTGAAAGCTTATACCTAGGGATCTGGAGAGAAAGAGGGTCAGAAACTGAACGTAAAGTGCGAGCTGGCGTATAGATGGAAATATTGTCACAGAGGTAAGATGGAGCAGCTTTATGATAGATTTATAGCAAAGTGTGTTTAATTTATACTCAATTCTGTCTGCGACAGGAAGCCAGTGCAAAGAACGCAGAAGAGGGCTAACATGATCGAACTTTTTCTTCCTAAGGACAAGACGAGCAGCTGTGTTTTGAATACGCTGGAGACAAGATAGAGAAGAGACTGATAGGCCAGAAAGGAGAGCATTACAGTAGTCAATACGAGATAGGATGAGGGAAGTAACAAGCTTTGCTGTGGCTTCATCTGAGAGGTATTTACGAATATAGCCAATGCAAACGAATTTGATAGTAGCAGGACTGACAGGTCTGAGTCAGGAAACTCTGCATGGAGTTTCCTGACTCACACACACACACACACGGGCAACGCGTTACTGCTGAAAATCAATCGGTTGATTAATCAAACAACTTGTTGTGTAGGTTCTCAATGACAACGATTTGTACATCCCATGTAGCTTCCCATGTAGCTTCCCATGTAGCTTCCCATGTAGCTTCCCATGTAGCTTCCCATGTAGCTTCCCATGTAACGCGTGAAAACATGGCCGAGCCAAAACACATGATCTCTCTGTCTCTCTGTCTGTCTGTCTGTCTGTCTGTCTGTCTCTGTCTGTCTGTGTCTGTCTGTCTGTCTGCTGTCTGTCTCTGTCTGTGTGTCCGTCTGTCTGTCTGCCTCTCTCTTTTATTCACGCAAAAAATAAATGATGGTTTGTAATTAGGCCACTACGGTACCAGCTATAGCCCCCCCCCCCCTGCCACCCCCACCCCCACCCCCAAGGGGCGGGGTGGGCGACGGAGAATAGGGAGAATGGTACGCACCAAAGCTGGCACTGCTACCAGCAGAAACTTTATTCATCTTCTGAGAGAGAGAGAGAGAGAGAGAGAGAGAGAGAGAGAGAGAGAGAGAGAGAGAGAGAGAGAGAGAGAGAGAGAGAGAGAGAGAGAGTTAGAGAGAGAGAGAGTTAGGGAGTGAGAGAGAGAGAGAGAGAGAGAGAGAGAGAGAGAGAGAGAGAGAGAGAGAGAGAGAGAGAGAGAGAGAGAGAGAGAGAGAGAGAGAGAGAGAATGAATGAATGTTATTGCCATTTAGCTGATTAGCCCTACAGCAATGGATATCGACTCCTACTAAATATACACGCACAAGTGAATGGCAATCATTGACATGGAAACCACGGCAACGTTTACTGTCTCTTTTTTCTTTCTTATTTTCCCTTTTTCCGACAGCAGTCACTGAAATAGCGAGGGTTGGTAGTGTTTTGTGGTATAATGTGTTCATAAATAGCGAGGGATTCTGTGTCGCTACACGGCAGGCCAGGACTGTCACCCAAGATAAAACTGCACGAGCTTTCCTAAAGTTTGTAAACCCCGTGTCGCACGTACTCGAATATCGGTGTGTTGCGTGTTGTTGGCATTCCTTCCTTTCCGCAAGACGGCCAGTCGTACACGTTCCTCGTTCAACATGTTCCTTTCTTCCTGTTTCACAAACCAGTCAGTATGCCCTCCACGTGGCCACCATCACAGGAGTACTCCAAGACGATGTCATCTGCCTCACACAGCAAACTGTTCCTTTCTTCTTGTTTCACAAACCAGTCAGTATAGGCTACCCCTCCACGTGGCCACCATCACAGGAGTACTCCAAGACGATATCATCTGCCTCACACAACAAACTGTGCCTTTCTTCCTGTTTCACAAACCAGTCAGTATAGGCTACCCCTCCACGTGGCCACCACCACAGGAGTACTCCAAGACGATGTCATCTGCCTCACACAACAAACTGTTCCTTTCTTCCGATTGATGGATCACAAACGTCCGATATGCATGATTCCTGTCCTTGTCTCTCAGTCGTCTCTGTACACACCGATGAGTTAATTTTGCCACATCATCTTTCACTATCCCCACCTGAAAACCAGCAACCATCGTACTAAGTTGTCAGCAGATTCGGGTAGATTCGGGAAACTATTTGACTCTTGTATAATTGTGTGTGAGTGTGTGCGTGCGTGTATGTGTGTGTATGTGTGCGTGCTTGCGTTCATGTGTGTGTGTGTGTGTGTGTGTGTGTGTGTGTGTGTGTGTGTGTGTGTGTGTGTGTGTGTGTGTGTGTGTGTGTGTGTGTGTGTTTGTGCATGTATGTGTATGTATGTGCCTGCGTCCATGCAGGCGTCCATGCAGGCGCGCGCGCGCGCGCGCGCGCGCGCGTGCGCGCGCGCGTGTGTGTGTGTGTGTGTGTGTGTGTGTGTGTGTGTGTGTGTGTGTGTGTGTGTGTGTGTGTGTGTGTGTGTGTGTGTGTGTGTGTGAGAGATAACGTTGTGTGCAATCATCGTGTTTATTTTACTTTCTAATGATTCATTATTTGTTTGCCTTCAGTGTTCTTGTTATCAATGTAAAGCGCACTGAGCTCATGTGAGAAAGAGCGCTATATAAATTCCCATTATATATTATCATTATTATTATATGGGGCGGGTTGATATCACACATCGATGGGCAGGGAGACAAGAGAGTATCTGTAAAGATGCGCCAAAGCCAGAGACAGAGAGATGTTAGCATGGACCGTATATTATACAAGCTGGCTACGGTTTAAACATTATTTTTGACTTTATGCTACCTATTTGAAGGGACGACCACTAAGCAGTAACGGAAATAATGCTTAACGCCCTCTTTGGCCTTTCGGCCACGTGGGGCAATAACGTTTTTCAAACCTGGGGATATAACAAGAGGGAGGGAGAAGGGGGGGGGGGGGGGGGGGGGAGGGGGGAGGGGAGTGATTCGGAGGATCTCAGCACGCCAAGTGAAGGCAGACCCACTGACGGGGGGATACGCAAGACATCCTCGCGTCACCCTCAACAATGGGGCCGCCCCCTCCCGGAGGGAGATCGGCTCACGGACCACTTGGGATGGGAGGGGAAGGGGGAGTAGACACCCGGAGGTACTCAACCTTAAAAAGGGAGACCCGCGCTACTAAGCAGTAACAGGGGTGACTCACCTTTTTATGGCCTTGTAGAATGGAAATGCCATGACTGGACCAATAAAACGATCCCTCCATGTGATGTTGTCACCGCGGCTGAATTGTAATATGCTTTTGATGCAAATGTGTGACAAAACAGTTCAACCCCTATGTATGTCCCGCTACCCGCCATGTCTCTGATAGGATACTTATCTTTTATTCAAAAGTGCTTTTGTTAACCCCCTTTCATTAATCATTCAGAACACGACTTCATGTGTTTTTGTTTTAGAATATAAAATGAAAGATGACTTACTACTATTATTTACATTTTCTATTAGGCATACTATGACGTACATTCGAGCCATTTACTAAGCTTTAATGTTTCAAAACAGCTTTTTATCTTAATCCAGGTTTTACTATTTTTCAACAAGGAAATGTGTAGTGTCTAGACATTTGGCAAATAAAAGATGTTATATTACCATTATGCGTATTTCATGTTACTGCAACAATCCCCTGATAAATAACTAATTTATTATATAATAAATTAAGAATTTTAACAACCTTTTGTTAATCTCTCTGTTATTTTTTTCCCAACAGTGAAGTATGATGTGGGTCCTACATTGTTCAAGAAATAAAGTGTTTCACCACTACTGTTCCTGCAAGTCTAATAGTCTTTGGATGTTTTGAGTAAGTCTTTTGTCATTCTTATTTCACCACTACTGTTCCTGCAAGTCTAATAGTCTTTGGATGTTTTGAGTAAGTCTTTTGTCATTCTTATTTCACCACTACTGTTCCTGCAAGTCTAATAGTCTTTGGATGTTTTGAGTAAGTCTTTTGTCATTCTTATTTCACCACTACTGTTCCTGCAAGTCTAATAGTCTTTGGATGTTTTGAGTAAGTCTTTTGTCATTCTTATTTCACCACTACTGTTCCTGCAAGTCTAATAGTCTTTGGATGTTTTGAGTAAGTCTTTTGTCATTCTTATTTCACCACTACTGTTCCTGCAAGTCTAATAGTCTTTGGATGTTTTGAGTAAGTCTTTTGTCATTCTTATTTCACCACTACTGTTCCTGCAAGTCTAATAGTCTTTGGATGTTTTGAGTAAGTCTTTTGTCATTCTTATTTCACCACTACTGTTCCTGCAAGTCTAATAGTCTTTGGATGTTTTGAGTAAGTCTTTTGTCATTCTTATTTCACCACTACTGTTCCTGCAAGTCTAATAGTCTTTGGATGTTTTGAGTAAGTCTTTTGTCATTCTTATTTCACCACTACTGTTCCTGCAAGTCTAATAGTCTTTGGATGTTTTGAGTAAGTCTTTTGTCATTCTTATTTCACCACTACTGTTCCTGCAAGTCTAATAGTCTTTGGATGTTTTGAGTAAGTCTTTTGTCATTCTTATTTCACCACTACTGTTCCTGCAAGTCTAATAGTCTTTGGATGTTTTGAGTAAGTCTTTTGTCATTCTTATTTTATTATTTCTGACATTGAAATTATGTGTAGCGTCTGAAGTTTTGCAAATGAAAGATAAGATATTTGAAAACCACATAGTTTATTGTTTTTGGTTTTGTTATAATTATGGGCTATGGTACCCAAAATAAAAAAGGGTTCACATTTTCCGAGCCCCAATATTCTCTACATAGCATACTACACCGTAATGTAAATGTCCTGATGCTATGGTTATTATTCTCAGCTTTCTACTAACTGTGAACATTCCAACATCTTTTGTAAACCCTCTTGTGATATTGTCCACAGTGACATTTGGTTTGTAATTTGGACTATCATCAAATGAAAAGAAAACCGATATATTACCCATCTGAATTTACTTACACTGTCTGTAACAGTAATATTTGTAGCCAAATATTTTCTTCGTCGCTCAGTTTCTTATCACATGAGCACAGACATTTCATGCTGCCGTTATGCGCCTAAGAAATAGGCCCAGCTTGTCCGTCTTCGGCTGGAGAAAATGTTTGTAAGAGTTCCTAGAACAAAGGCAGGAGAATGGACCAGAAAGGCAGAAAGATAGCAGATGACAGCAGGCAATGGTAAAAGGCAGTCAAAGAGAGTGACAGATTAGAGGTGGTTACAATCACATAATTTCCATAAGGTGGAGAACTATTTGTACGAAAGACCCCCTGGTATCCCCGAGAGGGAGGGGGGGGGGAGCTCTACTTCAAGGATTGTGTTATGTCACTGTGTGGTCCATATGCATACCACTCCCCTTCTCCCCCCTTGCCTCCTTTACTGATATCAGTGCTATAGAGTGCAA
>CM065685.1:64514025-64526525 GCA_017654935.2 Phymorhynchus buccinoides
AAGTGTAAGGAACGAAACTGCATGACTGTGTGTATATATGAATGTGTGCGTGTGGGAGTGAGCGGTATGGAATGAGAGACAGAGAGATACAGATGGGGCGCAGAGAGGTGCAGAAAGCAGAGGGAGAGTGAGAGAGAGAGAGAGAGAGAGAGAGAGAGAGAGAGAGAGAGAGAGAGAGAGAGAGAGAGAGAGAGAGAGAGAGAGAGAGAGAGAGAGAGAGAGAGAGAGAGAGAGAAAAGAGAGAGAGAGAGGAGAGAGAGAGAGAGGAGAGAGAGAGAGAGAGAGAGAGAGAGAGAGAGAGAGAGAGAGAGAGAGAGAGAGAGAGAGAGAGAGTGAGAGAGAGATACTTTGACACGTTGATGATTTATTGTCAATACTAAAAGGTTTCAGTGAGAGAGAGAGAGAGAGAGAGAGAGAGAGAGAGAGAGAGAGAGAGAGAGAGAGAGAGAGAGAGAGAGAGAGAGAGAGAGGGTGGGTGGGTACATGTGGGCGTGTATGAATGTGTGTGTCTGTGTGTGTGTGTGTGTGTGTGTGCGTGTGCGTGTGCGTGTGCGTGCGCGTGTGCGTGTGCGTGTGCGTGCGTGCGTGTCCGTCTTTCTCGCCTCTTTTTGTTGGCCTGCGTTCTAATGGGATTTACATATTATTGTATTGTGAATGATTCTTTGATTGTAATAATCAGAAAAGAGTTTGACATTTCACTTTACAAAACGAGCATTCACTTCATTCCCATAGCTGCATCGTTCTGTTGGCAGGCAACCATTTGAACATTCATATATGCAAAGTGGACAGCAACTTGCATTGGGCACTGCAAATCTCCCCTGCTCTCCCCTCTCTAAGTGAAAGATCACCCATTGTCGGATTACATAGAGGGGAAATTATATTGATGGCTGGGATTTATAAAGAAAGCATAGAATGAAGCCGATCTGGAACTAAACAAAGGCATGTGTTGCTTAAAGCACACGCACACACACACATGCATATGCACGTGCTTACACAAACACATTCGCACATATGCAAACGCAGGCAAATATGCACACATATACACTAACCGTGAAATGTACACGTACACATGTGCGAGCATAGAGAGAGAATGAATGAATGAATTGATTAATTAATTAATAACATTAATGAATTAATGAATGAATGAAGTTTATTTATTAGAGGGCAATAGAGTAAGCAATAACATGCATTTTTACATCCAGCCCTCTGGACAAAATACATATATAAAAGTATAAAATGGAAAAGGAAAATAAGCACAGAGAAAGCAATATAAAGCATGCAACATACAACCCTGTATCGTAACACATCAATAACAAAATCAAACCTATCATTATTGACTATACTCATTTTTAACGTTACAAAATTGGGAAGTAAGCGCATAGACACGGGGAATAAAACCCAATCCTACTTTTCACACTCATCTTTAACATACACAAATTGAGAAGTGCACAAACATATGACAAAATCAACTCTAATCATACTTTATGTACTCATAATTAAAATGTACTTATTTGAAAAGAAACACATGCACGCAATGAAGTCAAACATAGTATTACTTTACCTACTCATCTTAGCATGCACAATTTAAAATGTAAATACATGAGAGAGAGAGAGAGAGAGAGAGAGAGAGAGAGAGAGAGAGAGAGAGAGAGAGAGAGAGAGAGAGAGAGAGAGAGAGAGAGAGAGAGATTCCATTCCTATTGTTTACGCACATTGTTGGTTTTGCTGACAATGTCAGGATGTCAGGATAAGGGCGAGTGTTGGACAATTGAATTGTCTTCATTTGAATAGAAATCCCCACTGGGCGGCATTGAGTGAAATATCATCAAGATCGTTACAGTGACTTGTGCAGGGTGGAATAAATGGCCTGACTAAAAAGCATCGAGAATGCAAGTAGTGATGATTAATGTTCTTCGGTTTATGTGCCTCTGTTTCTCTATCGTTCTATCTCCGCCTATATCTTCATCCCTGACTCTCTCTCTCTCTCTCTCTCTCTCTCTCTCTCTCTCTCTCTCTCTCTCTCCTCTCTCTCTTCTCTCTCTCTCTCTCTCTCTCTCTCTCTCTCTCTCTCTCTCTCTCTCTCTCTCTCTCTCTCTCTCTCTCTGTCTCTCCATGTCTGTCTTCTTCTCTCTTCTCTCTTCTTCTTCTTCTTTCTTCTTCTCTTCTTCTCTTCTTCTTCTTCTTCTTCTTCTTCTTCTTCTTCTTCTTCTTCTTCTTCTTTTTCTTCTTCTTCTTCTTCTTCTTCTTCTTCTTCTTCTTCTTCTTCTTCTTCTTCTTCTTCTTCTTCTTCTTCTTCTTCTTCTTCTTCTTCTTCTGTCATCCATCTTCATCTTTTTATGTCTCTGTCTTCCCCGATTGAACCAAGGTCCTAATCACCGCAACACTGAGGACAAGAGAAAATAAAGAACAGAAAAGAAAGCAAACAAAGAAACAAACAAACCTAAGAAAAGTGAACTGGAAAGGAACACAAACCCCCAAGAAAACTGAATTTCTTACAATCGATAAATCATTCCCGGCCAATAGAATATGGAAATCCCATTAGGACAGAGATGGTTAAGGGAGTAAAAAACCACACACAAAATCCCGTGTAGGACTCGGAAGGGGAACGAGAAAAGATGGAAAGACATTAGGGAAAGGAAAAAGAGATTTGCAAGGTGACAGGGACATGGGAAGGTGGAAGGGGGTGGGGGGAGGGGGGGGGGGGGTTGTGTGACCTCAGCCAATCTAACGACAGAAAAAGGTAATCTGTGGAATTGTCTTCGGCCACTTTTCGCAGAGTGCGGCTGAAAAGTTGATTTGAGGAATATGCTCTTTTCCACTTTGCTGTCAGCCCCATGGCCGAAAGGTTTAAGACATTGAAGAAATTGGATGGGTTCTGCATGTTTCTGTCTGTCCGTCTGTCTCTGTCTCTCCCTCTCTCTGTCTCTCGCCCTAACACACACACACACACACACACACACACACACACACACACACACACACACACACACACACACACACACACACACACACACACATACGCACGCACGCACGCACGCACGTACACACACACACACACACACACACACACACACACACACACACACACACACACACACACTGCAATCACTTGGGCCCCTTAGTTCTGACTAAAAGCATTCGTTCTCCATTCATTCTTCAGCCAATGACTGTCTTCGATGTAAGTAAAAGTCTCTCATCAATGAAACCAGCAGGGACATGTGATGTAGATGGCATTGATGTGAAGATACTAAAAAGTGCGTGCCTGGTCGTTTCTGAAACACTTAGCTATTTGTACAATTGATGCATTGATAAACAGTGTCTTCCCTTTCAACTCCTCCAGTCTCCTCTCCACCTTGAGGGAGGACTGGCGCTGCGTCTCTGGCCACCAAGCTGTACCATGGGGAGGACTGGCGCTGTGTCTCTGGCCACCAAGCTGTACCATGGGGAGGACTGGCGCTGTGTCTCTGGCCACCAAGCTGTACCATGGGGAGGACTGGCGCTGTGTCTCTGGCCACCAAGCTGTACCATGGGGAGGACTGGCGCTGTGTCTCTGGCCACCAAGCTGTACCATGGGGAGGACTGGCGCTGTGTCTCTGGCCACCAAGCTGTACCATGGGGAGGACTGGCGCTGGGTCTCTGGCCACCAAGCTGTACCATGGGGAGGACTGGCGCTGGGTCTCTGGCCACCAAGCTGTACCATGGGGAGGACTGGCGCTGGGTCTCTGGCCACCAAGCTGTACCATGGGGAGGACTGGCGCTGGGTCTCTGGCCACCAAGCTGTACCATGGGGAGGACTGGCGCTGGGTCTCTGGCCACCAAGCTGTACCATGGGGAGGACTGGCGCTGGGTCTCTGGCCACCAAGCTGTACCATGGGGAGGACTGGCACTGGGTCTCTGGCCACCAAGCTGTACCATGGGGAGGACTGGCACTGGGTCTCTGGCCACCAAGCTGTACCATGGGGAGGACTGGCGCTGGTCTCTGGTGCGTGGACATCGAGGACAGCTCTCAGCCGACTCAGTTCGATTGTCCTGGCAAACTAGAAAGAAAGGGCGAGGCCGGGATTCGAACCCGGGTCACTCACGCTGCAGTCACTTTTGGCAGGTGAACGTCTTAGCCACTCTGCCACCTTTCTCCATTATGAAGAGCATAACAACATTTTGATGTAGCCTTGGTGTTCTAGCCTATTTCAATTGGTCTGACACAGCCTTAAGCCAAGGCGATTGTAGGCATATTATAATTGTTGATTTCATCTTGGGGTCAGTAAAGCTTTAAGCAGAACCGTAGTGTGGATACAATTGATGGAGGATAGACCAGGTAAGCAACGCTCAATGACGATATCATCAGAGCACATCTGAGTATGTGTGCTGGAGATAAACACGAGGAACCACAGCAAAACAACAACAACAACAACAACAAACAAACAAACAACAACAACGACAACAACAACAACAACAACAACAACAACAACAACGACAACAACAACAACAACAACGACAACAACAACAACAACAACGACAACAACAAAGCAGTGCGAAAAGGACAAGGAAAACAAAATCGATATAGACAATAAGCAAAGAAGAGCAATAGATAAACTCACTGAAAACACTTGTCGTTTTAATCCAATCTGTCAGTATCTGTCTGTCTCTCTCTCCCAATAACCTCCTTTCTCTCTCTCTCTCTCCTCTCTCTCTCTCTCTCTCTCTCTCTCTCTCTCTCTCTCTCTCTCTCTCTCTCTCTCTCTCTCTCTCTCTCTCTCTCTCTCTCTCTCTCTCTCTCTCTCTCTCTCTCTTTTCTCTCTGTCTTCTCTCTGTCTCCTCTCTCTGTCTGTCTCTCCTCTCTTCTCTCTCTCTCTCTCGTCCGGGTTCTCTCTCTCTCTGTTCTGTCTGTCTCTCTCTCTCTCTCTCTCTCTCTCTCTCTCTCTCTCTCTCTCTCTCTCTCTCTCTCTCTCTCTCTCTCCTCTCTCTCTCTCTCTTCTCTCTCTCTCTCTCTCTCTCTCTCTCTCCTCTCTCTCTCTCTCTCTTTGTCCTCCTTCCCTTTACTCCTTCCCTTTACGCCTTCTCCCTCAGCTTTCCGTTTGTGTCTTTGCTGTCTCGCTCTATCATTTCTTTCTCTACCCCCCCCCCTCTCATTCCTTTCTTCTTTACTCCCCCTCCCCCTCCTATTCTTCTTATTTTTCGTACTTCATGTTTTGTTTTGTTCCTAGATACTCACTTATTTTCGGTCCCTCCACATCCCATTTCTTAAGTATTTATGAATAATGCTGAATTTATTATGTGTCTGTTTATATTGATAATGTGCCTGCTTTGATGATAATGTGTGTTCGTTTTCTTTGCTTTGCATGCCTTTCTTATTTATTGAATTCTTTGCTTTGATTTTGTTTTCCTTTTTTTGTTTTGTGAGGACTGGATGAAAAAAAGTATTTATACTTACTCTATTATCCTCAGAAAATAAAAGTTATTCATTCATTCTCTCTCTCTCTCTCTCTCTCTCTCTCTCTCTCTCTCTCTCTCTCTCTCTCTCTCTCTCTCTCTCTCTCTCTCTCTCTCTCTCTCTCTCTCTCTCTCTCTCTCTCTCTCTCTCTCTCTCTCTCTCTCTCTCTCTCTCTCTCTCTCTCTCTCTCTCTCTCTCTCTCTCTCTCTCTCTCTCTCTCTCTCTCTCTCTCTCTCTCTCTCTCTCTCTCTCTCCTCCGACACGCCTCTCTTCTTAAGTGGCGCGAGGACATAGAACAGCACCCCCCGATGACACGAGCCGCCCCTCTTGGAAATAACACCAACAAAAACCGCATTTTGCAATGGCAAAAACAGCGCCCAGTGCCCTGACACACAGTGACCCATTCGCATTCAATGCATGACATAATACTGGATGCCTGCTCTCCGTGCAATGTTACAAGGCATGTTCAGTCGCATTCAATGCATGACATAATACTGGATGCCTGCTCTCCGTGCAATGTTACAAGGCGTTCAGTGGAAGAAAATAAAAACATATTGCATCCAAACATCTTCTGTTGCTCAAAACATCAATCTATTTATCATTCCAACATATTTCTCGTTCCTCTTTCTGCATGTTGTTAACAGTTCTGTTCCATGCCTTGACATGCCATGCCATGCTTTGACATGCCATGCCATGCTTTGACATGCCATGCCATGCTTTGACATGCCATGCCATGCTTTGACATGCCATGCCATGCTTTGCGCTTGTGACGCAAAGGTTATTTTTTAACGTTTCGTTTGTTGGTTGTATTGACATCGTTAGATTGTTCATGACATAAATTATATTTTGAATCAATGAACTATTTCAGACAACAGATTGGGCGGGCTATCAATTGTATGTGCTTACTTCAGGTATGTATTTCACAATGACGGGAGGACATTCTAATGCAGAAAAGATCGAACACATCGAACACACTCTCATACACTCACTTACTCTCTCTCTTAGACACGTAAACACACACACACACACACACACACACACACACACACACACACACACACACACACGCGCACACACACACACACACAGAGCGAAAGAGAGAGAGAGAGAGAGAGAGAGAGAGAGAGAGAGAGAGAGAGAGAGAGAGAGGAGAGAGAGGGGTGGGGGATGGGGGAGAGAGGGTTGACACTGGTTTAATGTGCAGGCCACCGACCCGTAGCACATACAAAAACAAATAATAAATAAATACATAAATAAATAAATAGATAAATAAATGCCCTCACAATTAAATACGCACTTGCATATAGACAATTACTAGTGCACACGTATAAATTTGAGTCCTAGAGAACGAACACGAACCGATAACAATTCAACGGAAACACTTGCACTTCAAGCGCAGACGAGAGACAATTTGTCTGCATTCATCCGGGGCCCAAGTGCTTGCAGGCTTTAACCTTTGACCTCTCGTGCTACAATCGTGTGGAAGCCAAGGAATGATCAGGCATCTACCTCTCTTTAGACTGACAAGTTCGTTGGGGAAAAACAAACAGGGTTTACTAGTTGTCTACATCCGAAAAAGTAGACCTTTACAAAAAAGCTGTCCATCTTTGGTTGGCATTGTGCTGATGTTGGGCCAACAGTAACTGGAGAGCCGTACAGTAAAAGGTGTCCATCTGTGGTTGGCATTGTGCTCATGTTGGGCCAACAGTAACAGGAGAGCCGTACAGTAAAAGGTGTCCATCCTTGGTTGGCATTGTGCTGATGTTGGGCCAACAGTAACTGGAGAGCCGTACAGTAAAAGGTGTCCATCTGTGGCATTGTGCTCATGTTGGGCCAACAGTAGCAGGAGAGCCGTACAGTAAAAGCTGTCCATCTTTGGTTGGCATTGTGCTGATGTTGGGCCAACAGTAACTGGAGAGCCGTACAGTAAAAGCTGTCCATCTTTGGTTGGCATTGTGCTGATGTTGGGCCAACAGTAACTGGAGAGCCGTACAGTAAAAGCTGTCCATCTTTGGTTGGCATTGTGCTGATGTTGGGCCAACAGTAACTGGAGAGCCGTACAGTAAAAGCTGTCCATCTGTGGTTGGCATTGTGCTGATGTTGGGCCAACAGTAACTGGAGAGCCGTACAGTAAAAGGTGTCCATCTGTGGTTGGCATTGTGCTGATGTTGGGCCAACAGTAACTGGAGAGCCGTACAGTAAAAGGTGTCCATCTTTGGTTGGCATTGTGCTGATGTTGGGCCAACAGTAACTGGAGAGCCGTACAGTAAAAGGTGTCCATCTGTGGTTGGCATTGTGCTGAACAGTAACTGGAGAGCCGTACAGTAAAAGGTGTCCATCTGTGGTTGGCATTGTGCTGATGTTGGGCCAACAGTAACTGGAGAGCCGTACAGTAAAAGGTGTCCATCATGTTGGGCCAACAGTGGTTGGTCCATTGTTGCATTGTGATGTTGGGCCAACAGTAACTGGAGAGCCGTACAGTAAAAGGTGTCCATCTTTGGTTGGCATTGTGCTGATGTTGGGCCAACAGTAACTGGAGAGCCGTACAGTAAAAGGTGTCCATCTGTGGTTGGCATTGTGCTCATGTTGGGCCAACAGTAACAGGAGAGCCGTACAGTAAAAGGTGTCCATCTGTGGTTGGCATTGTGCTCATGTTGGGCCAACAGTAACAGGAGAGCCGTACAGTAAAAGGTGTCCATCTGTGGTTGGCATTGTGCTCATGTTGGGCCAACAGTAACAGGAGAGCCGTACAGTAAAAGGTGTCCATCCCTGGTTGGCATTGTGCTGATGTTGGGCCAACAGTAGCAGGAGAGCCGTACAGTAAACGAGTGTCCACGGTAAAGGGGCCGACTCACACATTCAACTGCAGTCGTACGACTATGTATATATGACACGCGTAAGGCATAATTCTCGTGACAAACTACTGACTAAAGGAAGCTGACAAAGTCCTACACATTTGGTTCACTATATGTTGCAGTCCCCCGCACACACACCAATCTGAAGTACTATCTATATTTGAGCATCAGACATTTGGTTCACTATATGTTGCAGTCCCCCGCACACACACCAATCTGAAGTACTATCTATATTTGAGCATCAGACATTTGGTTCACTATATGTTGCAGTCCCCCGCACACACACCAATCTGAAGTACTATCTACATTTGAGCATCAGACATTTGGTTCACTATATGTTGCAGTCCCCCGCACACACACCAATCTGAAGTACTATCTATATTTGAGCATCAGACATTTGGTTCACTATATGTTGCAGTCCCCCGCACACACACCAATCTGAAGTACTATCTATATTTGAGCATCAGACATTTGGTTCACTATATGTTGCAGTCCCCCGCACACACACCAATCTGAAGTACTATCTATATTTCAGCATCAGACATTTGGTTCACTATATGTTGCAGTCCCCCGCACACACACACCAATCTGAAGTACTGTCTATATTTCAGCATCAGACATTTGGTTCACTATATGTTGCAGTCCCCCGCACACACACACCAATCTGAAGTACTGTCTATATTTCAGCATCAGACATTTGGTTCACTATATGTTGCAGTCCCCCGCACACGCACACCAATCTGAAGTACTGTCTATATTTCAGCATCAGACATTTGGTGACATTCGTGTCTCGGGATCTGCATGAATACAGTGAACGAAAAAGACAGGATTTCATCGGATTCACATAGACAGTAATATTTCATCAGAATGCCGCCTCACAGACGTGGCCACAGCTGGATAGTTGTACAACTGGAATTGCTGAAGCGAGTGGACCCTCAATGGAGTATCGTGGTAGTGGACCCTCAATGGAGCATCGTGGTAGTGGACCCTCAATGGAGTATGGTGGTAGTGGATCCTCAATGGAGCATGGTGGTAGTGGACCCTCAATGGAGTATCGTGGTAGTGGACCCTCAATGGAGCATCGTGGTAGTGGACCCTCAATGGAGTATGGTGGTAGTGGATCCTCAATGGAGCATGGTGGTAGTGGACCCTCAATGGAGCATCGTGGTAGTGGACCCTCAATGGAGTATGGTGGTAGTGGATCCTCAATGGAGCATGGTGGTAGTGGATCCTCAATGGAGTATGGTGGTAGTGGATCCTCAATGGAGCATCGTGGTAGTGGACCCTCAATGGAGTATCGTGGTAGTGGACCCTCAATGGAGCATCGTGGTAGTGGACCCTCAATGGAGTATGGTGGTAGTGGACCCTCAATGGAGTATGGTGGTAGTGGATCCTCAATGGAGCATGGTGGTAGTGGATCCTCAATGGAGTATGGTGGTAGTGGACCCTCAATGGAGCATCGTGGTAGTGGACCCTCAATGGAGTATCGTGGTAGTGGACCCTCAATGGAGTATCGTGGTAGTGGACCCTCAATGGAGCATCGTGGTAGTGGACCCTCGATGGAGCATCGTGGTACTGGACCCTCAATGGAGCATCGTGGCAGTGGACCCTCAATGGAGCATCGTGGTAGTGGACCCTCAATGGAGCATCGTGGTAGTTCAGCGTTCTGTGAATCACCGCATTCTCACACTACACTGTACGTGCACTGGCCTTGAATGGCGGCTGTAGTCGAGGGGTTAGTTTGATGTTGTGGACCTTCCTCTGCGCTAACTGTTCTGAAGTTGTTGTTGCTAAGAGTGGGGATGTACCTGTCCCGTGGGCAAGGTTTCACTATGTCACATATAATCACATATAATACGTATGCCATTTGATGATCACATAACACTGTGTACATTCTACTCTTACCTCCAGACAGAAGTCGCCACCTGAGCTATGAATGTGTCGATGAACACGATGGATTGACACCCATGCACGTACGCTCACAAGTCACATACGCACACATATACGCGCTCACACGCGCACACGCACACACACACACACACACAACGCACACGCACGCACAAAAAAACACACACACACACACACACACACACACACACACACACACACACACACACACACACACACACACACACACAACACACACACACACACACACACACACACACACACACACACACACACACACACACAATCACACACACACACACACACACACACACACACACACACACACACACACACACACACACACACACACACACACACACACACACACACACACACACACACAAGCACAAGTCATATGCATACACAGATACAGACAGACAGACAGACAGGCAGGCAGACAGACAGGCAGGCAGACAGACAGACAGACAGACAGACAGACACACACATACACACACACATACACACACACACACACACACACACACACACACACACACACACACACACACATACACACACACGCACACACACACACGCACACGCACGCACGCACGCACGCACGCACACACACACACACACACACACACACACACACACACACACACACACACACACACACACACACACACACACACACACACACACACACACACAAGCACAAGTCATATGCATACACAGATACAGACAGACAGACAGACAGACAGGCAGACAGACAGGCAGGCAGACAGACAGACAGACAGACAGACAGACAGACACACACACACACACACACACACACACACACACACACACACACACACACACACACACACACACACACACACACACACATGCTTTGTAAAGCGAATGTTTTTGTCCTGTGCACTCTTTTTTCTGTGCACTCTCATTTGCCTTCATTCTGTGTTGTTATTTGGTTTTCTGTGCACTCTGATTTGCCTTCATTCTGTGTGGTTATTTGGTTTTCTGTGCACTCTCATTTGCCTTCATTCTTTGTGGTTATTTGGTTCTCTTGAGGACAGGATGTAAGAAAGCTGTAATGCTTATTCCTTTTATTCTCAATAAAGTTCATTTTGACTTGACCTGACTTGACTTGACACACACACAACTGAACTACTAGTGAACATTCCCTAAGTGAAGTGAAACCCACTACCTGTTAACTTCGACAATATTGGACAGACTACTGGGCCTTCAACTCACTTACCTGTTAACTTCGACAATATTGGACAGACTACTGGGCCTTCAACTCACTTACCTGTTAACTTCGACAATATTGGACAGACTTCTGGGCCTTCAACTCACTTACCTGTTAACTTCGACAACATTGGACAGACTACTGGGCCTTCAACTCACTTACCCGTTAACTTCGACAATATTGGACAGACTTCTGGGCCTTCAACTCACTTACCTGTTAACTTCGACAACATTGGACAGACTACTGGGCCTTCAACTCACTTACCTGTTAACTTCGACAACATTGGACAGACTACTGGGCCTTCAACTAAAGCAGATGTTTTCAATAGAAAGATAGCACCTGGTCTTACTTTGGTTGGTATTTTAGTTTCCCTTTGTGTCTCTCACACGCTACCTCTGTCAGTCCGTTTGTTATTGCTCATAGTACTTCTTCATTCGTCCCTAATCCTTTTGTTTGTCAAATAAAAAGAACACGCTTGAGGTATGTTGAGTATTGATAACAAATTACGCATCAAAACAAAACCATTTGTTACATTTTGAAACATGAATAACTAACGCAACGACATACACTAGCAGAAATAATATTCAAAGCTTTGCGTTTAAGTAAACCATCTATCTTGTTGAGCGAAAATATTGCTACACGCTTTGTCTCTGTCTGTCTGTCTGACTCTCAATCCCCTTTCCCCTCCAGTTTAACTCGTTTTTAACCCCCTTATCCTAACACCCCCTCCATGTCATGCTCTCTCTCTCTCTCTCTCTCTCTCTCTCTCTCTCTCTCTCTCTCTCTCTCTCTCTCTCTCTCTCCCTCCCTCTCTCTCTCTCTCTCTCTCTCTCTCTCTCTCTCTCTCTCTCTCTCTCTCTCTCTCTCTCTCTCTCTCTCTCTCTCTCTCTCTCTCTCTCTCTCTCTCTCTCTCTCTCTCTCTCTCTCTGTTAGAGTTCCGTATCCGACACATCCAAGCCACTTCCTTTCCATGTCTCACTTACTTCCTGTTCCGGCACATGCTCTTTTCTCGCCTCACTTCCTGAAGAGTTGAAAGGAAGGGAGGCAACTGTGTCTAGCACTCTATGACTGG
>CM065685.1:64544025-64556525 GCA_017654935.2 Phymorhynchus buccinoides
AGATAGATAGAGAGAGAGAGAGAGAGAGAGAGAGAGAGAGAGAGAGAGAGAGAGAGAGAGAGAGAGAGAGAGAGAGAGAGAGAACACTGAACACTGAACGATTTTAATGAATAGGCCATTGGCTCATGTCACGAGGGATGGTTACAAAAGAAAGTGGGCTAATTATCATTGATTTCAAAGAACATGCACATCCATAATGATAATATACAAACAATTAATCAAACATTCTCGCGCATTCGATACATATGGATACAGGATTCAGAGAGAGAGAGAGAGAGAGAGAGAGAGAGAGAGAGAGAGAGAGAGAGAGAGAGAGAGAGAGAGAGAGAGAGAGAGATCAAATCAAATCATCTTTATTATCTCATAACAAATAATAACTTTTTGTGTGTGTGTGTGTGTGTGTGTGTGTGTGTGTGTGTGTGTGTGTGTGTGTGTGTGTGTGTGTGTGTGTGTGTGTGTGTGTGTGTGTGTGTGTGTGTGTGTGATTGAGAGAGAGATGGGAGAGAAAGAGATAGAGGTGGGGGAGAAAGAGATAGGTAGACAGAGCGAGAGGGAGAGAGGGAGACAGAGAGAAAGAGAAGAAGAAGAAGAAGAAGAAGGAAGAAGAAGAAGAAGAAGAAGAAGAAGAAGAAGAAGAAGAAGAAGAAGAAGAAGAAGAAGAAGAAGAAGAAGAAGAGGAATGCGCGTATGTCTATCTATGTATAAGTGTTCGTGTGTGTGCAGGTGTACCCTTTGCCCAAATGTCTTTTATGATTGGTTGACTTTAGCCTGTAGTAGGGGCCAACAGTAACATGAGAGCTGTACAATAGATGATGTTCTATATATATGCTAGTCGGTCGTTTCCGACAATGACTGCCAGATAGCAGAGGGGGCAGATACAATTCTGGCGGGCTGGGAGATAATTCGTTTATAGTGGAGATGCCTTACCCAATGTACATCCCCACTCTCTCGGCCAAAGGGATTTGAGGACAAAGCTGGCGTTGAGGAAGGTCCTCTAAGGCCAACCCATCCCTTTGGCTGCAGCACCAGAGCCGGTGCAAGGGCCGCCTCGTTCGAGAGTTTTCTATAGTAATGGAAAATCATGGTGCAGTTGTGTCTTTTGTAATAAAACAAAATTGAACTCTCAATGGAGAGGAACATTTGCACTGGCTCTAATGCTGCAGTCAAAGGGATGGGCTGGACTTTGGGGACCTTCCCCATCACCCGCTGTTCTCAATCCCCTTTCACCGAAAGAGTGGGGATATAACGTGGGCAAGGCATCTCCACTATAAAACAAGTTCTATCCCAGCCCGCCGGAATAGCATCTGCCCCCTCTGCTGTCTGGCAGTCATGGTCGGAAACGACTGAGTGGCAGACATACATTGTCTGGGTGTTAGCTGCGTGAGGCATGTTTTTGCTTCAGTCTGTGCATCAGTTATGGGTGTGGTTGTTGGCGTCATCTGTTGTTGTTGTCGCCCTCTGTGATATTGTTGTACTGGGGGGGGGGGGGGGGGGGGGGGGGGGGGGGGGGGGGGGTCCAAAGGGTTCACATTCTGCAGAGGACATCAACGCCTTGCATAGTAACACTCAATCTTTCTCCTCCTCCTCCTCCTCCTCCTCTTCCTCCTCCTCCTCCTCTACATCATCATCCATCAAAATCCCAAAATCAGTAAGGTTAAAATGTCGGCCGATGCATTGCCAGTTCAGCGAGTGCCCTCTGCATTATTGTAGTGTCATCGGATGCGCTAATGACACAATGTGTGGCTGACAAAAAATGGACAAATGCATTTTACAACCACACCCCCTCACCCCAATTACACCCCACCCCTTTTCGTACCACTTCACTGATAGATTATTGTGCTTGTAGCTTCCCCCCTTTTCCTTCTTACTGTATCACCCTTTATCCTCTCCTTTATTGTAGACCATTGTCTCTGTCCTTCTTACTGTATCACCCTTTATCTCTCCTTTATTCTAGACCATTGTCTCTGTCCTTCTTACTGTATCACCCTTTATCTCTCCTTTATTCTAGACCATTGTCTCTGTCCTTCTTACTGTATCACCCTTTATCTCTCCTTTATTGTAGACCATTGTCTCTGTCCTTCTTACTGTATCACCCTTTATCTCTCCTTTATTGTAGACCATTGTCTCTGTCCTTCTTACTGTATCACCCTTTATCTCTCCTTTATTCTAGACCATTGTCTCTGTCCTTCTTACTGTATCACCCTTTATCTCTCCTTTATTCTAGACCATTGTCTCTGTCCTTCTTACTGTATCACCCTTTATCCCTCCTTTATTGTAGACCATTGTCTCTGTCCTTCTTACTGTATCACCCTTTATCTCTCCTTTATTGTAGACCATTGTCTCTGTCCTTCTTACTGTATCACCCTTTATCTCTCCTTTATTGTAGACCATTGTCTCTGTCCTTCTTACTGTATCACCCTTTATCTCTCCTTTATTGTAGACCATTGTCTCTGTCCTTCTGACTGTATCACCCTTTATCTCTCCTTTATTGTAGACCATTGTCTCTGTCCTTCTTACTGTATCACCCTTTATCTCTCCTTTATTGTAGACCATTGTCTCTGTCCTTCTTACTGTATCACCCTTTATCTCTCCTTTATTGTAGACCATTGTCTCTGTCCTTCTTACTGTATCACCCTTTATCTCTCCTTTATTGTAGACCATTGTCTCTGTCCTTCTGACTGTATCACCCTTTATCTCTCCTTTATTGTAGACCATTGTCTCTGTCCTTCTTACTGTATCACCCTTTATCTCTCCTTTATTGTAGACCATTGTCTCTGTCCTTCTGACTGTATCACCCTTTATCCCTCCTTTATTGTAGACCATTGTCTCTGTCCTTCTTACTGTATCACCCTTTATCTCTCCTTTATTCTAGACCATTGTCTCTGTCCTTCTTACTGTATCACCCTTTATCCCTCCTTTATTGTAGACCATTGTCTCTGTCCTTCTTACTGTATCACCCTTTATCCCTCCTTTATTGTAGACCATTGTCTCTGTCCTTCTGACTGTATCACCCTTTATCCCTCCTTTATTGTAGACCATTGTCTCTGTCCTTCTTACTGTATCACCCTTTATCTCTCCTTTATTGTAGACCATTGTCTCTGTCCTTCTGACTGTATCACCCTTTATCTCTCCTTTATTCTAGACCATTGTCTCTGTCCTTCTTACTGTATCACCCTTTATCACTCCTTTATTGTAGACCATTGTCTCTGTCCTTCTTACTGTATCACCCTTTATCTCTCCTTTATTGTAGACCATTGTCTCTGTCCTTCTTACTGTATCACCCTTTATCTCTCCTTTATTGTAGACCATTGTCTCTGTCCTTCTTACTGTATCACCCTTTATCCCTCCTTTATTGTAGACCATTGTCTCTGTCCTTCTGACTGTATCACCCTTTATCTCTCCTTTATTGTAGACCATTGTCTCTGTCCTTCTTACTGTATCACCCTTTATCACTCCTTTATTGTAGACCATTGTCTCTGTCCTTCTTACTGTATCACCCTTTATCTCTCCTTTATTGTAGACCATTGTCTCTGTCCTTCTTACTGTATCACCCTTTATCTCTCCTTTATTGTAGACCATTGTCTCTGTCCTTCTTACTGTATCACCCTTTATCTCTCCTTTATTGTAGACCATTGTCTCTGTCCTTCTTACTGTATCACCCTTTATCTCTCCTTTATTGTAGACCATTGTCTCTGTCCTTCTTACTGTATCACCCTTTATCTCTCCTTTATTGTAGACCATTGTCTCTGTCCTTCTTACTGTATCACCCTTTATCTCTCCTTTATTGTAGACCATTGTCTCTGTCCTTCTTACTGTATCACCCTTTATCTCTCCTTTATTGTAGACCATTGTCTCTGTCCTTCTTACTGTATCACCCTTTATCTCTCCTTTATTGTAGACCATTGTCTCTGTCCTTCTTACTGTATCACCCTTTATCTCTCCTTTATTGTAGACCATTGTCTCTGTCCTTCTTACTGTATCACCCTTTATCTCTCCTTTATTGTAGACCATTGTCTCTGTCCTTCTTACTGTATCACCCTTTATCTCTCCTTTATTCTAGACCATTGTCTCTGTCCTTCTTACTGTATCACCCTTTATCTCTCCTTTATTGTAGACCATTGTCTCTGTCCTTCTTACTGTATCACCCTTTATCTCTCCTTTATTGTAGACCATTGTCTCTGTCCTTCTTACTGTATCACCCTTTATCTCTCCTTTATTGTAGACCATTGTCTCTGTCCTTCTTACTGTATCACCCTTTATCCCTCCTTTATTGTAGACCATTGTCTCTGTCCTTCTTACTGTATCACCCTTTATCTCTCCTTTATTGTAGACCATTGTCTCTGTCCTTCTTACTGTATCACCCTTTATCTCTCCTTTATTGTAGACCATTGTCTCTGTCCTTCTTACTGTATCACCCTTTATCTCTCCTTTATTGTAGACCATTGTCTCTGTCCTTCTTACTGTATCACCCTTTATCTCTCCTTTATTCTAGACCATTGTCTCTGTCCTTCTTACTGTATCACCCTTTATCTCTCCTTTATTGTAGACCATTGTCTCTGTCCTTCTTACTGTATCACCCTTTATCTCTCCTTTATTGTAGACCATTGTCTCTGTCCTTCTTACTGTATCACCCTTTATCTCTCCTTTATTGTAGACCATTGTCTCTGTCCTTCTTACTGTATCACCCTTTATCTCTCCTTTATTGTAGACCATTGTCTCTGTCCTTCTTACTGTATCACCCTTTATCTCTCCTTTATTGTAGACCATTGTCTCTGTCCTTCTTACTGTATCACCCTTTATCTCTCCTTTATTGTAGACCATTGTCTCTGTCCTTCTTACTGTATCACCCTTTATCTCTCCTTTATTCTAGACCATTGTCTCTGTCCTTCTTACTGTATCACCCTTTATCCCTCCTTTATTCTAGACCATTGTCTCTGTCCTTCTTACTGTATCACCCTTTATCTCTCCTTTATTGTAGACCATTGTCTCTGTCCTTCTTACTGTATCACCCTTTATCTCTCCTTTATTGTAGACCATTGTCTCTGTCCTTCTTACTGTATCACCCTTTATCTCTCCTTTATTGTAGACCATTGTCTCTGTCCTTCTTACTGTATCACCCTTTATCTCTCCTTTATTGTAGACCATTGTCTCTGTCCTTCTTACTGTATCACCCTTTATCTCTCCTTTATTGTAGACCATTGTCTCTGTCCTTCTTACTGTATCACCCTTTATCTCTCCTTTATTGTAGACCATTGTCTCTGTCCTTCTTACTGTATCACCCTTTATCTCTCCTTTATTGTAGACCATTGTCTCTGTCCTTCTTACTGTATCACCCTTTATCTCTCCTTTATTGTAGACCATTGTCTCTGTCCTTCTTACTGTATCACCCTTTATCTCTCCTTTATTGTAGACCATTGTCTCTGTCCTTCTTACTGTATCACCCTTTATCTCTCCTTTATTGTAGACCATTGTCTCTGTCCTTCTTACTGTATCACCCTTTATCTCTCCTTTATTGTAGACCATTGTCTCTGTCCTTCTTACTGTATCACCCTTTATCTCTCCTTTATTGTAGACCATTGTCTCTGTCCTTCTTACTGTATCACCCTTTATCTCTCCTTTATTGTAGACCATTGTCTCTGTCCTTCTTACTGTATCACCCTTTATCCCTCCTTTATTGTAGACCATTGTCTCTGTCCTTCTGACTGTATCACCCTTTATCTCTCCTTTATTGTAGACCATTGTCTCTGTCCTTCTTACTGTATCACCCTTTATCTCTCCTTTATTGTAGACCATTGTCTCTGTCCTTCTTACTGTATCACCCTTTATCTCTCCTTTATTGTAGACCATTGTCTCTGTCCTTCTTACTGTATCACCCTTTATCTCTCCTTTATTGTAGACCATTGTCTCTGTCCTTCTTACTGTATCACCCTTTATCTCTCCTTTATTGTAGACCATTGTCTCTGTCCTTCTTACTGTATCACCCTTTATCTCTCCTTTATTGTAGACCATTGTCTCTGTCCTTCTTACTGTATCACCCTTTATCTCTCCTTTATTGTAGACCATTGTCTCTGTCCTTCTTACTGTATCACCCTTTATCTCTCCTTTATTGTAGACCATTGTCTCTGTCCTTCTTACTGTATCACCCTTTATCTCTCCTTTATTGTAGACCATTGTCTCTGTCCTTCTTACTGTATCACCCTTTATCTCTCCTTTATTGTAGACCATTGTCTCTGTCCTTCTTACTGTATCACCCTTTATCTCTCCTTTATTCTAGACCATTGTCTCTGTCCTTCTTACTGTATCACCCTTTATCTCTCCTTTATTGTAGACCATTGTCTCTGTCCTTCTTACTGTATCACCCTTTATCTCTCCTTTATTGTAGACCATTGTCTCTGTCCTTCTTACTGTATCACCCTTTATCTCTCCTTTATTGTAGACCATTGTCTCTGTCCTTCTTACTGTATCACCCTTTATCTCTCCTTTATTCTAGACCATTGTCTCTGTCCTTCTGACTGTATCACCCTTTATCTCTCCTTTATTGTAGACCATTGTCTCTGTCCTTCTTACTGTATCACCCTTTATCTCTCCTTTATTCTAGACCATTGTCTCTGTCCTTCTTACTGTATCACCCTTTATCTCTCCTTTATTCTAGACCATTGTCTCTGTCCTTCTTACTGTATCACCCTTTATCTCTCCTTTATTGTAGACCATTGTCTCTGTCCTTCTTACTGTATCACCCTTTATCTCTCCTTTATTGTAGACCATTGTCTCTGTCCTTCTTACTGTATCACCCTTTATCTCTCCTTTATTGTAGACCATTGTCTCTGTCCTTCTTACTGTATCACCCTTTATCTCTCCTTTATTGTAGACCATTGTCTCTGTCCTTCTTACTGTATCACCCTTTATCTCTCCTTTATTGTAGACCATTGTCTCTGTCCTTCTGACTGTATCACCCTTTATCTCTCCTTTATTGTAGACCATTGTCTCTGTCCTTCTGACTGTATCACCCTTTATCTCTCCTTTATTGTAGACCATTGTCTCTGTCCTTCTTACTGTATCACCCTTTATCTCTCCTTTATTCTAGACCATTGTCTCTGTCCTTCTTACTGTATCACCCTTTATCTCTCCTTTATTGTAGACCATTGTCTCTGTCCTTCTTACTGTATCACCCTTTATCTCTCCTTTATTGTAGACCATTGTCTCTGTCCTTCTTACTGTATCACCCTTTATCTCTCCTTTATTGTAGACCATTGTCTCTGTCCTTCTTACTGTATCACCCTTTATCCCTCCTTTATTGTAGACCATTGTCTCTGTCCTTCTTACTGTATCACCCTTTATCCCTCCTTTATTCTAGACCATTGTCTCTGTCCTTCTGACTGTATCACCCTTTATCCCTCCTTTATTGTAGACCATTGTCTCTGTCCTTCTTACTGTATCACCCTTTATCTCTCCTTTATTGTAGACCATTGTCTCTGTCCTTCTTACTGTATCACCCTTTATCTCTCCTTTATTCTAGACCATTGTCTCTGTCCTTCTGACTGTATCACCCTTTATCTCTCCTTTATTGTAGACCATTGTCTCTGTCCTTCTTACTGTATCACCCTTTATCCCTCCTTTATTCTAGACCATTGTCTCTGTCCTTCTGACTGTATCACCCTTTATCTCTCCTTTATTCTAGACCATTGTCTCTGTCCTTCTTACTGTATCACCCTTTATCTCTCCTTTATTGTAGACCATTGTCTCTGTCCTTCTGACTGTATCACCCTTTATCTCTCCTTTATTCTAGACCATTGTCTCTGTCCTTCTTACTGTATCACCCTTTATCTCTCCTTTATTCTAGACCATTGTCTCTGTCCTTCTTACTGTATCACCCTTTATCCCTCCTTTATTGTAGACCATTGTCTCTGTCCTTCTTACTGTATCACCCTTTATCTCTCCTTTATTGTAGACCATTGTCTCTGTCCTTCTTACTGTATCACCCTTTATCCCTCCTTTATTCTAGACCATTGTCTCTGTCCTTCTGACTGTATCACCCTTTATCCCTCCTTTATTCTAGACCATTGTCTCTGTCCTTCTTACTGTATCACCCTTTATCTCTCCTTTATTGTAGACCATTGTCTCTGTCCTTCTTACTGTATCACCCTTTATCCCTCCTTTATTGTAGACCATTGTCTCTGTCCTTCTTACTGTATCACCCTTTATCTCTCCTTTATTGTAGACCATTGTCTCTGTCCTTCTTACTGTATCACCCTTTATCTCTCCTTTATTGTAGACCATTGTCTCTGTCCTTCTTACTGTATCACCCTTTATCTCTCCTTTATTCTAGACCATTGTCTCTCTTTCTCTACGTACACACGTGTGCATGTAATGTGCGTGTTGCTTGGTGTGTGTGTGTGTGTGTGTGTGTGTGTGTGTGTGTGTGTGTGTGTGTGTGTGTGTGTGTGTGTGTGTGTGTGTGTGTGTGTGTGTGTGTGTGTGTGTGTGAGTGAGAGAGAGAGAGAGAGAGAGAGAGAGAGAGAGAGAGAGAGAGAGAGAGAGAGAGAGAGAGAGAGAGAGAGAGAGAAGAGAGAGAGAGAGAGAGAGAGAGAGAGAGAGAGAGAGAGAGAGAGAGAGAGAGAGAGAGAAGAGAGAGAGAGAGAGAGAGAGAGAGAGAGAGAGAGAGAGAGAGAGAGAGAGAGAGAGAGAGAGATACGCAGAGATATTTACATGTTGAGAGATATAGATAGATATTCAGAGTCAGACAGAACGTGACAGAACAGACAGAGGCATAACTATCATGAAGTGCACACAAAGACGGAATTCAGATAGAGAGAGAGAGAGAGAGAGAGAGAGAGAGAGAGAGAGAGAGAGAGAGAGAGAGAGAGAGAGAGAGAGAGAGAGAGAGAGAGAGAGAGAGAGAGAGAGAGAGAGAGAGAGAGAGAGAGAGAGAGATGCAAACGGAAATGACGTAATAACCTGACCATTCCCAACAGCGTTTTGTTGTGACAGACTGTCTGAACATTAGCAACAAGGCCGCACCATGACATGGGGCGCGGGGCCACACAGTGTACACCAATTGACAGGCACAGCTGAAGAAATAGTATATACAAAGTCACCATGAATCACACTTACTTACAGTTATGCGACATGGACACCATGAAAACTAGAGAACAAAATATATAGGCCCCAACATAGCACAACAATAACACATGCAAGACACACACACACAAACAAATAAAAAACTGAAATTATGTTAGCATGCCCAAAGAAAATGCTCAATCTTTCTACCGTTCCAGGCTATGTCACAATCAACAACACCACTATCTCCTTCTCCTCTTCTGTCCACAGTCTTGGTGTCACTTTGGATCAAAGTCTCTCCCTTCAGCAGCATGTGTCTAATATCTGCAGATCTGCCTATTTTGAGCTTCGTAAAATGAGATCTGTTCGTCACTATCTCTCCACTGATGCCACTAAAACTTTGGTCTGTGCATTTGTCCTCTCGAGAATAGATTATTGCAACTCTCGTCTTGCTGGCCTTCCAAAGTACCTTCTCAACAAACTCCAAACATTTTACTCCCCTTCTGCACTCTCTGCACTGGTTGCCAATCTCCAGCAGGATCAACTACAAGCTTTCTGCTCTTACCTTTGCTGTCATGTCTGGCTCTGCTCCTACTTACCTGTCTGATCTGCTTCATGCTTACATTCCATCTCGTCAGCTTCGTTCTTCTGATTCTCGTCTTCTACAGCCTCCCTCAATTAAAACGAAAACTTATGGCGAGAGATCCTTTTCTTTTCAGGCCCCAGCTACTTGGAACAAATTCACTCTGTCTCTCAGACATTCCAACTCCCTGTCAGTTTTCAAAACCAACCTGAAAACCCATCTATTCTCTGAACACTACTGTCCACCATGATCGGATTGTGAGAATGAAAGCGTGTGCGGATGAGGAATGGCATGGGAAAGGTGGGAGACAGAAAGTGTGTGTGTTCGTGGGCGCGCTGGCATGTGCTTGTGCGCATATTTCCGTGCATGCACGTGTGCGCGTGTGCTCGTGCGTGTGCAGGCATAAGTGTGTGTGCGTGTGTGCTTGTGTATGTGTGTATGTATGTACGCACGTACGTACGTATGTATGTATGTGTGCATGCCTATGTGAATGATATGCTGTGTTCGTCAGTGTGTGTGTGTGCTTGTGTGCGTGCGAGCATGGGCATTGATGTGATTTGGTTAAATGGTTTTTGTTTGTATTTTGTTTGTTTTGTAAAGCGCCACGAGCAGCTAGCCTGGAATGTGCGCTATATAAGCTGTCTTTATTATTATTATTATTATTATTATTAGTATTATTATTATTATTATTATTATTATTATTATTATTATTATTATTAAGACACAAAACAAATCACGCGAAGTATGGAAAGGTAACTCTCTCTGTAACTATCTCTCCCGTTGGGAGAAAATTGTAGTATGGACAAAAATCACCAGGGTTTAGGTTTGGTTATCATTGCCGAAATAGAAGGGGCAAGCTTTCGGCTCGTAGAGCTTTCATCAGGCTAACCAAACCCTATCTGCTTTCATCAGGCTAACCAAACCCTATCTGCTTTCATCAGGCTAACCAAACCCTATCTGGTTTCATCAGGCTAACCAAACCCTATCTGCTTTCATCAGGCTAACCAAACCCTATCTGCTTTCATCAGGCTAACCAAACCCTATCTGCTTTCATCAGGCTAACCAAACCCTATCTGCTTTCATCAGGCTAACCAAACCCTATCTGCTTTCATCAGGCTAACCAAATCCTATCTGCTTTCATCAGGCTAACCAAACCCTATCTGCTTTCATCAGGCTAACCAAACCCTATCTGCTTTCATCAGGCTAACCAAACCCTATCTGCTTTCATCAGGCTAACCAAACCCTATCTGCTTTCATCAGGCTAACCAAACCCTATCTATCTCCCGTTTCGTGCTTCACTAGTGTCATCTCTCATTGCCTCAATGTTTCTATTGTTGCTAAAATAACACAACAACAATAAACAAAACAACAGCAAAGCATGCAAAAATTGAATGAGATTAAAAACTTGGAATTCTTTATTAAATTAAGAACATTTATCGAGCGCTTGTTCTTGGAACTCTAAGCGCTTTCGTTTTGCATATAAAAACGAAATTAATAAATTGAATAACGTAGACAGGAAATAAGAAAAAAGAATGACGACATTGAATGTAGAAGATAAAGCACAAGCGAGCTGTCTGAGAACGGATAGAACAAAGTTAAACAAACAACAGAGAGATTGTGGCGAGGGAATGGGTTACAAGGCAAGTCTCTAGGGAAGACTTTTAGTGTGGTCAATTTTCAAATAGAAAATGTGCCTTTAGCCCACTTCTCTAGGGTATGGGAGATGAGCAACTTTCCCGGCCCCTTTCCATCTAATAAATTTATATTTGTGCCCGGGTTCTGGCTCGTGTGATTGTAAGAAATACAAGTGGTTGATTTGCTCTAAATGGCAGACAGAGAGAAGTAGGGTTTTACATGAAATTACAAGACTTCCACTCTCATCAGTCTGACCAAAGGGTTCAGAATTATTTGACACTTGTATTTTATTTACTCACAAAATCTGCATAAGATTATGCAACAATAATAATAAAGCAGCTCAATGGCGCCAAAACAAAATATGAATAAAAAACAATGAAATCCGAAAGGATTTACAAGACTTTTGTCTTTCTAGAAGGTTAGCCCCAAGCGGGAAGGGTCACTAATTATCTTCAGTGTCAGGAGGAAAGTTCAAATGATTGGCGCGGTCCTGTGGACTTAGCTGTTGTCAAGTTCCTCCGTAGGGATCGGCGAGTGCTGGGTTGGCTGGGCTTGCTCGTCAGGTGAGAGTAGCTCCCAGTCGTTCCGGTTACGGCGTCGCGGGATGGCACGGTTCAGGCGTGGTCTCCTCGCGGATTCTGGGTGCGGGGCGTCTTTGCGGCGTTCCCGTCTTGGTGCTTGTGAGTCAGGGATGATCGTCCTGACCACGATGCCCTGCTGATAATCACAGGAGAAGGTGGATGTAGATCTCTATGGCTTAGAGACAAGGGGCTTCAGTCGGCAGGGAATTAGTGGATCCCAACCGGCTAGAAGGCTGCCCTTGTACAATAGCACTAGTAATAAATAAACTGAATTTCAGTTAACAAACTGAGATCAGTAAAACATAAAAGGTGTACTGGAATCAACTGATATGATTCAGTACGCGGCTAGATCAAAGTCTATGATCAAGCCAACATCACTCTCCATCCAACACCTGGAAAGGAATGTTATCATAAAGTGCAGGATTGCATCCCACAGGCTTCCTACTAAAAATATACAAAAGGGTTAGTAGGCATAAAATCCGGTTCTGGTACCAAAAGAGTTAAAGTCAAAAACACACACACATATAATCAGTGCACATAAATAGAACAGAATGTTTACCACTTCTTTTCAATAATATATCTACTCCTTATTCATCATTGAACATAGGATCTAGATCAAAAATAGGATCTAACAAAAACAAATC
>CM065685.1:64566525-64569025 GCA_017654935.2 Phymorhynchus buccinoides
CTACATGGCGTGACCACACAGCCGCCTCGTGGCTATTCTGTCCACTACCACACAGTGACTCACAGCTGCATTATGTAATGCTATAAGAACTGCTAGGATCAGTGCCTTAATCCTACTGTCCGTGTTGATCCGTGTGTGATAATCCCTTCATGATAATCCTCTCAGCCAAACACCCCCAGCAGTTGTGTGCTTCTCTGTTTACATGCATCATAATCCCAGTTGGCGATTGTCCCAGTTTGACGTTGGTGTGTTGATGTACGATATTATTGCCATGTTGACTGTGGCGGTACATCCGTTGTTGACATATCAGGGGCCAAGTCGCCATTTTGAGATAAATATGGCGCCACAGCCGACTAGTTCACTAGTTTAGTAGTTCACATACTAGCATGTAGTTCAGTACACAGATTTATCCCAAAATGGCTTATAAGACAAGTGGTCCCCAGTCATTACGTTGCGTGCAGCGGTGTAAAAATATATGTCATCGTCAGTCTTAATTTATACGTACGCTTGTGTTTTTTTTAAAACTATTTTCATTTCTTCTTGATATGCAAAATGCATTTGGACAATCTATGTTCGAGAGAAAAAAGCATATAATATAGTTGAGGGAAACAAGAACAAAGAGACAAAGACAACCACTGCGTACAGCAGGTCCACGTGGAGTTTATCAGACTAACTGCATAGTTACAACACAGCTAGTTGCTTGTCAGTGCTCAATGATGGTTTCGTGCAAACCAGTAGAACCATCTGGTCCCCATATGTGCAGTGCGTTGTAGGGACCTAAAGCCCCAAGACAACAACACAGTAGAAATCTTGAAAGTAATTTGTGACCCCTATGTGTAGATAACATTGTAGATAACATTGTAGATAACATTGTTCATGCGAAGCAGAGAAGATGAGAGAGAGGGGGGAGAGAGAGAGAGAGAGAGAGAGAGAGAGAGAGAGAGAGAGAGAGAGAGAGAGAGAGAGAGAGAGAGAGAGAGAGAGACAGAGAGACAGAGAGACAGAGAGAGAAGAGACAGAGAGAGAGGGAGGGGGGGGAGAGAGAGAGAGAGAGAGAGAGAGAGAGAGAGAGAGAGAGAGAGAGAGAGAGAGAGAGAGAGAGAGAGAGAGAGAGAGAGAGAGAGAGAGAGAGAGAGAGAGAGAGAGAGAGAGAGAGAGAGAGAGAGAGAGAGAGAGACTGTGAGATATAGAGACAGAGACACGGACAGACAGAGACAGACAGATTAGTTAGAAATATTGACAGACAGACAGACAGACATTCTGTAGGCCACACGTGCATGTTCGTATTGTTGGTCTCTGTCGTTGTCTGTCTGTCAGTCTGTATCTATGATGTCTATTTTCAGGTGAGAAAATAAGCGAAGTAAGAAACCTAAAATGTCCGTCTTCAAAATACTTGTTCAAAGGCAATGAGGCGATGCATTTGTAAACAAACAATAGGTTCGATTCATTTGTAAACAAACAATAGGTTCGATTCATTTGTAAACAAACAATAGGTTCGATTCATGAAACTTTTTAAAAGACGAAAATGGTTTTTTTTTCCACTTCGTTTACTTTCTCATCTTCATCTCACTGTGTTAGTGTGTAGCGCTTATGTTTGAGTTCAATCACATTTTTCGTTCGTGTAATAGAGTTAAATAAGGTTTTTGTTGTCAAACAAAATTGCGTTACGTTTTTGTTTGTTTAATTTGCTTCTTCTATTTGAATACAACACTCTCCTGCATGTTTTAAGTCAGGTCATAGGTCATACGTCTGGTTTGGTTTGCCCTTTTCTGTTCCTTCTTCCTTCTATGTTTTTATTTCAGCACCCGACTCTTTCCTTTTAGTATTATTAGTACTAGCGCAACGCCTAGCACTGGTAATACCGAGTACTGGTAATGCCTAGTACAGGTAATGCCTAGTACAGGTAATGCATAGTACAGGTAATGCCAAGTACCGGCAATGTCAAGTACCGGTAATGCTGAGTAGCGGGTTTGCTGGGTCCACGAAATATTATGATTACTTTTGTGTCTCTTCTTCCTTCTATCAATGTTATTGTACGCCGCAGAGGTATGGGGTAGCACACAATATAAAACTATCGAAGCTGTCCAATTGTTTGCCTGTAAAAAAGCTGTTAAATGTTAGTCCTAAAACGCCAAATACAATGGTTTATGGCGAGACAGGTCGTGATAGTCTTTATATAGACAGTACACTAAGAGCACGTAGTTACTGGTTCTCCTTACAGCAGATGGAACTGAACAGAATCCCCAAGCAAGCCTATCTCTCCTTGACAAATAGCTGTATGAACATCACCGAGGGTAGAACAATACAAAATAACTGGGCTTACGATATAAAATGCTGTCTTGATAGATATGGGTTCTCTGATGTCTGGTTAGCGGGCGGGGTTGGTAATGTTAAATATTTTAAGAAGATCTTCAGGCAAAGGATGGTTGATTGGGTTAGTAAGCTTAAATCAAGTGATCGCTTCAGTAATTACTATTCATTCAAGTATCTCTTACAACCA
>CM065685.1:64579025-64581525 GCA_017654935.2 Phymorhynchus buccinoides
AATAGGCTTTTAAATCCTACAGTAATTGACAGAAGAATGGCATGGATAAATGTTATTTTAATCAATAGTCTTAAATAATTGAAATGCTACCCGAGTTATCTCCACCGCGGGAGTTTACACCCTATCATTGTTCTAATATTATGAATTAGTAGCCCCCCACCTCCCACCCACCCCACACACACTTTTGTTTTTGATGACAGGGCGAGTCAGCTACTACAATTAGCAGCAGCACGTGAGCGCGTGCAATGATATCCTGTGTCATGCGCATCACGCCGCCTACACAGCCATCATGGCGGATGTCAAATTGCATATCAACATTACCTTGACCTTTTCTGCATATTGTGTTGTTTGTATGTGTTTTATGTGGTTTTTTAAATTGTTGCTCGAGTATATTATTACCAATGTGTGTGTGTGTATGGGTGTGTGTGTATGTGTGTGTGTATGTGTGTGTGTGTGTGTGTGTGTGTGTGTGTGTGTGTGTGTGTGTGTGTGTGTGTGTGTGTGTGTGTGTGTGTGTGTGTGTGTGTGTGTGTGTGTGTGTCTGTGTGTCTCTCTGTGTGTGTGTGTGTGTGTGTGTGTGTGTGTGTCTAAGGCTACACATTTTTCTTTTTTCACAACACAACTACTGTTCACCTTTACTGACTGTTTCATCCACTCTGCGGACTTCCTCTCAGGGACGGACTGGCTGACAACGTCTCACTCTCAGCTCCCAGCTTCGGGAAGGTGTAACCTTGGTTGGATTTACCAACATGACGAACACTTTCAATTATGTGTTTGCGCGCGCGCGCGTGTGTGTGTGTGTGTGTGTGTGTGTGTGTGTGTGTGTGTGTGTGTGTGTGTGTGTGTGTGTGTGAGAGAGAGATGTGTGAGAGAGAGAGAGAGAGAGAGAGAGAGAGAGAGAGAGAGAGAGAGAGAGAGAGAGAGAGAGAGAGAGAGAGAGAGAGAGAGAGGGAGAGAGAGAGAGAGAGAGAGAGAGAGAGAGAGAGAGAGAGAGAGAGAGAGAGAGAGAGAGAGAGAACAGGTAAGAAAAAATACAAATGTGGATGCGTGAATGTGCGTGAATATGCAATGTCTGAGTGTCTACGAATGTGAGGGGTGGGGATGGGGACAGGAACAGACAGAAAGAGACAGGCAGACAGACAGACAGACAGATATAAATGAAAAGGCAAATATACAAACATAAATAAACGACAAACAGCTAGAGTATATTTATAATAATGACCAAAAAAAAACGCACCTGAAAAAAAATCTGATCACTTGTGTCTGTCCTACTGTTAACAATGGACTCCTTGTTGCATCGATAGGACTGATGCAGGCTGCACTTCGTCAAGCTTTATATCAACGTCCTGCATTCCCGCCAATGCTTTCCATCTGACATTGTTGATTCATCTTCACCCTTATAATTCCTACAATCATCTGCCCCCCCCCCCCTCTCTCTCTCTCTCTGATTTTTTTCTCCTCCACAATGTATTTCCTGATTCTTGTTAATTCAATTTATATGAGTTCATATGATTACTGTGCTGTGTGCGAGGTTGGGGGTGGGTGGGGGGAGGGGGGAGGGGTGTATGAATCTGTAGGATGTTGTTTTCTTTTCTGTTTCTTTTGTTCATTAATTGAAGTTTTGATCATGCTTTTCTTGTTTTGTTTCGAGGGCAAGATGTAAACAAGCCCATTGTGTGGTTATTCTTTCCCCTCAATCAACAATTGCTTCAAATGTTTCAAATGGTTCTCTCTCTCTCTCTCTCTCTCTCTCTCTCTCTCTCTCTCTCTCTCTCTCTCTCTCTCTCTCTCTCTCTCTCTCTCTCTCTCTCTCTCTCTCTCTCTCTCTCTCTCTCTCTCTCTCTCTCTCTCTCTCTCTCTCTCTCTCCTCTCTCTCTCTCTCTCTGATCTAATTTCCCCTTTAGCAAAACACACAACGTTGGTTTTTCTTCTTCTTCTTCTTCTCTTCTTCTTTCTCTCTCTCTCTCTCTTTATTTTTCTCAAAGAAAGGTGGTTCAATAGGTCACTCCGCGATCGCGACTGCACATCTTAATGCGCGTCATTTGCATAATTGGGTATGTGCCTTAGCACGCACTCGGCAGAAGCAAAAAGAACTACTTTTTTTTTTTCTTTTGTTGTTGTTGCACTGTGTGAATCGAGTTGGAAGCAATTCAGTGTGGACTTTGGTGAAAGGACGGCCAAGAAAATCAGTACATTTATCGTTGTGCTGTGTGAAATCTTCTTAGCGTAGCGTTGGAGATATATGTAAATGGAGTCTTGTGAGAGAGTAATGAAATTATGGGGTTTGTGTGTGAGTGTGAGCGAGAAAGATGCACCTGTGTGTGAGAGTGTGATGAAAGGATTAACCTTTGACCTTTGTGACACACATGCATACATTATTAGGCTGACGTTAGTGGGCTTTATGATTATGTGTGTAAGCATTCGCGAGCACGTGTGTGTGTGTGTGTGTGTGTGTGTGTGTGTGTGTGTGTGTGTGTGTGTGTGTGTGTGTGTGTGTGTG
>CM065685.1:64591525-64599025 GCA_017654935.2 Phymorhynchus buccinoides
AAAAGCCTCAGGGTTAAAGCTTTTATAGCAACGATAAACAATACATTTATGGTTACATCTTGGAATCTTTACACCTTTTTTATTCCAGGTTAAGCACACTGGAAAGTGATCACTAAGACCATAAATGGGCACAGATTTTTCAACGATGTTGCTTGCATTTGTTACATAAATATGATCGATTAAGGTTTCAGATGTTAATGTTTTTCTTGTGGGGGAAATTACTAATTGGGTTAAATTGAAGGACTCCACAATTCTTTTCCATTTATTATTAGATTTAGAGAGAGAGAGAGAGAGAGAGAGAGAGAGGAGAGAGAGAGAGAGAGAGAGAGAGAGAGAGAGAGAGAGAGAGAGAGAGAGAGAGAGAAAGAGAGACAGAGAGAGAGAGGGAGAGAGAGAGAGAGAGGGAGAGAGAGAGAGAGAGGGAGAGAGAGAGGGGGAGAGAAGGAGGGAGAGAGAACTCGGAACTCGGAACCACAAACTAATTTAACTAGAACTACTTCAGATATATTCTCTTCCGTCTGTTGACAGCATGAAATACATACCTGGATAAGTTTTGCATATGACATGAACTGATTGCTTTAAGTAGCATGTGAGCTGGATGTCTAGCTGATTCTTGGAGAAACTTCTGTCTAAGGTCATTATAGGCTGGACATTCAAAAAGGAAATGTTGTTCATCTTCAATTTTAATTCTGCAGAATGGACAAGACGTTGTGTGTTCTAATGTACTGTAACGATGTAGATTGTTATTTAAAGGAAGAACATTGAATCTCACTTGTGAAATTGCAACACGAAAAGTATACATTTCCATATCACTTACATATTTTTCTTTTTTGAATATTGTCAAATGATCTGTAAGATGTGTATCGATCTCGATCTCTAATGGTTCCAGACCAGTCTTGTATGAACATATCAATTAACTGTTGCCAGAATATACATAACAATGCTTTAGCATTTCCAACATGTTGTTGCAACCAAACAATATTGAAACCACTAAAGCACAAGATTTCTCTAATTTTTGAAACCCAACATTCTTTACCAGATGAATCCATTTCCAATAACATTTTATAAGCTTTATGGGGTATCATTTTGCTATCCATTTGTAATAATTTAAACCAATATCTTACAGCGGCCACATCTGAATTGACATACAATGGATATCTGGCAAGATCTCCGTACACCATTTTATTTGGTGTTCTTCCAGGAACACCCCAAAAATCGCTTACATGCAATCATATGAATTATTTCTAAATGTTCCAATTTGTTCAACCCCCAAATCTGGGAGAGAGAGAGAGAGAGAGAGAGAGAGAGAGAGAGAGAGAGAGAGAGAGAGAGAGAGAGAGAGAGAGAGAGAGAGAGAGAGAGGGAGAGAGAGAGAGAGAGAGAGAGAGAGACCTGAGAGAAAGAGAGAGAGAGAGAGAGAGAGAGAGAGAGAGAGAGAGAGAGAGAGAAAGAGTGTGTGAGAGAGAGGGAGAGAGAGAGAGAGAGAGAGAGAGAGAGAGAGAGAGAGAGAGAGAGAGAGAGAGAGAGAGAGAGAGAGAGAGAGTATGAGAGAGAGGAAAGAGAGAGAGAGAGAGAGAGAGAGAGAGAGAGGAGAGAGAGAGAGAGAGAGAGAGAGAGAGAGAGAGAGAGAGAGAAAGTGTGTGAGAGAGGGAGAGAGAGAGAGAGAGAGAGAGAGAGAGAGAGAGAGAGAGAGAGAGAGAGAGAGAGAGAGAGAGAGAGAGAGAGAGAGAGAGAGAGAGAGAGAGAAAGAGAGAAGGATATAGACACAGAGGAACACATAGACAGACATGAACAGACACAGACATAGCGGAAGATAAAGACAAAGATAACAATGACCAAAATATTATTTTTGAAAATGAAACCATTTATTGTATCAAATGCATTTTACCTTAAAAAGAAAATGAATAACAAGCAATTCATGAAAATGTAATTGTATATCGATTTTTGCCAGCGGCTTCCTTGCAGTTTAAAAAAAAAGCACACACACACACATGAATCCACTGGCGACGCACGTACACACATTTGTTTCATTTAATTACTCTTTCAATTGTCCAGAATGCAAACAGGCCCAAAGTAAACACAGGCACATTATTATAGAAAAGCAGAATGTAAAATAATATAGTGCAGAATATAGTTGGTAAATGTTGTATAATGACACAAAACATCCTAGTTTAAATAACTCTCATCATTCACATTGTAAGACTGTGTTATATTGCGCGTTTCAGTGGGTTGCTACGGATATACACAAAACCTACGTTTCTCTTTAAAAATAAATGAAAACAATGTAACCAAACAATAAAAATATTATGAATACGTGTTGTCACGCGATATGCAAATTTAGGCACGAAACAGTATCACCGTATGAATATGGGCATCCGCATTGAACTGAAACGCCATTGCTAAGCAGATACTAATTACTAATGACCATACAATGATCAATGCTAGTCGCATTCATATATATTGTCATCGATCGTCCAAGGTTCATGCCTGACCTAGTTTGTGGGTGTTTGATAGAGCTCTGCACTTAGAACAAAGTACGCCTTTTGATCAGTCAACTGCCAGTTAAATGCGCGCACAATACGCACGCACGCACGCACGCACGCACGCACACACGCACGCACGCACGCACACACACGCACACGCACACGCACGCACACACACACACACACACACACACACTTTTCACAGAGAACGACAAACTCTGCCTAAAAGAGGGACCAACGTGTCATCATGCTGCTCTCTATCCAAGCCATGTCCGAACGTAGAAGTAAAGAATACCGACCCAGTTCGCCCACTCTGAATTGGGTGAAACTTGGGGGCAGTTGCCGGTGAGGGCCCGGTACTTGTCCTCCGTCAGTGTCCCTAGGGCCATGATCTGGTCGATCAGCTCCCACAGAATCCCACGACTGGTACTGGCCAGCTGGATCAGCTGGGTCCTCCCGGGGAAAGGAACACGTCGCGTCACACACGCCATGAATAAGATTAGCAAAATGTCTACAGTTCCAGCCAGGACGTAGAGGAGACCGGGGCTAGTCGGCCCCCTTTTGCACTCAAAGCAGGGTGGAGCATATTTTAACAGAGATAGAGAAACCAATTATGGCTTAAAATGAAGTTCAATATCATGCCTAACTTTGTGATATTAATTAATGGCAAAACTATTGTAAAATACTTTACAGTTTGGCCCCGAGCTGACCTAGTGACACAGGGGCCAACCTGCCCCATGTCGGGGTAAGTTGGCCCTGGGTATGGGGTAGGTTGGCCTCTTATTTTCAGTATGCCAAAAAAGGATTCACACGAACACTTAGCAGTGCAGTGTTTGCATATTTTAATGTTAGAAAAACGAAACAATTTGTTTTTGCAGTTGCAATGATAACAGAGCCATGATACAGCACAGGATATAGTAATGTTTGGCTTTCCTTCAGAATGCACAGTAAAAAGTGAAGGAAAAAACCGAATCATACTGCATTCCTGTAAAGGATGACTAGGAAGTAAAAGAATGGGATCATTTCCCTGTGATCAAAATATGTGATACAAAAATACAAGCAGAAAAGAAAACTAATCTTTTGCATGAATTTGGCACTGTATGACTAAAGAAGAAAAATTGAGAAGCGAATACATAAATCCTTATAAGGCACCCGGTACAGTGGGATTGGTTATCAGCTAATGAAACAAAACTTAAGTGCATATTTTGCACTGCACAATCAATTAGAATGAAAGAGTAAAACTGATGTCGGCGTTCATGGGGTCATCACTGGATGTAAATAGAGTCGGTGTCAGAGTCACAATTGTGACAAATGTAGACTGGGCTTTTCCCAAGGCCCACGCATTCCATGGGCCCAGTCTGTACACTGTGTGCACTGGACCCACTCTCTCCACATCAACTGGGCACAGTCCAAAATATATGTCACATGCATCCTTCGGGTACTTGGCCAGTGCCAGCTCTTGCTTCTCAGTGAAGACTTGTCGGGGTCGGGCATAGCCAAAAGAAATATCTGCAACGCTTTTCTCTTGGTTGGGGACGGGCAGCTTCTTAAATTTCAGAAGATGGGGTCTGAGTGTTGTCTTTGGCATGTCAAAGAGAGCTGCCGTTTTCTTCACTCCATCTTCTGTGGTATGGTAGTGGTCTACTGCTCTGCGAATGACATCTGGCATGCACCCTCTGCTGGTCTTTCTTTCATATTTTCTCACCATAGTGGAACCTACACAAATACAGAAAACAGATTGTATCACAACAGTGTTCCAGTAATTTGGCACACACACACACACACACACACACACACACACACACACACACACACACACACACACACACCACACACCACACACACCACACACGCACAATTATTACTCACATGATCATTTCAATAAATCAGTGCATTACCATGAAAAAAGAATGTATCCTTTTGTGGGGCATGTTGGCCCACCCACCCGGGGCAAGTTGGCCCCAGGGACCAACGTGCCCCAAAGGCAAAGGGACCAACTTGCCCCAACATAGGCATATTTATTTTGAGGGGTAGCAGTTAACAGTTACACAGGATAGAGCAAAAGTGTTACTTTCCAATGAAACCTTTGATCTACAGGTTTTGATCACAGCTGTTGTTGTCTAATACCATTCACTAACACTAAAATATGATCCAAACAAATCTTCAAAACTTTACTTCAAATGATCAAAATCACAATTACATCACTCACCTTGCCAGTCCGCAAAACATGGGTGCCAAATTTTCTGTGCTGGAAGGCGCGCAATCTGGTGACGTAGTCATATTACCAAAATGACTGAATAGTGCAAAGGGTTTAAATAAAACCCAATAGTCCGACTTACCCCGGGGGCCGACTAGCCCCGGTCTCCCTACATCTTGTGCACCGTGACTAGCGCCTTCAGCACGTCTTCGGCTTTGCCGGGTGCCAGAGATACTGGGGTCCTGACTGGTGAGGAGCCATCCTGTACTCCACGCAGAGGAACTCCAAACAAATCTACCTCCATTATGTCGTAGGGGCAGCTGGAGTAGATCATCTGGAGGTACAGGTTCGTCTCGTAAGCCTCCACTTCGTTCTCCAGCAGCAGGATGTGTCTGATGTCGGAGTCGCTGTAGACGCAGGTGAGGATCTCCATCAGAGTAACGTAGAAGTCCCTGGGGCACAGCAGAGAGGGGTCCAGCTGGGTGCAGGATCTCCATCAGAGTGACGTAGAAGTCCCCGGGGCACAGCAGAGAGGGGTCCAGCTGGGTGCAGGATCTCCATCAGAGTGACGTAGAAGTCCCCGGGGCACAGCAGAGAGGGGTCCAGCTGGGTGCAGGATCTCCATCAGAGTGACGTAGAAGTCCCTGGGGCACAGCAGAGAGGGGTCCAGCTGGGTGCAGGATCTCCATCAGAGTGACGTAGAAGTCCCTGGGGCACAGCAGAGAGGGGTCCAGCTGGGTGCAGGATCTCCATCAGAGTGACGTAGAAGTCCCTGGGGCACAGCAGAGAGGGGTCCAAGTCAGTGCAGGCTCTGTCCAACCGGATCACCCTGTGCTTCTCTCGTGGGTTGCCTTTTCTCTGGTGATATCCCTCTCTTTGCTGAGTGTCTTCTCTCGAAGGATCGCCTTCTTTCTGTTGATTGTTTTTGTTTGTGGCTCAAGCCACAAACCTATAACTCACTTTGTCGGTCGGTCGGTCTGTCGGTCGGTCTGTCTGTCGGTCGGTCTGTCGGTCCAAAATTGTCGCACATTTTGACAAAATTGTCGCACTTCAAATCGAGGCTACACTTCTGGCCGCTCTTTAAAATGATGTATTTTAAAAGCGTACAAAATAATAAACATATGTAATACAGACACTACAACAGACACGACGAGTATGCGGTGCTTCTTTTGATGAGTATAAGTAGGATACATAGTTTTAAATGTTTTCCAAAAGATATAAAAAGTTACGAAATGGTGCAGAGATAACATTCTGGTTTACAGATTAAAATTATTGAAAAGCCACGGGAGGTAACTCATGATTGGAGTGGTAAAAATAGACCGCGTGCCACAAACTATTGCGATTTCGCGCTTGTGTATCTAGTTATTTTCAATCCTAGCCGTTTACGCCTCTCACTGAAGCTGCGTGGAAACACGGAGTTGACAAACTGCAACACACCACAGCCCGACCACTGCTAAGGACTGACTTTCGCTGATCAGAACTGACAGCAAACGAGAAACGTTCAGTTCAACTACTTTGCACGTGGAAACTCAAAATACCGTGACCTTCATTTGAACACTTGGAGCACTTGTAGGTTGCGTAAGTGTAGCTTTGTGAAACACCTGACTACAACGTTCTCAGCAAACTATTGTTATTTTTGGACCTCATCCTGAGCACTTCGATTACTCTGCACTCCGAACCTCAAACAGCCTCTCTTCTTTCAAGTCCTCCCTCAAAACAACTCTCTTCAAAACATAATCTTTCTCATCCTCCTCCTGCAAAGGTTATCCGTTGAGTCATGTGTGTGTGTGCGTGTGCGTGCGTGTGTGTGTGTGTGTTTTGTTGGTGTGTGTGTGTGTGTGTGTGTGTGTGTGTGTGTGTGTGTGTGTGTGTGTGTGTGTGTGTGTGTGTGTGTGTGTGTGTGTGTGTGTGTGTGTGTGTTTGACCTTAAGTTCGTGTGAGTGTTTTGTGTGTTGTCCAGCTTTTCATTTTGTTAGTATTGTTTTTATCATGATTGTAAGCGCTTAGGGCTTTTGTTAAGATTAAGCGCCCTAAATATTCATTATTATTATTATTATTATCAACCATGGGGATTGCTCGCTGTAAACACCTCGCACGTTTTGCGTGAATTCTTCCTTTGTGACTTAATGAGGGTTTTGTTTTCTTGTTTATTGAGGCATAATGTCCTCATTTTAAGATTTTTGTTGACAACTTTCGACCATAGTTTTATTATTGTTGATTAAGTAGAAAGTTATAAAATCAATAGGACACTCCAAGACTGTGACGCTGCACTTGAACATATGTTTTCATCCAGTGACCATTGCTTCCTAGACACGACAGTGAAGCCTTCCTTTCACTGCAGCAGAGCGCTTTATGTACTACGTTGAGCATCACGGGCCAATCACCAACTACCGGCAGAGCCCTGCATTTGACTGAACAATGTACATGTCCTGTCCTGTGGTGTCCTAATGCCGACAGCTGGTTTAAATGATTTATTATTCAGTTACATTCGCATAGACATAAAACACAACAGACTGAAGCAACAACAAACGAAGCTTATAGCGTGCTCAGTTATAAAATGTACACAGCAATATTGGCGGAATTAAACGTGGAAAACTAATGTACGAAACAGAACCAAATTATAATGAAAATGAAAGACTGGGTGGATGCAAACTTGAATCAACACAGCTATACGTTATTTTTTGATCATTAGGAAAAGATGTAATACACCAACATGAACATAAATAATATTACGCACATCACAAAGAGAGAGAGAGATGAGAGAGAGAGAACGAACGAACGAACGAACGAATCTTTTTTATTGTTGGAAAAGAATAAGCA
>CM065685.1:64604025-64609025 GCA_017654935.2 Phymorhynchus buccinoides
TCGGCTGGCTTTAACCCTTTCACCGCCAACGTCACTGAGTATATAGTCTTCGGCTGGCTGTAACCCTTTCACCGCCAATATCACTGAGTATATAGTCTTCGGCTGGCTGTAACCCTTTCACCGCCAACGTCACTGAGTATATAGTCTTCGGCTGGCTTTAACCCTTTCACCGCCAACGTCACTGAGTATATAGTCTTCGGCTGGCTTTAACCCTTTCACCGCCAACGTCACTGAGTATATAGTCTTCGGCTGGCTTTAACCCTTTCACCGCCAATATCACTGAGTAATATAGTCTTCGGCTGGCTGTAACCCTTTCACTGCCAACGTCACTGAGTATATAGTCTTCGGCTGGCTTTAACCCTTTCACCGCCAACGTCACTGTGAGTATATAGTCTTCGGCTGGCATTAACCCTTTCACCGCCAACGTCACTGAGTATATAGTCTTCGGCTGGCTTTAACCCTTTCACCGCCAACGTCACTGAGTATATAGTCTTCGGCTGGCTAACCCTTTAACCCTTTCACTTCGCCAACGTCACTGTGAGTATATAGTCTTCGGCTGGCTTTAACCCTTTCACCGCCAACGTCACTGTGAGTATATAGTCTTCGGCTGGCTTTAACCCTTTCACCGCCAACGTCACTGTGAGTATATAGTCTTCGGCTGGCTTTAACCCTTTCACCGCCAACGTCACTGAGCATATAGTCTTCGGCTGGCTTTAACCCTTTCACTGCCAACGTCACTGAGTATATAGTCTTCGGCTGGCTGTAACCCTTTCACCGCCAACGTCACTGAGTATATAGTCTTCGGCTGGCTTTAACCCTTTCACCGCCAACGTCACTGAGTATATAGTCTTCGGCTGGCTGTAACCCTTTCACTGCCAACGTCACTGAGTATATAGTCTTCGGCTGGCTGTAACCCTTTGCCAACGTCACTGAGTATATAGTCTTCGGCTGGCTGTAACCCTTTCACCGCCAACGTCACTGTGAGTATATAGTCTTCGGCTGGCTTAACCCTTTCACCGCCAACGTCACTGTGAGTATATAGTCTTCGGCTGGCTTTAACCCTTTCACCGCCAACGTCACTGAGTATATAGTCTTCGGCTGGCTGTAACCCTTTCACCGCCAACGTCACTGAGTATATAGTCTTCGGCTAGCTGCTGCCAACGTCCTGAGTATATAGTCTTCGGCAGCTGCCAACGTGCCAACGTCACTGAGTATATAGTCTTCGGCTGGCTGTAACCCTTTCACCGCCAACGTCACTGAGTATATAGTCTTCGGCTGGCTTTAACCCTTTCACTGCCAACGTCACTGAGTATATAGTCTTCGGCTAGCTTAACCCTTTCACCGCCAACGTCACTGAGTATATAGTCTTCGGCTAGCTGTAACCCTTTCACCGCCAACGTCACTGAGTATATAGTCTTCGGCTGGCTGTAACCCTTTCACCGCCAACGTCACTGAGTATATAGTCTTCGGCTGGCTGTAACCCTTTCACTGCCAACGTCACTGAGTATATAGTCTTCGGCTGGCTGTAACCCTTTCACTGCCAACGTCACTGAGTATATAGTCTTCGGCTGGCTGTAACCCTTTCACCGCCAACGTCACTGAGTATATAGTCTTCGGCTGGCTTTAACCCTTTCACCGCCAACGTCACTGAGTATATAGTCTTCGGCTGGCTTTAACCCTTTCACCGCCAACGTCACTGAGCATATAGTCTTCGGCTGGCTGTAACCCTTTCACCGCCAACGTCACTGAGTATATAGTCTTCGGCTGGCTTTAACCCTTTCACCGCCAACGTCACTGTGAGTATATAGTCTTCGGCTGGCTTTAACCCTTTCACCGCCAACGTCACTGAGTATATAGTCTTCGGCTGGCTTTTAACCCTTTCACTGCCAACGTCACTGTGAGTATATAGTCTTCGGCTGGCTGTAACCCTTTCACCGCCAACGTCACTGTGAGTATATAGTCTTCGGCTGGCCTTAACCCTTTCACCGCCAACGTCACTGAGTATATAGTCTTCGGCTGGCCTTAACCCTTTCACCGCCAACGTCACTGAGTATATAGTCTTCGGCTGGCTGTAACCCTTTCACCGCCAACGTCACTGAGTATATAGTCTTCGGCTAGCTGTAACCCTTTCACCGCCAACGTCACTGTGAGTATATAGTCTTCGGCTGGCCTTAACCCTTTCACCGCCAACGTCACTGAGCATATAGTCTTCGGCTAGCTGTAACCCTTTCACCGCCAACGTCACTGTGAGTATATAGTCTTCGGCTGGCCTTAACCCTTTCACTGCCAACGTCACTGTGAGTATATAGTCTTCGGCTGGCCTTAACCCTTTCACTGCCAACGTCACTGTGAGTATATAGTCTTCGGCTGGCCTTAACCCTTTCACTGCCAACGTCACTGTGAGTATATAGTCTTCGGCTGGCTTTAACCCTTTCACCGCCAACGTCACTGAGTATATAGTCTTCGGCTGGCTTTAACCCTTTCACCGCCAACGTCACTGTGAGTATATAGTCTTCGGCTGGCTTTAACCCTTTCACCGCCAACGTCACTGAGTATATAGTCTTCGGCTGGCTGTAACCCTTTCACCGCCAACGTCACTGAGTATATAGTCTTCGGCTGGCTTTAACCCTTTCACCGCCAACGTCACTGTGAGTATATAGTCTTCGGCTGGCTTTAACCCTTTCACCGCCAACGTCACTGAGTATATAGTCTTCGGCTGGCTTTAACCCTTTCACCGCCAACGTCACTGAGTATATAGTCTTCGGCTGGCTGTAACCCTTTCACCGCCAACGTCACTGTGAGTATATAGTCTTCGGCTGGCCTTAACCCTTTCACCGCCAACGTCACTGAGCATATAGTCTTCGGCTAGCTGTAACCCTTTCACCGCCAACGTCACTGTGAGTATATAGTCTTCGGCTGGCCTTAACCCTTTCACTGCCAACGTCACTGTGAGTATATAGTCTTCGGCTGGCCTTAACCCTTTCACTGCCAACGTCACTGTGAGTATATAGTCTTCGGCTGGCTTTAACCCTTTCACCGCCAACGTCACTGAGTATATAGTCTTCGGCTGGCTTTAACCCTTTCACCGCCAACGTCACTGTGAGTATATAGTCTTCGGCTGGCTTTAACCCTTTCACCGCCAACGTCACTGAGTATATAGTCTTCGGCTGGCTGTAACCCTTTCACCGCCAACGTCACTGTGAGTATATAGTCTTCGGCTGGCTTTAACCCTTTCACTGCCAACGTCACTGAGTATATAGTCTTCGGCTGGCTGTAACCCTTTCACCGCCAACGTCACTGAGTATATAGTCTTCGGCTGGCTTTAACCCTTTCACCGCCAACGTCACTGAGTATATAGTCTTCGGCTGGCTGTAACCCTTTCACTGCCAACGTCACTGTGAGTATATAGTCTTCGGCTGGCTGTAACCCTTTCACCGCCAACGTCACTGTGAGTATATAGTCTTCGGCTGGCTTTAACCCTTTCACTGCCAACGTCACTGAGTATATAGTCTTCGGCTGGCTTTAACCCTTTCACCGCCAACGTCACTGAGTATATAGTCTTCGGCTGGCTTTAACCCTTTCACCGCCAACGTCACTGTGAGTATATAGTCTTCGGCTGGCCTTAACCCTTTCACCGCCAACGTCACTGTGAGCATATAGTCTTCGGCTAGCTGTAACCCTTTCACCGCCAACGTCACTGAGCATATAGTCTTCGGCTGGCTGTAACCCTTTCACCGCCAACGTCACTGAGCATATAGTCTTCGGCTGGCTGTAACCCTTTCACCGCCAACGTCACTGAGCATATAGTCTTCGGCTGGCTGTAACCCTTTCACCGCCAACGTCACTGAGCATATAGTCTTCGGCTGGCTGTAACCCTTTCACTGCCAACGTCACTGTGAGTATATAGTCTTCGGCTGGCTTTAACCCTTTCACCGCCAACGTCACTGAGTATATAGTCTTCGGCTAGCTGTAACCCTTTCACCGCCAACGTCACTGAGCATATAGTCTTCGGCTGGCTGTAACCCTTTCACCGCCAACGTCACTGTGAGTATATAGTCTTCGGCTGGCTTTAACCCTTTCACTGCCAACGTCACTGTGAGTATATAGTCTTCGGCTGGCTTTAACCCTTTCACCGCCAACGTCACTGAGTATATAGTCTTCGGCTGGCTTTAACCCTTTCACCGCCAACGTCACTGAGTATATAGTCTTCGGCTGGCCTTAACCCTTTCACCGCCAACGTCACTGTGAGCATATAGTCTTCGGCTAGCTGTAACCCTTTCACCGCCAACGTCACTGAGCATATAGTCTTCGGCTGGCTGTAACCCTTTCACCGCCAACGTCACTGTGAGTATATAGTCTTCGGCTGGCTTTAACCCTTTCACCGCCAACGTCACTGAGTATATAGTCTTCGGCTGGCTTTAACCCTTTCACCGCCAACGTCACTGAGCATATAGTCTTCGGCTGGCCTTAACCCTTTCACCGCCAACGTCACTGTGAGCATATAGTCTTCGGCTAGCTGTAACCCTTTCACCGCCAACGTCACTGAGCATATAGTCTTCGGCTGGCTGTAACCCTTTCACCGCCAACGTCACTGAGCATATAGTCTTCGGCTGGTTGTAACCCTTTCACCGCCAACGTCACTGAGCATATAGTCTTCGGCTGGCTGTAACCCTTTCACCGCCAACGTCACTGAGCATATAGTCTTCGGCTGGCTGTAACCCTTTCACCGCCAACGTCACTGAGTATATAGTCTTCGGCTAGCTTAACCCTTTCACCGCCAACGTCACTGAGTATATAGTCTTCGGCTAGCTGTAACCCTTTCACCGCCAACGTCACTGAGTATATAGTCTTCGGCTGGCCTTAACCCTTTCACCGCCAACGTCACTGTGAGTATATAGTCTTCGGCTGGCCTTAACCCTTTCACCGCCAACGTCACTGTGAGTATATAGTCTTCGGCTGGCCTTAACCCTTTCACCGCCAACGTCACTGAGCATATAGTC
>CM065685.1:64614025-64639025 GCA_017654935.2 Phymorhynchus buccinoides
AGAAACAGGCGATCAACAGACAGAAGGCGATAAACAGAGAGAAGGCGATCAACAGAGAGAAGGCGATCAACAGAGAGAAGGCGATCAACAGACAGACGATCAACAGAGAGAAGGCGATCAACAGACAGAAGGCGATCAACAGACAGAAGGCGATCAACAGAGAGAAGGCGATCAACAGAGAGAAGGCGATCAACAGAGAGAAGGCGATCAACAGAGAGAAGGCGATCAACAGAGAGAAGGCGATCAACAGACAGGCGATGAACAGACAAATGGCGATCAGCAGACAGAGGTCGATGACTGGGTCATGGTGCCCAGGATGAATGAGAGAAGAATTGACCATTTCTTAAAAGCCGTAATTGAAGCCAAACTCCAAGCGGATCAGCACCCCTATTCCATGCATTTCAGGGTGCTCCAACTCCTCCACAGAGTGCGCTCCCCCCTCACTCCCTCAGCGGGTGTCTACTTCAAAGAATCGGAGGACCGGATCAGACAATTCGCACAAAGCGAGAACAAGGCTGACACGTGGGAGCACATTGCCTTCCTCTACTTCTACCACGAGCTGAGGCTGGCTGCACTGGAGGCGGGTCCCAAGCCCGTTTGGATGACGCGCGGTCCTCAACAAACACTGGAGGGATACTTTCACCTGGTCTGCTGGTCAGAAGGCATCCACGATGTTGTCCGAATGATACAGGAGTACCTCCGGGCTGTGCGGTCCTCCTCCAAAGGCGACAAGGTGGCCTTGCTGTCCATGGGGGTCGATTGTCGGTACATCGCGGTCCAGCTGTATATCTGGCTCCGCGCGTATGTACTGCTTTGTAAGCTGCGCTACCGTTCCCTCGTCGGTCACTTTCCTGAGTGACAGTTCCACTAGGGATGAACACTCTCCACATGGCTCCAATGGGAATTGTCTTTTATGGATTCAACATTGTCGTTTAGTAGCGTTTTTAGCATTAAATTTAACCGTCAATGTATTTTCCTTCTTTGTTTTTTTTACATGTAGCGGTCAGTGCGCGTATGTGTGCACGTTTCATCATTGTTGTTGTTGTAAGGGTCTTGAATGTTTCACCATTGTTGTTGTTGTAAGGGTCTTCAATGTTTCACCATTGTTGTTGTTGTTGTAAGGGTCTTCAATGTTTCACCATTGTTGTTGTTGTTGTAAGGGTCTTCAATGTTTCACCATTGTTGTTGTTGTTGTAAGGGTCTTCAATGTGTTGTTTGTTATCACTCGATTATTCGATTTTTACTTTTAAATGTGACATTTACAGATAAAAACAATCTAATTCAGAACCGAGCAGTTATTTTATCAGACAATAGCAACATGCCCTGACAATTAATCCACAATGTGAAAATAGTGTACTCTTAGCGATTACTGTCGATTTGAAGGTCTTGAACGCAACTGATATGAACAATTATATGTTTTTATCTCTGATATCCTAATGTTCAAGGGTGTTTTATTCATAGTGTATTCATAGTATATTTTATACCGTAGCATTTCATGATTATTATTGTATTGATTTGATGAACTATTGTAACCTCCTTATTGTAATCATCAAAGTGTTTTGTGTGTTGGCAACTCTGTAAGGTCACTCTTCAACCTATCATAATGATGTGCTTGGTAAAACACATTTAACCACACAAGGGGATGCAACACTGTATTATGGGCAGCCTCGTGTACATTTTAACATTCCTTAGCAATGCAGCTACACCTCTTAATGCGTTAGCAACTATTCAAAATTATTCAGTGCGTTTCCATTAGGCTAATTAATTCTATTTTAATTTGATTAAAGTCTTATTGTTGTAATTGATTGTGCTGGGCAAGAAATTAAATTACAAACGCTATCTGTAGATAATATTTGTTTACAATTGCCTACGAATGTGTTTGTATATCAAATGTTTGCGTGTACGTGTAAGTGATCAAATAATACAGGCCTTTCGGAAGAGTGACCAAGTGACCCAGGGTGTGCCAGCCTTTGTGTCTGTGTGCTTCACTCTCTCCATCTCCAGCTCTCTGTCTCTGGCTGGATGCTTCTGTCTGCTCCCCTTCTCCTTGTCTCTCCGTCTCCGTCTCTCTGTCTGTCTGTCTGTCTGTCTGTCTGTCTTTCTCTCTCTCTCTCTCTCTCTCTCTCTCTCTCTCTCTCTCTCTCTCTCTCTCTCTCTCTCTCTCTCTCTCTCTCTCTCTCTCTCTCTCTCTCTCTCTCTCTCTCTCTCTCCCGTGTTATATATATACAATAGGAGATGGTTACCTAAGCTTTCCCCATGTCATCTTCATTACATAGCACATGCGAACTGAGCATCGGTGCTCAGCATTGTGGCTTCAGGATATGAGTATGTATGTCTCTCTGTGACGAAGAAGCAATTCCACTGAAGCATTTGATGCATTATGTAACCACGCTGACATACAGACGCGCACACACACACATACACATACACGCGGACCCACGCACATACATACACATACAATGACACAGTATACACAGTTGGATCGAATGGCATGCAGAGGACTGGCCGCTGTACAGCCATGCTGGCCACGACAAGGGCAGAGTGCTGGACAGGCTGACCACGACAGGGGCAGAGTGCTGGACAGGCTGACCACGACAGGGGCAGAGTGCTGGACAGGCTGACCACGACAAGGGCAGAGTGCTGGACAGGCTGACCACGACAAGGGCAGAGTGCTGGACAGGCTGACCACGACAGGGGCAGAGTGCTGGACAGGCTGACCACGACAAGGGCAGAGTGCTGGACAGGCTGACCACGACAGGGGCAGAGTGCTGGACAGGCTGACCACGACAGGGGCAGAGTGCTGGACAGGCTGACCACGACAGGGGCAGAGTGCTGGACAGGCTGACCACGACAAGGGCAGAGTGCTGGACAGGCTGACCACGACAAGGGCAGAGTGCTGGACAGGCTGACCACGACAAGGGCAGAGTGCTGGACAGGCTGACCACGACAAGGGCAGAGGGCTGGACAGGCTGACCACGACAGGGGCAGAGGGCTGGACAGGCTGACCACGACAAGGGCAGAGTGCTGGACAGGCTGACCACGACAGGGGCAGAGGGCTGACCGCTGTACAGACAAGCTGACCACGACAGGGGCAGAGGGCTGGACAGGCTGACCACGACAAGGGCAGAGGGCTGGACAGGCTGACCACGACAGGGGCAGAGGGCTGACCGCTGTACAGACAAGCTGACCACGACAGGGGCAGAGGGCTGGACAGGCTGACCACGACAGGGGCAGAGGGCTGGCCGCTGTACAGACAAGCTGACCACGACAGGGGCAGATGTGTGCAGGACACAGACAGGCAATGGTGGCAATACACACGCAGCAGGTAATAGAGATGAGATAACAGAAGCTTTGCGCGAAGGTAACAGGCCAGAAAGTAATACTCTTTCCCCCTGTTCGGATGAATGCCAGCTGGCACTTCCTAAATAACCAACACAGAACGTTTGTCTAATGGCTTTTGTCTTATATACGTTTATTCTAATTGTGATATTCATGGCATGCAGTTAATAGTAATGTTTCAATTAGTGGATAATTAGGTCGAGTTAACTTTACCTGACTTGACATTCACCGGTTAAATACATTAAAAGTTAGCAGCAGGTTCAACACCGCAAAGGATTCTCACCTCAACGCCAGCTGTGTTCTCAAATCCCTTTGGCCGAGAGAGTGGGGATCTATCCTGGGCAAGGCATCTCCGCTATAAACAAATTATCGCCCAGCCCGCTAGAATTGTATCTGCCTCCTCTGCTATCTGGCAGTCATTGTCGGAAACGACAGACTAGCATACAGAATACAAGAGTATGATTCTGAAATGTGTAAAATAAATATTACTAGCGCAAATCCGAGTACCAGTAACGCCTAGTAACGGTAACGCCTAGTAACGGTAACGCCTAGTAACGGTAACGCCTAGTAACGGTAACGCCTAGAAACGGTAACGCCTAGTAACGGTAACGCCTAGTAACGGTAACGCCTAGTAACGGTAACGCCTAGTAACGGTAATGTCAAGTACTGGTAATGCTGAGTACAGCAAATTTGAAGCGATTTGGTAAAGAAGCGGTGGAGTTATAAGGCCCCGTTTCGCGTTGGCGCTGCTCTGAGAGTGATGCGCTCTCCCTAGTAACGGTAACGCCTAGTAACGGTAACGCCAAGTACTGGTAACGCTGAGTACAGCAAATGTGAAGCGATTTCGTTAAGAAACAGCAGAGTTATAAAGCCCCGTTTCCTGTTGGCGCTGCTCTGAGAGTGACGCGCTCTCTCGATGTTCTTCAAATTTGCGGCCAGACTTTCCCCGGTGACAGCAAGCCTGACAGCAAATTTGACGCGATTCGGTTGAAAACCGGCGGTGTTATAAGGCCCGTTTTGCATCATGCTGCTGTTATGCGCCTAAGTGATGAATTCGCTTCCAGTTTGGCACATTGATAGTCACCGTCCTCGGTCATATATCTGCCAACTTTGAAGGCAATCAATCCATAAATACCGGAGATACGGGCGCCGAAAGGCCGTCGGATGCGCGTTTCGCGCATTTGCAAAACCGCGCAAATGACACGGCCGCCTCGGTTGCCGTTGCCATCGCCCCGTTAGGGCTCACAGCAAATTTGAAGCGAATCGGTGGAAAAACGGCGGAGTTATAAGGCCCGTTTTGTGTTTCACACACACACACACACACACACACACACACACACACACACACACACACACACACACACACACACACACACACACACACACGGACGGACAGTTGGCTTTTTACTATATGATTGCTTTGATTTATGCAACTAAAATGTTATGTGTACGACTGAATCAATATTGTTAATAAATTATTGTTTTTACCAAAACAACCCTGGGTGCGAGGGGCTAACACTTTAATGATGATACTTGTTGCATTGTATATCAGCAACCCTTGCAATAGGCCTATTTAATAGTGCTGGTGTTGCATCAACCTATGTCGGTCAGCCATCAGCATTAGAACATCACCCTCAATGCTACGTGTTGTCTTAACTACACGCCTCTGTTGTTCAACGTAATACTGAGCTACTCTTGTGGTGCCTAAAAAACATTGGCAATTCAAAGAAACGTGACGTTCTGATTAGAGAGCATAATTATTTCCCCTTGCTTAATTAGCTTAAAAGGAACCTTGGCAGTTACAAATCTGATAATGGTGGGCACACGATTGTCTTTTGTTTTGTTTGTCACAAAAAAAGAAAGAAACAAACAAAGAACTCTTGCTAGTTTACAAAGGCTTTATTCACGCAGAAATATGCTAGGTGTTTGCAACGAACATGTCCCACGATAGTTACATAGTACTCGAAGTAGCCAGGTTGAGCTGAAATCAATAATGGTTTAGATTCCTTAGAACGCTTTAGTCGAACGTTCCTCTACGCAACACTTACGCAACCTCCATATGTTAAGATAAGGTCGCGGTATGCTGAGTTTTCACGTGCAAAGCAGTTCGACAGTGAACTGAAAGTTCAACATTTGCTGTCAGTTTTCATCCGAGGAAGTCAGTCGTTAGCAGTGGTGTGGAGGTGGTGTGTTGTAGTGTTTCAGCTGCCTGCCTGTGATTCACTGACCAGTGAATTAGTTGATGCAGAGATGGCAGCTGGACAAGACAATATTCCCTTACAGTTAAGCCAACAGGGACAAGTCATTCCACCGGGTTCGTTTAGTCAACAGGGACAGTTTATACCACTGGAACAATTTAGCCAACAAGGACTCTTAACTGCACCAGGACAATTTGTTCAACAGGGACGATTCCATCAGCTGGGACTAGTTATTCCACCGGGAGAATTGATTCCACCGGGAATTTTCCCACCGGGACAGTTCAATCAACATGGACAAGGTATTCCACCGGGACAGTTCAATCAACATGGACAAGGTATTCCACCGGGACAATCTATTAATCTTGGACAATTTTATCAAAACGGACACTTAATTCCGCTCGGACGATTAATGGAACCAGGACAATGTAATATACTAGGACAATTTAATCAAGGACAATTTGCTCAACCACAACAAGACAATCACCAGAGACAATTTAACCAGCACAGACAAGGCAGTCAACAAGGACAAATATATCAAGGACAATTTAATCAAGTGCAGTTTGTTCAACCAGGACAATTTATTCCACAGGGACAAAGCAGTCAACAGGGACAAATGCATCGACTAGGAGAGTTTAATCAACCGAGACAATTTATTCAACTGGGACAGGGCAGTAATCAACTGATTCAACAAGGAACATTTCATCAACTGAGTCAAGGACAATCTAGTCAGCAAACGCACGGCCACCAACGGGGACAAGTTGATCAAGAGAGTCGCAGCGATCAAGAAGCAAGAGGAAGCGCACAAACTGAGCCCAGATACGAACGTTTCATCGAAGCCGTGGAACACGAAGACCCCGACTTGTGCCATCCTCTAGCGTTGGTGTTTGTCCTGAATCGCATCCGCAATGGGGAATTGGCCCAGGCAGTGGAGACGGTTCACTCGTGCGACGTCAAACGCAACAGTCTCATCGAAGCGTTTTGCCAAAATGGGGACCCAAGAACTTTGTGGAAAACCATCTCCTCGTTCTACTTCCAGTACGAGGTGCTGGTGTCTCTACACCATTCTGGCCATGACCAAGCTAAGTGGCACAAGGGGGGCCTGGCTGACGTCAGCAGTGGACTGGGGGTGTTGCCTCACATACGTCACAGCCTGAGTATCTGTGTGGACAACTACATTGTGCAATTTCGTCAAATGTGTTCAGGTATATCCGGGGGAGATGGCTTGATGAACATGGCAGATGCATGTAGGGGCATTGCGTCTGAACTGCTGGCTGAGGTGGACAGGCTTCTGCAGTGTTGTCAGCATCGTTACTTTGAGCTGACCCAACATCTCCATGGCAATTATTATCTCTTTTAATGCATCATGCTAACTTGCTCAGATTTGTTCGGGTAGCCCAGACAAAGCTGAGTTTGTGGGGGTCACACTAAGTGACCAAAATGTGGAATCATTCAGGACATTAATGGACAGTTGAGCGTACACCACGTCATCAGGCTGTGTCTGCATGTTCACCCAGAAGAAAGATACTGCATTGACAGTGTGTTGACAGTTGAGCGTACACCACGTCATCAGGCTGTGTCTGCATGTTCACCCAGAAGAAAGATACTGCATTGACAGGTGTTGACAGTTGAGCGTACACCACGTCATCAGGCTGTGTCTACATGTTCACCCAGAAGAAAGATACTGCATTGACAGTGTGTTGACAGTTGAGCGTACACCACGTCATCAGGCTGTGTCTGCATGTTCACCCAGAAGAAAGATACTGCATTGACAGTGTATTTGTCAAGATAATCTGTCTGGCCAGTGGTTGCTGAGACAGGTTGCTGTGTATGCCAAGTTGATCACCTTTAACATTCATTTTTGTGTAAACTTTAAGGTCTGTGTACACGTTAACACTATTCACAAGATATTTATATTTCCCCATGGCAACACAGTGAGTTGTAAGTCATATTAAGAGTGGGCTATCACTGTGTTGCCATGGGGAAATATAAATATATCGTGAATACTGTTAACGTGTACACAGACCTTACCCTAACATTCTATGATATATTGGTTTTTTTTAGCAGAAACGTTATGACAGTTGCAAGTTGAGACTGTTCTGTATTTTGATGTTTTTAATGTTGTAGAACTCCATCCAGTTGTAGGTCATGATTTATCTTGGCATAAATGCTCTGGACAAGTGTTTTTAACTGTATTTGTATTTGTGTGAAGCAATGAGCCAAGCTATTCTTGAACTGATCGCTGATGGGTATGTGATGAAGAATGGCGTCAGCCCCCTCTCGTTTCAAAGTCCATATTCTCTTTAACTGTGATATGTTTTAATGCAAGCACCGTTACGTGTTATGGGTGACGTCTACGGAAACAACACATTTACTCAGTGTGTATACGTCTCCGTGTAAGCGATTGCTTTAACGTGTTATATGATTCATCATCGACAACAGACTTCTGGGCACATAATTCAATACTAATATAAATCAGTCTGGAAGATACAGACAAATCACGACGCCTAGTATGTAAGCTTAAGCTTTAGCTTTTCATCAACATGTGTTTTTAAACATTCTTACTCTGAATAAATTAAGCAAACTGTACCAACCGTCACAACTGGTCTTATATGTGTGCCTTCTGTCAACACTGAGAGTTGAATATGTCTTTCCTTCCTTCTCTCTGTGTCCCTTTCTCTTCTTCCCTCTCTCGTCAACTCTTCCTTCCTTCCTTTATCGCTTTCCTAGTCTGTCAATAGTGTCTGTACCTGTCCGCATGTGCCTGTGGTTCCTGCCTTCCTATTCTCTTTCTCTCTCCCTCTCCCTCTCCAATCCATCTGTCTCTCTCTGTCTCTCTCTCTGTCTCTCTCTCCCTACTCTCTTTATCTCTCTCTCTCTATCTCTCTCTCTCTCTCTCTCTCTCTCTCTCTCTTCTCTCTCTTCTCTCTCTCTCTCTCCCTCCCTCTCTCTCTCTCTCTCTCTCTCTCTCTCTCTCTCTCTCTCTCTCTCTCTCTCTCTCTCTCTCTCTCTCTCTCTCTCTCTCTCTCTCTCTCTCTCTCTCTCTCTCTCTCTCTCTCTCTCTCTCTCTCTCTCTCTCTCTCTCTCTCTCTGTCTGTCTCTGTCTGTTCCCCGTCATTGAGGCCCCACTCTCTTTATCTTCTCTATCTTCCTTTTAGGTCTGTTTCTGCTGTATGCCATTTATGTCATACGTGTGTGTTCGCTTTGTATTGCATTTATTTTGGAATGCGTTATGAATGCTAACGTGTGTGTGCACTTTGATTTGATTGTTAGCAAGATTCAGCGCCCTACAAATACTGTATGTTGCTGTTGTCTGTCTCTGTCTCTCTCTCTCTCTCTCTCTCTCGTACTCTCTCTCTTTATCTCTCTCTCTGTCTCTGTCTCTCTCTCTCTCTCTCTCTCTCTGCTCCTCTCTCTCTCTCTCTCTCTCTCTCTCTCTCTCTCTCTCTCTCTCTCCTCTCTCTCTCTCTCTCTCTCTCGCTCTCTCTCGCTCCCTCCCTCTCCCTCCCTCCCTCCCTCCCTCTCTCTCTCTCTCTCTCTCCCTCCCTCTCTCTCTCTCCCTCTCTCCCTCTCTCTCTCTCTCTCTCTCTCTCTCTCTCTCTCTCCTCTCTCTCTCTCTCTCTCTCTCTCTCTCTCTCTCTCTCTCTCTCTCTCTCTCTCTCTCTATCTCTCTCTCTGATCGTTTATATTATCATACTACGAAGAAGGAAAGCACATCAGTCTAGCTGATCCAGGCACACCTCTCTACATTCCTCCTCACCGGGAGTATGTTGGTGTTTACTACGATTTCTATGACCTCCCCTATTGAATCCTTCACTGGATCCACTAACATGGCATCCCATCTCCCATACATTTGAGAAACCATATGTATTTAAACAATGTTTGACAGTACTAATCCAGTTCTGTTTATCAAGTTGATCTCCGCTTACAGAGAGAGAGAGAGAGAGAGAGAGAGAGAGAGAGAGAGAGAGAGAGAGAGAGAGAGAGAGAGAGAGAGAGAGAGAGAGAGAGAGAGAGAGAGAGAGAGAGAGAGAGAGAAAACGAAAACGAAAACGAAAATTTATTTAACCAGGGAACATGAGATAAGTCAAGTCAAGTCAAGTCAAGTCAAGTCAAAATGATCTTTATTGAGGATAAAGGAGTAAGCTTGACAGCTTTTTTTCATCCTGTCCTCAGAATGAAAAGTAATACGAAAGCAACTCGAAAAATAACTCAACATGCAAAACAAAACATTCCAAACTACTAAACATTAGCCTAATAATATAGCGCATTGAAATAACTCTATTGAGAGAGAGAGAGAGAGAGAGAGAGAGAGAGAGAGAGAGAGAGAGAGAGAGAGAGAGAGAGAGAGAGAGAGAGAGAGAGAGAGAGAGAGAGAGAGAGAGAGAGAGAGAATAAATGAATGGGATATTGAAGTGAATGTGGTTGTCCCTTCCCCATTTCATTTCCTCCCCATCACCCATATTAACAAATGTCCCGGACACAATGGAACAAAGCAAAGAACAATCAAAGTATAAACATTGTAAAGTATCAATTAAAAGGACATATCCCGACGGAATAGGTGCTAAATTTCTAAAGTTAGAGACTAATTCATAGGGTTTCTAACATATGAAATTTAAGTGCTTTCATAAATATCTGTCTTGATGTACACGATTTTAAATTTAAAGATAAATTGTTCCACGCCGTACAGCCGGAGTACAATAAACTAGATTTATAAAGATTATTACGGGGTCTGGGAAAAGAAAGTTTGTGTGTATGTCTGCTTTCGTTGCTAACAAAATGTTGGGTGATTTTCTTAGGGGCTATTCCATTCACAACGCTGTACATGCATACACATTTGTTATATAATAGTCTTTCCTTAAATGGCAGGATGTTTAAAGATTTGTAATCACATTTAGTGAGTGAACTGGACTTCAACTGTATTAATTTTATGGCTCGTTTGTGTAAACGATTTAATTGTTTCAGATTTGTTTCGCTGCTATTGTCCCAAAGAGTTGATGCATAATTTATAAGGGATAAGATATGTGCATGAAAAAAGCTTTTTCGTGCGTCACGATTCAAAAATCTTTTTATTCTTGCAAGTTGATATATTCTTTTTGAAATGCGTTTGCCAAGATTAGATATATGATTTGACCATGATAAATTATTGTCTAAGACTTTATGTGAAGATACTTCTTCTATCTTTTGATCTTGAATGAACAATGATGGGAACGAGGAGTTCATTTTCTGTCTTTTTTGTCTCGTGGTAACATACATGCATTTTGTTTTGGTAGCATTTAGAGACATATGATTTTCTTCAGTCCAGTTCACTAATTTTTCAACATTTTTCTGGAGGTCATTTACCAATTCGTTAGGGTGACTGTAAAGATGTGTCATCAGCAAACATTTCAGAGGAACATTGTAAACATAGCGGTAAGTCATTTACATAAAGAGAAAATAAAATGGGTCCTAATACTGAGCCCTGAGGAACTCCAAACTTAATTGGTAATAATGTTGATCTTTTTTAGCTGATTTGAACGAGCTGTTGACGGTCGCAAAGAAAAGAGGAAATACATTTAATGGCGTGACTGGACAAATTGTAGTACTTAAGTTTTCTTGTCAAAAGGGCATGATTAATAACATCAAATGCCTTAGCAAAGTCAATAAAAAGAATTCCAGTAAACTCGTTATTATTAATATTTGAAAGACATCTGTCAGTAAGATGTGTCAGAGATGTGTGACACGAGTGGTTTTCACGAAAACCTGATTTCATGAAGTAGATCGTAATGGTTCAGATGCTTACATAAATTCAATTGAATATGTTTTTCCAGTGGCTTTGACAGGAGCGAAAGTACTGATATAGGGCGATAATTCGAGGGATTGGTACGATCACCTGATTTATAAAAGGGTATTACTTTTGCTTGTTTAAATTGGGTAGGAAATTGTCCTTTATCAATGCAAAGATTGTAAACATAAGTAAGCGTGTCTGCAATGGCAGGTGCAGCTAGTTTTAAAATCTTACTATCTAATCCATCGAAGTCCCTTGATCCTGACTGTTTTAAATGTAATAAGTAATTCAACGTTTCAGTCACAGAAATGGGCAGTATGGTAAAGGGTGTTGAAATATTTTTTGAACGACAGTAATCACCCAGTTCTTGTAAATCATTTTCATGTGTTTTGTCATTGGTGATTAACTTATCAGCAACATTAGCGAAATGAGAGTTTAAATCATCAGGTGATAATTCTGATATTGGACAATGCGCTTTTTGGTCAGAATTTCTGTTAGTCAAAAGGTTAATAGCTTTCCAAATTGATTTCTGATTCTGGGAGGAAGTTACCAAATCTTGAAAGTATGTTTTCATTGCCCTTCTCTTCATTGAGTTCACTTTATTCCTCTGTTTATTGAATGCCTTTCTGTCTTTTGAAGTAAGTAAGCTATCTCTTTTATATCCCTCATTGTCTATATCCTTAGTTAACCAAGGGGGTTTGTTGGTGTGTTTAACTCTCTTTTTAATTAAGGGAGCATGTTGGTCATATATTTCCTGAAATGTATGTATCCAAGTAAGTCATTCAGAAATGAATTTTGATCGAAGTTCCTGAAGCACCTATAAAATATTTCTTTGTGACCGGACTTAGGAATTTTGACACCTTTTTTCTTCCAAGTTATGCAAACAGAGGAATGATCACTACAACAGGTCTGTACAGAGGACGCTTCTATTATATTAGCTTTGTTGTTGACATAGATGTGGTCAATTAGAGTTCTTGAATGATTTATGATACGAGTCGGAACGTCAATTATTTGTTCCAAATCATAAAGTTCATACATTTGTTTCCATTTTGTCCCTGACAATGTTAAATCAATATTAAAGTCGCCAAATAGTATTATTTCTTTCGATTCAAGGATTGCAGCATCCATCATCGAATTAAATCTGTCATACCAGTCAACTTTTTCTGCAGTTACATGCTTTTTTCCACCCAGCCCTGGGATAGAGAGAGTGAGAGCGAGAGAGAGAGAGAGAGAGAGAGAGAGAGAGAGAGAGAGAGAGAGAGAGAGAGAGAGAGAGAGAGAGAGAGAGAGCGAGAGAGAGAGAGAGAGAGAGAGAGAGAGAGAGAGAGAGAGAGAGAGAGAGAGAGAGAGAGAGAGAGAGAGAGAGAGAGAGAGAGATTTTAGTACTCAATACACATACGACGACTATTGTGCGATGCATCCACTTCATGTTTATTTCTACGACAAATCAGTGACACAATAATGAAAGGACAGCTGATGACTCCACAGAACACAGCTGTCCACACCAATCAGTCTTTAAGGTAATATTGAATATCGCGCCCATGACTGCGATAAAAGGTGATCAAACGTAATTAAACAAATACATTGCATACGCACATTCCAACAGATACACGTACACGCGCACTTACATTGACATTATTACACGCACACACGCTTGCAAGTACATATTACTACATACTATTTCTTCATTTCACCAGAATAAGCTTACTACCATACTCACGACTACAAGCAAGCGTGCTCAGAAGCAAGACGTTGACACATCCATGCGTCAACATGACAATGTTCTGTCGTAGCTACACATTGACCACGTGATCCTGATTCAACGTGAAACATAAAACTACTGAACGCACTGATAATATTGAAGATTTAAAAGTTCAAACTCTGTGGTTAAAACAAGCCTCAATACAAGCTAAATAAGCTACGTGTTTCATCATGTTCATGCTAAACAAGGCATGCAAATCGTATTATGACAAGAGATAACATCGGATTGACCCCTTACGATTGGCGTGTGAGGAAAGGGCCTGACTATGCGAGGAGCTAATTTCCACTGATATGCTATGGTTAACCCTTGCGCACTGTTGTCACTGGCAAACTACAGCTTCACTGACAAAAGTGTTACCTTTGTAACTGTTTAGGCATAAAGGAAGCAAGAACTTATGACGATATAGTGAATATCTGCAACAGTGTTTTCCCTTTCTTATAAAATATTCACATTTGGGGAAATTATGTCTAACGATTGATACATACAACGATCTGGACTTGTTTTCTGTAGTTTAATGAGAATAAAAGTGACTTAAGTCATCCTAATGTTTGGAATGGTATTATTCATTTTGACAGTCAGAGCAACCCCTCTCGCACTTGTAGAATATTATATATAAAGATTCAAAATGGACAATGATCTCAACTTTTCCCCCTGTTGTTTAATGTCTTATAAAAATGACTTAGGTCATCTTTAAAGTTTAAAATAATAAAATCACGTTTTTAACTGCTAGTCAAGAACATAAGTTTGGCATTCAGGGCAAACTATCTCGCTCTTTTAGAAAACGGTATGGATTGAAAAGCACAACGATCTCAACTCTGTCCTGTCATGATAATGTCTGTTATAAGTGACTAAACTACTAAGTTAAAAAAGTAAACATAATTCACATTTGGAACCGCACGAGAGAGGGGGCAATCTATTTGGCGTTCGGAGCACCCAGACTCTCTCCTTCTGCAATAACATGCCTCCCCGAGAGATTAAACACATCTACAGACAAATGCTGGGCGCACAGTACTGCACATTCAACATGGAAAGTCACGCCCATTCAGTAACAAACTAATAGTAGTTGACTGCGGCACTGACCGGAGTCACTGACCGCCAGGATGATGGGACTAAACCGAAGACTGACCAGTGGACTCCACCTCATCGTAGTGGTTCTGGCAGATTTGAAGAATCCTGTCCACGTCAGCCAGCAGCCCCCACAGAATGGTCCTGCATTCGTCCGCCATTCCCCCCAGGCCATCCCCCATGGGTAGGGTGGCGCACGCCTCACCAAACTCCACCAATGTCGTGTCCAGTAAGCCAGCATTCCTCCTCCACCTGGACATTTGGTTCACTCCTTCCCGTGCCCGAGACAGACTACCATCAAACCAGCCAGGATCCTTTGCCCGGAGCCAAGCCACGTAGAGCTCTGTTTGGAAGTAAACCGAGGAAATGGCTCTCCACAAGGTACATGGATACTTGGTTTGGTGCCAGTATATGATTTGTTGCCTGCAGTCTTCGGAATTCTCATCAAGTAGGTAATCAACGTATTGTGATTTGGAATCGAGGGAATATGAGAACATTCCCCTATGAAGGCTGTTAAGAAAAATATACATATCTAGACCGTACATCAATCTGGAGTCGTGCTGTTTAATGGCGTTGGCAAAACGTTCAAATCTGGGTACCTCTCTCTGGTTTTCTCTCGCTCCTTGACCTTGTTGATGTGATTGTCCTTGTTGATGTGATTGTCCTTGTTGATGTCCTTGTCCTTGATTTACTTGTCCTTGTTGATGTCCTTGTTCTTGTTGATTTGATTGTCCTTGTCCTTGTTGATGTGATTGTCCTTGTTGATGTGATTGTCCTTGTTGATGTGATTGTCCTTGTTGATGTGATTGTCCTTGTTGATGTCCTTGTCCTTGATTTACTTGTCCTTGTTGATGTCCTTGTTCTTGTTGATTTGATTGTCCTTGTCTTTGTTGATGTGATTGTCCTTGTTGATGTGATTGTCCTTGATGCGATTGTCCTTGTTGATGTCCTTGTTGATGTGATTGTCCTTGTTGATGTCCTTGTTCTTGTTGATTTGATTGTCCTTGTCCTTGTTGATTTGATTGTCTCTGCATGTCCCCTTGTTGATTTGATTGTCTCTGCATGTCCCTTTGTTGATTTGATTGTCTCTGCATGTTCCCTTGTTGATTTGATTGTCTCTGACTGTTCCCTTGTTGATTTGATTGTCTCTGCATGTTCCCTTGTTGATTTGAATGTCTCTGCATGTTCCCGTGTTGATTTGATTGTCTCTGCATGTTCCCTTGTTGATTTGATTGTCTCTGACTGTTCCCTTGTCTTTGTTGATTTGATTGTCTCCGTCTCGGCCACTTGCCTTGTTCTTGTTGATTTGATTGTCTCGGCACGTTCCCTTGTCTTTGTTGATTTGATTGTCTCGGCATGTTCCCTTGTTGATTTGATTGTCTCTGACTGTTCCCTTGTCTTTGTTGATTCCCTTCTCTGCTTCAAACTAGTGACTGTTCCCTGAATCGCAGCGTGACGCACTGTCCACACTGTTCCCTTGGCCTTGCTGATTCCCTTCTCTGCTTCAAACTAGTGACTGTTCCCTGAATCGCAGCGTGACGCACTGTCCACACTGTTCCCTTGGCCTTGCTGATTCCCTTCTCTGCTTCAAACTAGTGACTGTTCCCTGAATCGCAGCGTGACGCACTGTCCACACTGTTCCCTTGGCCTTGCTGATTCCCTTCTCTGCTTCAAACTAGTGACTGTTCCCTGAATCGCAGCGTGACGCACTGTCCACACTGTTCCCTTGGCCTTGCTGATTCCCTTCTCTGCTTCAAACTAGTGACTGTTCCCTGAATCGCAGCGTGACGCACTGTCCACACTGTTCCCTTGGCCTTGCTGATTCCCTTCTCTGCTTCAAACTAGTGACTGTTCCCTGAATCGCAGCGTGACGCACTGTCCACACTGTTCCCTTGGCCTTGCTGATTCCCTTCTCTGCTTCAAACTAGTGACTGTTCCCTGAATCGCAGCGTGACGCACTGTCCACACTGTCCCCTTGGCCTTGCTGATTCCCTTCTCTGCTTCAAACTAGTGACTGTTCCCTGAATCGCAGCGTGACGCACTGTCCACACTGTTCCCTTGGCCTTGCTGATTCCCTTCTCTGCTTCAAACTAGTGACTGTTCCCTGAATCGCAGCGTGACACACTGTCCACACAGCATCGCCTGGTACCTGTCCTACTTCTGACTGACTTTCCTCTGAGGAGATCGGACAGCAAATGCACAAGTTACAGTGAGCTTATCAACCGGATTCCTTGTGGAAAATAAACACGTTGTGAATTCAACTCAACACAGGGCTGGTCGCCGTAAGCTGAGCGTTCCAAGACGCTTGCATAAAACGCAACCAATATTAGTTTTGCACACCTCGTTGTCAGACCGTTGCCATTGTGTTACATGCCTTGACATTGCTGCTTGTGAACAGTTTAAAAGACAAGGGCATCGCCGAGCGGCAGATATATCCTTTGCTGGAAATATGCCCCGCCCAGTAATTCCCCTGCCCCTCTTATCTTAGCCCTGCCTGTAACTGCAAAGCTGTGAAACATTGTTTGGATCACACTTCGGTTAAGTTTGTTTTCTGCTTTAAATGTGGACCCTGACGGATGAGTTTTTGCAAGAAACACGTCGAGTTCACCAGAAAGACAACCTTTTCAAAAGGATCGGAACACTCACTTTGCTCTGGTTTCCTATAAATTAAACCGTCAAAACGGCGATTCCTCCTTGGCGGAGATGCTGGAAAGAGTAGCCATTTTGGATGGTGAGTGACGGTTATTCGTTGTGGTTGCAGCGTGTTCTTGTTTTGTAGTGCCGTAAAATTAAAAGGAGCTATTTCCTTTGTTGTGAGCGAAACTCCTTTAGATAAACTGTATACAATATTTTAAAATGAAATTAAAAAAAGGCTTGTATTGCGAAACTTTCGTGCAAACGAGTTGGCGGCCATTAGAAAGGAGACGCCACACGTCTTCTCTTTCGGTGACATAATTTGACATCTAGCACCTCCGCCAAGGAGGAATCGTTGATTTGACGGTTTGATTTCTAGTAAACCAGAGCAAAGTGAGTGTTGCAATCTCTGTACAGTGTATTTTCTTGGTGATCTCGGCGTGTTTCTTACCAAAAAAAACCATCCGTCAGGGTTCCCTTTTAAATGCAAATGCTCATTTAGTATGATGTTTGTTCATTTAAGTAGTCAGCAAAAGAACAAGCAAAAGAAGAAGAAGAAGAAGAAGAAGAAGAAGAAGAAGAAGTAGAAGAAGAAGAAGAAGAAGAAAAAGAAGAAGAATATGCTGATGATGATGATTAGGAGGAGGAGGAGGAAGACGAAGAAGAAGAAGATGAAGAAAAAAGAATAATTATGAACTTTCAAGAAGAAGAAGACGAACTTCATAATGGCAATGTTATTTTTTTTTTTTCAAAATCATTTTATTTTATTTTATTGCTGTCCCACCTTTTGCGCCGTTTAGTGGCGTTGCTTCCACGACGCTCATTCCAAATCCCACCTCGCAGCCACACCCTGGATTGTCGAGCCACAGAATCCGAAATCAGCAATCCAAGAGAGGAAAATAAACGAATAATTGAATAGATAAATGAATGAAGGATTATAGAGTTGGTTGAATGACCGCACGAACGAACGAATGTATGAATGAATGAATGAATGAATACATGAATTAATGAATGAATGAATTAATACATGAATTAATACATGAATTAATGAATGCGTGCATGTCACATGTCACGAGTTTGTGACATTCTCATCTGAACAGACAGAGAAAGGCACCGTCTACCACTCGATCACAAATTACCCCGACGTCTTTCTCCTTCTTCTCACCAAAGGGAGACAACCTACTCATGAAATGCGTGCAACCCGAATGCAGCACTGACCTCTCGCGAGATTCCACATTCAACTTGCGACTTCATGAGCTTTAAACCGGTCGAACGTCACTCCATATTTTTCCTTCAGTTAGTCAACATCGTGTCATCGCTTCATCCTTTCTCCTTGTCATTCTTTTTCCACCTACGGTCGTCCAGTGCTGAGGTGTGGTGAGGGCCACGTCCCTGAAGGATCCTGTATTCAACTTTTTACCCTGCACGAGGCTTAGACTAGGGGGTAGCGAAGCTGTTGAGCTTCGGCTGAAATCATCTCTTCTCTTCATCCTCATCGCCATTTTCACACCTTTTTATTTGGTTCCTCATCGTCCTCCCTTCCCTGTCATCGTCCCTGGCGTCCTCAAGAAGAAAGCTGTGGCCGGTCTGGAACCCCCTTCTACCTGCTCGCGCTTACCTTGAGCCCTTGGCGAGACCAGAGCTGCGACCGTCCTGTGGGGAGATTTCTTCTTCTTCATTCCGCCACTTGGAAGTTGGTCAGTAGCTGCATAAAATTATTAATCCCGTTAAAAGTCGTACAACAACGCGCGCGTAACAATGTAGAATAGCTAGTTATAGGTTTACTAACATGTGTATTTATGTGTGTTTTCTTTGGTTCATTTTTTATTATTTTCTTGATTTTTGCATAAGGTGCTAAGGAACTGACTGGCTGGGTCGTGACTTGTCAGTTGGATAGGTTTTGCCGGTTGTAGAATTCGGTACTTGAACTCGGCACATATTTTTGAATCAATTCGATAATTAGATAATTTTTGGGAAGATTATTGCTTCCATACTAACATAAGTATTCATTAATTAATTAGTATGCAGATCAGTTTGCTTGTTTTCACTGTATGTTGTACTCTTTAAAAAAAAAAAAAAAAAAAAAAATATAAGCTATCCACAAAAAGTTAAGGATCACATGCAAACTAATTCATAACTTTCCAAATAAGAAAGCCAATGCGTTGAATTTTGGCCAACATTTAATTCAATGCTTTAGTGATAACGATACACAATTGCCTTCAATTTCGAGCAATCGTTTGGTCTGTACATTTGATCAAAGTGGGTACGTATCGAAATTTGATTTCCCAAAGTCATTGAAATCACAAGACAGGGCATTCTGATGCTCCCAAAAGTTCAGTAATGCGTGTATCCGCCATGGCTGTTCTGGCACTCGACGCAGCGAGTCCTCATGGAGTTGACCAGGGTGGTGAAGATCCTCTGTGGAAGCGCCTGCCACTCAGCCTGCAGCATCTGGTAGAGGTGCTGGGCATCCCTGGGAGGGGGGTGGTTGCTCCTCACTTTGCGATCCAGCTCATCCCAGAGGTTCTCAATCGGGTTGAGGTCGGGACTGCATGCTGGCCACTCCATTCTGTTGACTCCAGACTGCTGCAGGAAGTCGTTGACCACCCTTGCCCTGTGGGGGCGAGCGTTGTCATCCTGGTAGACAGCCGGCGGTCCCATCTGCTGCAGTGTAGGCACAGCCAGCGGTCGAAGGATCTCATCCCGGTATCGGAGGCCAGTCAGGTTACCCTGTACATGATACAAGGGTGTTCTGTGGTGAAGGCTGAAGGCCCCCCAGACCATTACAGAACCTCCACCAAAGGCCACCTTTTCTTGGACAGTGGCGTCAATAAAGCGTTCCCCTGGGCGCCTCCAGACCCTCAGTCGGCCGTCGTTGTGGTTCAGGGTGAAGCGTGATTCATCACTGAACAGGACCTGGGACCATTGCTGACGTGTCCACCTCACGTGACGTCTGCAGAAGGCGCGGCGTGCTGCCCTATGAGCTGGAGTTAAGGAGTTAAGCGTGGCCGTACAGCTGGGCGACGAGAACGGAGGTTAAACCCATGAAGGCGGTTCCGTATGGTCTGCTGGCTGATGTTGATGTTAGTAGCCACCCTCAGCTGCCTTCGAATGATGCTGGAAGAGGCTGTTCTTGTCTGCAGGGCTTGTCGTTCAATGAGACGATCTTCACGTGGAGTTGTCTTCTTCGGTCGACCAGATCTGCGTCTTTCATGGACCCTCCCAGTGGCTGTGAAGCGTTGAATCAGTCTGACAATGACCGAGATGGACACCTGAAGTCGCCTGGCCACTTCTCGCTTGGGAACACCATCTTGGAACCATGCAACAGCTCGTCCCCTATCCAACTCGCTCAATTTTCGTCGTGGAGGCATTGTCAAATCAGGCCTAATACTGGTGGTATGTCTTCTTATAAAGCCAAGCAAGAGACAGCATCTCACACATAAACAGCAGTGCTTGCACGTGCATAATGGTTTTTCCATCTGGCTTGTGCAATGTGTTCATGCAGAACGATCCAAAACAAGGTCCTTTTTCGCAAGTTTCCGCTTTTTCTTTTGCTGCCAAGCTCAGTAATAGAGAATCACGTGCAATGTTTCCACTAACACAACATCGCCCACTTACAGCTGAACAAGAATTCATAACAATTTGGCTTGACTGAGAAAAAAATAACAGGAGCGAACGGAGTTTATTGCGCACCTGTTTTCTCATAGTGATCCTTAACTTTTTGTGAGTAGTGTATATATATATACAAAAATAACAAAATCAAAAAACTAAAAGTTTTAAATTGCGTTTCCTTATAAACTAAAAGGAAATAGCAGGCTAAAGGCTATTTAAAAGCCTATATGCCGTATATGATATGATATGATAATGTTTTTGCTCGCCATTGTGTGTTTAGGCCGTACAAATCGTTTTTCGGTGCAAAGTGTATTTGAGTTCACAGAGATTCAGAATCCTAAATGCGTGCACGCGCGCGCATTATTCCTTGTTGCGGGATATAACTCAAGCTGCAAGTGTTCTGTTCCGAGAGCTCAACTTGTGAGCTCCATTTTTGGGCGCGGTTCGGTTTCGGAAATAGTGGGCCTCGTGGCCTATGTTTAGCCTCGCGGCCTATGTTTAGCCTCGCGGCCTATGTTTAGCCTCGCGGCCTATGTTTAGCCTCGCGGCCTATGTTTAGCCTCGCGGCCTGTTTAGCCTCGCAGCCTATGTTTAGCCTCGCGGCCATCGTCCTAGCTGAATTAGGTGTGCAGAGACTCTGCAGAGAGCTGGATAACAGAGGGTTATTCCAGTTGCGCTTGTAGCTATGCTGATAGGGGCTTTGTAAAGCGTTCATCCCCGTTTCTGTTTTTATTTTTGAGAGGAAGTGTCATTAATGTTTTCAAGGCTTTTTGACTTTTTGAAGTACATTGTGGATGTTATTTTGGGGAAATACATTCTTTTCCTGTAGTTCATCCGCCTTCTGGAAGAAACGAGAATGGAAAAGACATATTTTTGGTGGTGAAATTTTAAGTAATATTTTCAGAAGAATTGGGTCCATTCTTGTATCTGAAAAGCTGAAAAATGTTCAGAAGAATTTAATTGTTAATTTTTGTATTTGAAAAGCTGGAAGTTTCTAAATGTATGAAAGCCTTGTTGTTCTAGAAAAAAGTGAAACTTTTTAGTTAATCCTTTTGATGAAATATTACCCCTAGACTGAGTCGTGTGTAGAAGATTGTAAAAACATGTTCAGCGTTGTTGGGTTCTTGGAGAGAACCAAGTTTAAAGGGGGTGGGTGTTTACATCCCTGAAGAGGACTGCTGGGGAATTTGTTTTTGGAGAAACACAAAACTGTGGTTACTCTGGGTGTTCAAAACCAGGTTTTTGTTTTGGTTTTTCCTAGTCCTGAACCTGATCCTGTACCTGTACCTGTGTACCTGTACCTGGGTACCTGTGTTCCTGCGTTCCTGGGTTCCTGTGGTGCCTTTGGTCGTGCTCCCGACCTGACCTGTTGCTGCCTGGTTGACCGCCCGGTCAACCACTTTTCTCCGTTTCCGGCTGTGAGAGGCCGCCCGCCTTTCCGTCTGGCCCCGTGTTAGGCCCGATCCGTGGGCCTGTCTGTGGGTTTGGGCCGGGCTTCGATCGTTCCTGTTGAGGAGTCTGGAGGCGACCTCTGCCGTTTCTCCTCTTCTGTTTCAGCTGCTATAGTCTGCCCTAGGAGGGGCGTCAGCTGTTCTTCTACTGACTTTAGTTTTCCCTTGTATTGTCTTCTTCTTCCTCTTCTTCGGACGCTCTGCTGTTTGTTTTGTTGGACATCTCTTCTTCGTCTGCCCTTTCGTCGTCTTCTCTTCAATTTGTGTTTCTGCATACAAACTTTCTTTTAGTTAATTAGTCAAGTTGCCGGCTTTAGTTTATTCCTTGGACAAACTTTTGAATGCCATGTATAATATGTAAATAATTTGTTAAACGTTGAATGTATTGAATTGTGTAAGTGTGTGTCTGCTTGGTTATAATAAATAGTCTTGTTTTGTATTGTATTTCTGGTGTGCGCGTGTGCCTTCTCCTGTGAGTTTGTCTGTTTGGGCGTGCGAGACTCTCCTCGGGGTTCACGCTTTTTCCCTCTCCCGATCTCTGATCAAGATCGAGCGGGGGATTTCGTGACATCACACTTGAACTCACAGAAAGCCGATGAGGCAACTGCTGTTGTGAAGGGGGGATGGCTGGAATTTCTTTACACTGGAAACGTCGTTTTGCCCTGGGTGCATTCCCACTCTTAGTGAGGGGACGTTATTGGGAGAGTTCACCCTGGAGAGGGTCCCAAAGGCCAACCAGCCCCCAGGCACGAAGATCCACTGCAAATGGCAAGTCACCTACTGCTCACAACATTACGCTCTACAGATTTGTGTGGACCGGTTAAAGGGGCACCCTGACAGATGAGTTTTTGCACGAAACACGTCCAGATCACAAAGAAAACACCATTTACAGAGATCGCAACACTCCCTTTGCTCTGGTTTCCCAGAAATCAAGCCGTCAAATCGGCGATTCCTCCTTGGCGGAGGTGCTGGAAGTCAAATTCTTTCACCCACAGAAAAGGGTTTGCTGTCTCTTTTCTAATGGCCGCCTACGTTTAGACCAAATCGTTTGCACGAACGTTTCGCAATACAAACCTTTTTATTTTTGTAATTTTATATTTTATACAGTTTATCTACAGTAGTTTCGCTCACAACAAAGGAAACAGCTTTCTTTTTTACTGCTCTACAAAAAACAACAAATTCTTCAACCACAATGAGTGACCTCCAGCCGCCCCATCCAAAATGGTTTCTTTCTCCGGAATCTCCGCCAAGGAAGAATCGCTGTTTTGACGGTTTAATTTTTAAGAAACCAGAGCAAAGTGAGTGTTCCGATTCTTGAAAAGGCATTTTCTGGTGATCTCGACGTGTTTATTGCAAAAACGCATCCGTCAGGGTGCCCCTTTAAGCCTACATTACTTTCTGCGCATTTACATTATTCATCCATTCATTCGTTCGTTCATTCATTCGTCCAAACGTGCGTTCAAGCGTTTGTGTGCTTAATCAGCCATTCATCCATTCGTTCGTTCGTTCATTCATTCGTCCAAACGTGCGTTCAAGCGTTTGTGTGCTTAATCAGCCATTCATCCATTCATTCGTTCGTTCATTCATTCGTCCAAACGTGCGTTCAAGCGTTTGTGTGCTTAATCAGCCATTCATCCATTCGTTCGTTCGTTCATTCATTCGTCCAAACGTGCGTTCAAGCGTTTGTGTGCTTAATCAGCCATTCATCCATTCGTTCGTTCGTTCATTCATTCGTCCAAACGTGCGTTCAAGCGTTTGTGTGCTTAATCAGCCATTCATCCATTCGTTCGTTCGTTCATTCATTCGTCCAAACGTGCGTTCAAGCGTTTGTGTGCTTAATCAGCCATTCATCCATTCATTCGTTCGTTCATTCATTCGTCCAAACGTGCGTTCAAGCGTTTGTGTGCTTAATCAGCCATTCATCCATTCGTTCGTTCGTTCATTCATTCGTCCAAACGTGCGTTCAAGCGTTTGTGTGCTTAATCAGCCATTCATCCATTCATTCGTTCGTTCATTCATTCGTCCAAACGTGCGTTCAAGCGTTTGTGTGCTTAATCAGCCATTCATCCATTCGTTCGTTCGTTCATTCATTCGTCCAAACGTGCGTTCAAGCGTTTGTGTGCTTAATCAGCCATTCATCCATTCATTCGTTCGTTCATTCATTCGTCCAAACGTGCGTTCAAGCGTTTGTGTGCTTAATCAGCCATTCATCCATTCGTTCGTTCGTTCATTCATTCGTCCAAACGTGCGTTCAAGCGTTTGTGTGCTTAATCAGCCATTCATCCATTCATTCGTTCGTTCATTCATTCGTCCAAACGTGCGTTCAAGCGTTTGTGTGCTTAATCAGCCATTCATCCATTCATTCGTTCGTTCATTCATTCGTCCAAACGTGCGTTCAAGCGTTTGTGTGCTTAATCAGCCATTCATCCATTCGTTCGTTCGTTCATTCATTCGTCCAAACGTGCGTTCAAGCGTTTGTGTGCTTAATCAGCCATTCATCCATTCGTTCGTTCGTTCATTCATTCGTCCAAACGTGCGTTCAAGCGTTTGTGTGCTTAATCAGCCATTCATCCATTCGTTCGTTCGTTCATTCATTCGTCCAAACGTGCGTTCAAGCGTTTGTGTGCTTAATCAGCCATTCATCCATTCATTCGTTCGTTCATTCATTCGTCCAAACGTGCGTTCAAGCGTTTGTGTGCTTAATCAGCCATTCATCCATTCGTTCGTTCGTTCATTCATCCAAACGTGCGTTCAGCGTTTGTGTGCTTAATCAGCCATTCATCCATTCGTTCGTTCGTTCATTCATTCGTCCAAACGTGCGTTCAAGCGTTTGTGTGCTTAATCAGCCATTCATCCATTCGTTCGTTCGTTCATTCATTCGTCCAAACGTGCGTTCAAGCGTTTGTGTGCTTAATCAGCCATTCATCCATTCATTCGTTCGTTCATTCATTCATCCAAACGTGCGTTCAAGCGTTTGTGTGTGCTTAATCAGCCATTCATCCATTCGTTCGTTCGTTCGTTCATTCGTCCAAACGTGCGTTCAAGCGTTTGTGTGCTTAATCAGCCATTCATCCATTCATTCGTTCGTTCATTCATTCGTCCAAACGTGCGTTCAAGCGTTTGTGTGCTTAATCAGCATTCATTCATTCATTCGTTCGTTCGTTCATTCATTCGT
>CM065685.1:64659025-64664025 GCA_017654935.2 Phymorhynchus buccinoides
GAGAGAGAGAGAGAGAGAGAGAGAGAGAGAGAGAGAGAGAGAGAGAGAGATAACGATAACGATAACGATAGCGATAACGATAACGATAACGATAACGATATTTATTTGGTAAGGCCAAGGCCCCATTCAAAGGGGTGATTCACAATACATATATTAAGCTTACAACAATCATGAGTAATGCATAACAATATAAATATTCTTGATAACTGAGCTAACTTACCATAATGCTTCTTCTCTTAAATGCCAGATACAAATACATAGCAAGATTGCACATAACAATTTTATTTGTTGAAGTCAAAAGTGGCACTAATCTAAAAAGAGCTGGGTTTCTACAATATTTTGCAGGAATATATATTTTTGTCTTAAATCATTAAATACTGGATAACATAACACAAAATGAAACTCATCTTCTTTATCTAATCTACACAGAGGACATAACACATATAGCATAGCATTGAATTTGTATCTCTGTCTGTGTATAGCTATATCTGAAACACCAAATCTTAACTTTGTAACTGTAGATCTGACAAATATATTGATAATTGTTAGACTTGTTAATAAAAAAAATAGAAAATAGCACCAATCCTTGTAAAAGAGAGAGAGAGAGAGAGAGAGAGAGAGAGAGAGAGAGAGAGAGAGAGAGAGAGAGAGAGAGAGAGGAGGGGGAGAGAGAGAGAGAGAGAGAGAGAGAGAGAGAGAGAGAGAGAGAGAGAGAGAGAGAGAGAGAGAGAGAGAGAGAGAGAGAGAGAGAGAGATGCGTCATGTTTGGCGAATCGTGTTTGTCGGTGTTCTTTGGGACTACAGAACCAGATGTGGCGACCAGAGGCAATGGTCGTTGTCCAGATGGGCAGCTGGGTGATTATGGGAAGATCTTGACTTGTGCCTAGATTCGCCACTGGTGCTGCGACAGGCCACCAGCACCTTCCGCTGTTTCTTCTTCATGTGGGGCCCGTTCATGTACCTTGTCCATCCCTCCCTCTCTTTCTCTGTCTCTTCCTCTCTCTGTCTGTCTGTCTTTGTGTTTCTCTCCCCGCCTCTCCTTCTCTCTCACTCTTTCTCCCTCTCTGTCTCCCTGTCTCGCTCGCTGTCTCGCTTTCTCTCTCTCTCTCTCTCTCTCTCTCTCTTCTCTCTCTCTCTCTCTCTCTCTCTCTCTCTCTCTCTCTCTCTCTCTCTCTCTCTCTCTCTCTCTCTCTCTCTCTCTCTCCGTCCTCTCTCTTTCTTGTTCGCTTTATCCTTTAATAGTAAGCCATAGAAACTGAAATTCACTACTTGTCTTACTGTGCAAAATAATGAACGATATACGGTAAAAATGTATACCAAACACGTATTCACTGCATCCATAACTCTGTGTGTTTCAGAGGTAATGTGCGTTGTATATTTTAACAGGGCATGTGGCATACGTGTAACATTTCTGTTGTAGTTGTTGTTGGTGGTGGTTTTTTTTGTTGTTGTTGTTGTTTTGAGTTATTTTTTTGTCCTTCTCTCTCCCTCCTTCTGGGTCATACAGACATACACAGACCGAAGCCTTCAAACAGTAGCACAGACATTTCAAGAGTTTCGCGACACCCCACTTAACACAAAAGAGAGACAGATTTGAGACAAAACAGAAGAGAGAGAGAGAGAGAGAGAGAGAGAGAGAGAGAGAGAGAGAGAGAGAGAGAGAGAGAGAGAGAGAGAGAGAGAGAGAGAGAGAGAGAGAGAGAGAGAGAGAGAGAGAGAGAGAGAGAGAGAGAGAGAGAGAGAGAGAGAGAGACTTGTTCCCCTTCCGTCCTATGTCTTGTCGTGTGGGTGGACAGCAGTGACTGGACATGGTCATTAAGTGATTAAGTGACCACCAGACGTTATCTTCTTCTGTGGCCAAGGAGGAAACACGGGACACAGAAGGACTCACGCACGTGGACATCTCCAATGACATTGCCTGCTTCACAGAAAGCCTCTGTCGCCACACAGAAAGGGGGCCGAAAGCGTTATACCATTAGCACGTCTCTCTCTCTGTCTCTGTCTCTGTGTGTCTGTCTGTCTGTTACTCTCTGTCTCTCTGTGTCTCTGTCACTGTCCTTCTTTCTCTCTGCCCCCCTCTCTCTCTCTCTATCTAACTGTCTATCTAACTGTCTATCTATCTATCTATCTATCTATCTATCTCTTTGTATCTATGTTTATCTGTCTTTTGTCTGTCTCTGCCTGTCTTTGTCTCTATCTCCCTGTCTGTCTGTCTCTCTCTCTCTCTCTCTCTCTCTCTCTCTCTCTCTCTCTCTCTCTCTCTCTCTCTCTCTCTCTCTCTCTCTGTCTCTCTCTCTCTCTCTCTCTCTCTCTCTCTCTCTCTCTCTCTCTCTCTCTCTCTCTCTCTCTCTCTCTCTCTCTCTCTCTCTCTCTCTCATTCACTCTTTACCTCCCAAGAACGAGGAGGGAATGCGAACTTTGAAAACCTAGCTATCAACTTGGTCATCAATAAGGTTACAACTATGAAACGGACTGCCCAAAATAATTATTTCAGTGAACTTATTAAATCAAAGAAAGATTCTAAGTCTATATGGAAAGCGATCAGCGAACTTTCATGCAATAAATCAAAGTATTCCGCTACTGTATGTAATGATCTAACTGCTCAGCTACTAAATGAACATTTTACCTCAATTGTAGAAAGAACCATTCAAATTGACAAACACAGTCTAACGATATGCATCTGTTAAAACAGTTTTGTAATGATAAAGTTGTCCAATCTAACCAGACTTTCCCTTTTATTAGTGTGCATGATGTTTACAAGGAACAATGTAAACTAAAACAGTTCCGTTCTTATGGTCTTGATGGTCTAGACAGCAAAATTGTGATGCTGTCTGCACCTATTATTACATAGCACATCATCTACATATATAACCTCTGTATAGATAAAAAAAAATTGCTTTACACAAGCCTTTAAAGAAGCCAAAGTTCTTCCTTTTTTAAACATTTGGAGATCCATCTGATCCCTCAAATTACCGGCCCATATCAATATTATCGATGCTGTCAAAACCCCTTGAAAGACATCTCAAACAACACATTCAGTCTCATTTCACTAAGTATGACTTTGTTTTACGCTAATCAAATTGGTTTCAGCGAAAAGCATTCTTGTCACACAATGCTCACAAACATCATAGAAGAATGGCATATGCATTAACAATAAACCATTCACTGGTTCACTTTTTGTCGATTTCGCCAAAGCCTTTGACACGATTGATCACACCCTTCTTTTAAGAAAACTTACTTTGCATGGCCTACATTCCAACTCTGTTAACATGATGGCATCCTTCCTTAACAATAGAACACAGACTGTTTCCCAAGATTTTATAATGTCGTCCTCTATGCCTATCAAATTTGGAGTCCCCCAAGGATCTGTCTTAGGGCCTATCTTATTATTAATTTATATTAATGATTTACCCCTTCACTTAAAATCTCAATGTGAACTCTTTGCAGACAACACAGCCCTTCATACTAAGGACAAAAATCCAAATAAGGTTTGTTCCTTCCTTCAAAATGACAGATAATCTTACAGCATGAACAGAAACAAATAATATGGCAATTCATCCAAGTTAATCTAAATTCATGTTAATAGCTACTCGACAAAAACGCCAAAGCTTAACAGATACCCTACCCAAACTCAAAATTTATAATAATCTTCTGGAAGAAATAGATTCCTGTAAATTACTAGGTGTAACTATTGACAATACTTTATCATGGCCCAAGCACATTTCGGCCATCTGTAAAAAAAATAGCGAACAAAGTATTCCAACGAAACAAAATAAAGCACTTCCTTGACATCCATACTCGAAAACTCTTTTTTAATGCATACATTCAGCCTGAAACAGATTATGCTTCTACATATTGGGATCTTGCTAGCGAAAACTGCTTAAAGCCACTGAAAAGACTCTACAAACGTGCTCTGAAAATTGTTCTTCTTAAAGCCTTCTTAACTTCAAAATAGCGATTATAAGGAACTAGGCATTCTTCCATTAGACTACAAGTTTTACCTCAACAAAGCTATTTTCATGTACAAAACTGTGAATAAACTGACACCGGCCTATCTATGCAAACGATTTCCTATTACTAACATTCGTAACAAAAATATAATTTATATTCCTCGCCCTAGAACAAACCTGTTTATGACCTCCCTTACATACTCCGGTAGCAACCTATGGAATGAATTGGAACATTGCAATAAAAACCTAATAAGTGTCTCATCCTTTAAAAAAACCATATCACAAACACCTCGTAGAACAGTTTTAAGTTATTAACTTCCTAGAAATATTCGCTGTTTGTTTAGAAATAATAATGACTTTACGTAAATATAATGTTTCTCTATAACGTGGGGTTATTAGTGTATTGTATTCTATCATTGGACCATGAGCGTATTTGCACCTGGTGTTCGAACACACCACGAGAGACTAGGTATGCATGTTTTGGCGTAGTTATAGGATATACTGTATGTTTTTGTGTGTGTGCGAATACGTGAACGAGCTGTTCGTTTGAGCTTGAATTTGTTGTCGCATGTTCTCCAACTTACTGTGAACATGCCTGTTGTTATTTTCTATTCTTTTTATGCATTTTTTACTTTCTTTTTCTTTTCCTGTTCTTGTTATTTGGCTTTTCTTTTTCCCCTCGAGGGCATGGTGTAAAGAAGCTTGAGCTTATCCGTTTACCCTCATTATTCGTATTTGTATTCGTATTCGTATTCGTCATACCAGGCATCGGGATATCTCCCTGCTCTTACCGACTTCTAACTGCAGTGGAATGTTTACGTGCGTAAAGCGCGCGGGTCAGACGTGCTCTTTAAGTCCCCACCAGGAGGTCTCGGCTTTCAGTTCCATTGTCCGTCGAACTAGAGGCACGAAGGGCGAGGTCGGCCAGGATTCGAGCCTGGGCCACTCACGCATTGAAATTGGCAGGCGAAGGCCTTAGCCAATCTGCCACCTACCTTGTTTGGTCCAAGCCGTGGGTTAGTGTCAGGCCAGGATAAAGGCCAGTGGAGA
>CM065685.1:64671525-64674025 GCA_017654935.2 Phymorhynchus buccinoides
ACTCGACAATGTGTGCTTTCAAAGGGTGTTCGTGAGCCTTTGACCAAGTAACAGTGATTGCAAACCAGTCTCCAAATGACCCTTAGCCACGTCACCCAGGCCAAAGGACAACTGGGCACGAGGTCGCTTGAAGTCAGTGTTGGAATGGTTGCTGTTATCCTATCTGTCTGTGTTTATATCTGTCGTTATTTGTCTCTGTCTCATTATCTGTCTTTATCTCTGTCTTTTGTATCTAGGTCTGTCTATCTTTTTATCTGCCTCTATCTGTCTTTCCCTCTGTCCCTGTCTCTGTCCCTCTCCTCCCTCTTTCTCATCCCCCTTTTTATGAGCATGACCTAACGCATTCTCTCTGTGTCTCTTTCTTTGTGTCTCTGTCTCTCTCTCTATGTGTGTCTCTGTCTGTCTCTCTCTCTCTCTCTCTCTCTCTCTCTCTCTCTCTCTCTCTCTCTCTCTCTCTCTCTCTCTCTCTCTCTCTCTCTCTCTCTCTCTCTCTCTCTCTCTCTCTCAACAATAGTACACCATTGTTCCAGTGTTCACAGATTAAACAACTGGAATTCAGGTAATGCGCTTTGGCAGAATAACTCCAGATATCATTGGAAAGATTTCTGTCATTACTCTTTTTCGAATTATTAAATATATCAAAACGTTTGGACGATAATTTTCTTTACAACATTCAAGGGAAGCAGCTGTACGGCAGAGGTATGGAGCCAAACAGGTTGGCAGGAAACAATGTTGGTCTTTTCCTCTTTCCATATTCCCGTCTCATTTACTGAAGGACCGTTTATGTGCTTGCCCTTTTGTTTTCCCCCGTTAAATTGTCCCCACTTCCGCCATGCTGGCGTGATTGCTTACAGCCCTCTATCCACTGGCTTCCGGTCTGCTTCCTTGTTCGATGATCCCCCTTGGTTAAAAAGAAGGAGTAACATCGATTGTGGGGCAATTGTAGCGGGCAGACAACTGTGGTGATCTGTCAGTAGTAAGTGGGGACATTGAGACCAGAGCTGAAGAAGGAACATATAGATATCTCCTTTTTCTTCTTATTTCTTCTTCTTCTTCTTCTTCTTCTTCTTCTTCTTCTTCTTCTTCTTCTTCTTCTTCTTCTTCTTCTTATTTCATACAACAACCACAATCATCAATACGAGATAAGACAGATAAGGATAGATAGGGCTTTAGGTAAAGGTAAAGATGTGCCACCCCCCCCCCCTGCATTTCTCTGTTAATTCAATTTTGTTCCGTTTTTGCCATTCTTACCAAACATAAAGCTGTATTTTATTAACCTTTTCAGCTAATTATCTTTTTGGAATAATAACCCTAACCCTAACTCTAACTCTACCCCCCCCCCCCCCCCATAAGACGAAAAAACGCAATGAACCACGACTGTGACAAATGCCGCGGTGTACTGCAGTACATAGGGGGGGGGGGGGGGGGGGTGGGGGGGGGGGGGGGGGGGGGGGGGGGGGGGGGGGGGGGTCCTATTAGATAATGGCCTTTATCATGACTGCAATTAATTATTGAACAAAGATAATTAGCTGAAAATGTTCATAAAATACAGCTTCATGTTTGGTAAGAAAGGCAACAACGGAAACATGGAATTAACCGAGAAGTGTAGGGGGGGGGGGGGGTCACATCTTGACCTTTACCGGGCTTTAAATTATCGCTTATGTATCAATCAATTTGAAAAAATGTATCGCGTTGAATATAACTTATTTGCAAAGTAGATGTTTAAACAACAACGCGTCAAGCATTCATTGTCCAGCTTAATAAAGAAGGAATGGACTATATCCCATAATATAACTTGACAGAAGGGCAATGTCACACATAAGAGGGAGGTACACTCACGACCAGTGTCCAACGTAACATAGCTACACAACAAGCCCACACCAAGGACAGGTGGGACCAGCATGTCTCCACACCAAGCCAACACCAAGGACAGGTGGGACCAGCACGTCTCCACAACAGGCCCACACCAAGGACAGGTGGGACCAGCACGTCTCCACAACAGGCCCACACCAAGGACAGGTGGGACCAGCACGTCTCCACAACAAGCCCACACCAAGGACAGATGGGACCAGCACGTCTCCACACCAAGCCAACACCAAGGACAGGTGGGACCAGCACGTCTCCACAACAAGCCCACACCAAGGACAGGTGGGACCAGCACGTCTCCACAACAGGGCCACACCAAGGACAGGTGGGACCAGCACGTCTCCACACCAAGCCCACACCAAGGACAGGTGGGACCAGTACATCTCCACACCAAGCTAACACCAAGGACAGGTGGGACCAGCACGTCTCCACAACAGGCCCACACCAAGGACAGGTGGGACCAGCACGTCTCCACAACAGGCCCACACCAAGGACAGGTGGGACCAGCACGTCTCCACAACAGGCCCACACCAAGGACAGGTGGGACCAGCACGTCTCCACAACAAGCCCACACCAAGGACAGATGGGACCAGCACGTCTCCACAACAGGCCCACACCAAGGACAGGTGGGACC
>CM065685.1:64679025-64684025 GCA_017654935.2 Phymorhynchus buccinoides
AAAGGCACATGGGCAGGCAACAGGGAAACCAGATTTATGGAGTGCTTAAATGATTCATTTTTAATCCAAATGGTAAGATTTCCAACAAGAAGGAGGGAAGGTCAAAAATCAAATATTTTAGATTTGGTGTTGGTAAATGAAGAGGAATCAGAGATTAAGCATTATTGCCCTATAGGCAAAAGTGATCACGAAGTACTGGTGTTTGAGCTGTATATACAGACATCTAACACTAAAAATGAAAAAAAGTATAAATTTTACTTTAACGGAGGACAGTATAACAAAATAAGGGAAGAACTGGGTCAGGAAGATTGGACAGTGTTACATTCCATGGAGGTAGATGAAGCGTGGGAAGCCATAAAAAGTCATATTTTACAGTCCATGGAGCAAAATATTCCCAACATTGAAATAAATGGATATGTAACACCCAAACCTGTCTGGTTAAACAATAACGCACTGAGATAAATAAAAAAGAAATATTACCTCTTTCAAAGATTTCTAAATACCAAAAAGGGTAAAGATTATCTTAAGTATATTGACCAAAGGAACAAGTGTAATAAAGAAATTAAAGCGGCTAAAAAAGAGCATGAAAGGAACATTGCTAAAGATTGTAAGAATAATCCAAAGAAGTTTTGGAAATATGTACGGTCAAAAATTAAAGCTAAATCAGGTATAAGCCCCTTAATAAATACAAATGGTGATGCCGTTACCGATAGTGACAAAGCAAATGTTTTAAATGAATATTTTGCTAGCGTGTTTGCTAAAGAAGACTTGTTAAATTTACCACCTGTTAATACAGCTATTTGGTCTGATGGTAAAACTGTAACAGACTTGATTGTAACTCCAAAGGCAGTTGAAATTACGTTAATGGAATTGGATGTAAACAAGGCTCAAGGGCCGGATAATATTCCTCCTAGGGTGCTTGAAGAACTATGTAAAGAATTATCTGTTCCACTGTGTATGTTATTTAATAAATCTATGGAATTGCAAACAGTGCCTACTGAATGGAAAAATGCTTATGTTACTGCCTTGTTTAAAAAGGGTACGAAGAGTGATCCTAGTAATTATAGACCAGTGAGTCTAACATCAGTAACTTGTAAGGTATTTGCAAAATAATAGCTAAAACGTTTATTGCATCTCAGCTTATCTACGTGATGCAATCAGTTGGTATTCCTGAAGACATATTAATTAAAATTAACAGAATCTTATACACCTTCATCTGGAAAAAGAAATACAACAACAAAAAAGCTTTAGAGAAAGTCAAGCGCATCATTTTGGCCCAGGATGTGGACAATGGAAGTCTCAACATGATCGATCTGAAAGCACTGCAAGAAGCACTACTCTTATCCTGGGTCCCAAAACTGCTACACAGTGAAGCCAACAGTGCATGGTCAGCCTTTCCAAGATTGCTTTTCTCCCAAATGGGAAACAATCTTTCTGTATTTAGCACATTGATCAACCCCACAAATCTAAATGGTTTGACCCTGCGAAGCGCAGGAATCTGGTATGATATCCTCCATGCGTGGCTAAGGATTCGTCAGCGTAATTCAACTACAGATGAAGTTTGTTTCTGAATTCAGTACTTTGGAATAATCAAAACGTTACGTACCGAAATAAAAGCCTGTTTATAAGGGAGTGGATAAGAAAGGGCATAAACACAGTGAGTGATATACTCGACAACAACAGCAACATAATATCCTTTCAAGAGTTGGAAGAAAAAGTTTGAAGGGCACCACAACGTCTCAATCAAGGCAGCCTTCAATCGTCTCAAAAACCAAAACAAATTCCATGCTGTCAACAATGAAAACCTAGAGGTGGAAAGTTTAACTCAAAGGCAAACTCATCAGAAATATGAAATGCAAAGATTTCCGCAGGGAACTTCTAGAAAAAGCCCAACCGTGTGCTGTGAACTTCTGGAGACGGAAATTAAACATAGAAATAACAAAAGAACATTGGTCCTCCATATTCCAAAGCACCAAAGAAACACGGCTACGGGTTTTGCAGTGGAAAACAATGCATATTATTTACCCCACCAACATTCTCCTAGATAAAACTCCAATAAATGCAATGGGTGTAATACTAACGAAATAGACTTCATTGAACACCTTTTCTTTCATTGTGAAAAAATCAAAAGCATTTGGCCTCTAGTCGAAAGAGAACTTTATCAAAGAATACAAAAGTCACTACAAATTACAGAAGCTGTGCTTTGTTAGGATTTCATGATAAAACCATCTCCAAACACGACCAAAACATAATCAACCACCTAATCGTCATCGCCAAAATGTGTATCAGTACATTTAGATACGGTGAAAAGGCCAATATCAATATTTTGTTTGAAAGAGAGAAGTTACTCAGACTTGACCTGAGTTGAGGGAGGAAAAAAACCCGAGAGATAGGGGTGTGGAGAGTGAGAGGGAGGGAGGGAGAGTGAGCGAGAGAGAGAGAGAGAGAGAGAGGGAGAGAAATAGAGATAGAGATAGAGAGAGAGAGATAGAGAGAGAGACAGAGAGAGAGAGACACAGAGAGAGAGAGTAGGCCAGCAAGTAATGTATGACAAAAATGTACATTATAGGTTAAAGTGTTCATTCCCGACGATACTGTATGGACTACCCAGGACTGGGAGGCTTCGCCTTGCGTTGCTTTTCATGAGGCGGTCGCATAGGGGAAAATAGTCCAACTCTAACCTCTTTTTAAGAAAAAACAAAAACAAAAACAAAACCAACAAAAAAACTTGTAAGGTATTTGAAAAACTTGAAAACTTGAAAACTTAAACTTTATTTTCCAAGGATATAGATTTTAGGCAAAGCCTATTCTTCCAATCTGTCCCTGAAAGTATTATTAGACATGTTATCGTTGATCCTATGAAAATTAATACATTGTATACAGAGTGTCAGCATGCTTTCCGTCAGCATAGGTCATGCACCACACAGTTACTGCAGGTAATAAATGACTTAACTAAGCTATTAGATAAAGGTAATAACGTACGTAGATATTATTTATTTAGACCTTAGAAAAGCGTTTGACACTGTACCCCATCAGAGATTACTTATTAAACTGCAATATTATGGTATAACAGGTAAATTATTAGCTTGGACTGAAAACTTTTTGAATGATAGAAAACAATTAGTTAGAGTTGGTGACGCTTACTCTGGTAATGTAGATGTAACTAGTGGTATACCCCAGGGAAGCATCCTTGGTCCGTTACCTTTTACGATTTTTATAAATGACTTGCCACAGGACATAACTAGCTTTTGTAAGATATTTGCAGATGACACGAAAATATATAATACATCCGTAAATAAAGATGAGATACAAAATGATCTAGATTCATTAGTAAAGTGGACAGATACTTGGAAATTATACTTTAATGCCTCAAAATGTAGTTTTACATCTGGGTAACAATAACATTTGCAATAATTATACTATGATTAAAGATGGTCCAACTATGTTATATCAAAGTGCACAGAAGAAAAGGATCTTGGTGTAATTTTTGATGAACATTTTAAATTTGATAACCATATTATTCATTATGCTGTTAAGAAATCAAATAAAATGCTTGGCATTATTAAAATAACTTTTTCATATTTAGATCAAGATACTTTCCTGCATTTATACGAAGGTTTAGTTAGTCCGCATATAGAATATGGTAATGTTATTTGGTATCCCAAATTGAAAAGACAATCAACATTAATAGAGAAGGTGCAAAGAAGGGCAACTAAATAAATTTATGGATTTAATAACTATTCGCATAGAGAGAGAATGAAACGCCTGAATCTTCCAAGTTTGAAAGCAAGAAGAATAAGAGGTGATATAATACAAAGTTATAAAATATGTAATAATATTGATGATTTAAATGCAACAGAATTTTTCAAGCTAACAAATTATGACAGAACAAGAAATAGCACTGATGAAATATTGATTGAATTTTGTAAAACTAACACAAGAAAATATTATTTTACTAACAGAGTTGCAACTTTATGGAATCAACTACCAACTAACATTAAAAGAGCACTTAATACTAACAGCTTTAAAAATGAGCTCGACCAATTTTTTTATTTTATAAAGACAATGTATGAATACGATGATTAATTCAACGCAAAAACCTGAGTGCACGATATACCTTGAGTATGTAAAAATAAAAATAAAAACACAAAGATGGGACTTTGAAAGCCTAACGGCTATATTTTTTCGTCCCTATTTCTAATCTAATCTAATCTAATCTATACAGTTGCAATGCCAAATACCAAATGGGTTCTTAATATGTTGTTGGTGCAATGTTGCAGTTATTACGAGATGGCCGGGGTTAACAAAGACACTTCAGGCTTTGTTGAGGACTCCTCCAGCAAGACAGCACCACAAGGACACCGCTTTGCTCAGCAGTGTCTGCCCACCGTCTCCAATAGCAACAACATCAGCCACAAGTCTGGGCACCACCCACCTCAAGGACACCCACCAGCCGTGGACAACAGTGCGACAAGCAGCAGCACCAACTCTCCTGGGAGCAGCCACCACTCTGCCGCTCAACCTCAGCATGATGGCACAGGATCCAACGCGTCGCAGCACGAAAGCAAAAGAATACAAGATACAGTTAAATTCAGAAGGATTTCAGGAACTATATCCGTCAGCTCCGATTCTGATCCGGTTCAAAACGAATCTGGCAGTTCGTTAGCGAAAACATCGACTGACAATGATGATGTGGAAGGCGCTGATGTAGACACTGGTCGAAAGAAATCTGTCAGTTCGTTAGCGGAAACATCGACTGACAATGATGATGTGGAAGGCGCTGATGTAGACACTGGTCGAAAGAAATCTGTCAGTTCGTTAGCGGAAACATCGACTGACAATGATGATGTGGAAGGCGCTGATGTAGACACTGGTCGAAAGAAATCTGTCAGTTCGTCAGCGGAAACATCGACTGACAATGATGATGTGGAAGGCGCTGATGTAGACACTGGTCGAAAGAAATCTGTCAGTTCGTCAGCGGAAACATCGACTGACAATGA